>OU830601.1:36582602-37130707 GCA_917563855.2 Limnephilus lunatus
TATCAAACAGACCGCCGAGGGTATTTTCAGGTATTTTGGAGCTCCAGAACAGAGGTGGCTGCCGAATTCAACCATGGAGCGCACTGTACAGCTTTAGCAATTGTGTACAATTAATATCATATCTTTACAATATACATAGTAAGTGTTACCGTTATTCAAATTTTCATTCATAAATTATTACAAAAAAATATTTAAAAGTATCTTCACAAAACAAATTTAACTCAAGCCGTCTGGTATGAATGTCTCATTCTATTTTTCCCACATCTGTAACATAGTATTGCAGCCACAGCTGTCCAGCACATTCAACTGTTTAAGAAAGTAAAATACTATTCAAATGACTATATTTGTGTCTAAAAATATGATTTAATTCCTTAGATAATATTATAAATTATTTAAATTCCGTCTCGTTATTATCCCTCCTGACCCTGTAGCAATAATCATGGTACTCCCACATAAGTTTCCTGCTGAAAGATCGAAATACCGGACAAGCCGGAAAGTGTATGAAAGTTATCAGAACGGCCAATAGTTATCAATAGTGCAGGTTTAGGGAGCCTACTTCCCATCCAGAATACACAATATAACAATTTCGCTGTTAAAGGTCAGGGGGTATCTATCGCGCTGCGCGTCGTGACCGGCCCTGCGCCTCCCAACCGTCCCTGCCCCCTCCCCCCTCCCAATTGTCACCGTGCCCGCGGCGGCTCCGTTTGCGGCCAGATATTTGTATGAACAAGTGAAATATTAAATTATGTTTGCATTGTGAGACAACCGACCGGAGCTCGCGATTTTACGGTCTCGACGCGGGCTCGGAAAGCTTACACCTCGGGTGTGAAATTAATTACGCAGCTCATAAAGATGAAAACAAAATTAATTACATTTGCAAGATTAATGGGTCCGCCTTTGAAATTATGCTCTTATGAAGACAGAGATGCGCCGTGGGCAAATTCTTTGGAACATCCCTACTGCGCAGGCACTTGACTGATTCATTTATTTTGTCTAAGGTCGTGTGGAAAAGTAACGCGATTTATGTTTCGCATTTCTCAGAAAGAAAGGTTGGCTTGTTATACTGAAGGATTAGAGTAGATTTTGCGTATTAACATTCCGAACAAATGTATAGCTTTTGTGAATAGTTGTTTCTCCAGGCTTTGAATTAATAATTTTTTTAAGTCATCGATTTAAGACCTTATTCAAGGTTAACCCGTTTTTCCATAAATGTTATTTATTTGTTTTATTTCTCTCATTATTGATAATTTATCCTACAAGTCTGGATATTTTCAAGTCCGCGACATCTTTAAATATCCCATTTTCATTTGTTTCATAAAGCTCCGTTTAATCTGAATAGAATGAAAGTATTTTATATCCTTAAATTACTTTCCAGCGTTGTGAAGTGATATTTAGCATAAAGTTTATTATAACCAATGAAATTAATACTACGAGGATGTATTAATTTTCGATTCAGTCATCGACCAACAAAGTCTAGACAGGGAGTCTGGATGTTAAAAATGACATCGAAACCAATTATTTTGCTTCTGGAAATTGGGTAATAAAAACAATTATCAAAAAAGAGCCTTATTTTGCAGTCGAAAGATCGTAAGAAGCATTGCTTTTATCATTTGTTGGTCTGCAAGGATCAAATTTGTCTCCTAATACATTTTGCTTTCGAAGTGTGGCGACGAAATCAGTTGGAGTGTTTGGTTATGAAATTACAAATGGATGATGCGATTTATGAGCCACACCATATTTAGAGATGAAGTATCGATGGAGGCAGTACGAAGTACTGCACAGTAACAAGAAGGTCAAATTGTATAATATTAGTTTGCGGAACTATTTTCTTCCAGATGTATATCTGAACTCCGCTGCCTACAAATCGCGTGCAAGTGTCAATCAAGTGGATAATACGTTTGACGGAAGCTGATCGCATTTCCCTTTCGATCCATCCGCGTGCGCAAATGCATCCCATTTGGCTCGGTCCGAGTGCAACCGAAACCGTTCCCGTTCCACGACATCCGTCTCTCTTGACGCGGTGGAGGGCGCGTCCTGTGGGGTGGTGCCTCGCCCGTCACCCCGCTAAGGACGTAGGGACGCCGGTGCGGGTATTCCTGATTCATTCATCACGTGTCAGCTGCGGGCAAGCGGCAACGCAGAAAGGACGTCAAGACCACGATATTATTTCCATGATCTATCACCCGCAGGACTGTGGAGCGACGGACCTCTGTGCGATGCAGATAACAAATGCATATGACTACCCTTAATTAAATCTGTGTTTGAATCCAAGAGCCATTTGCTTCTGTTTCCGATGATTTGGTGTGCCCTTATGGTTTTTACGCAAGGATACTAACTTATACTCCCGGCCTGACACAGTCTCTTAAAAATCGTACTATATCATTTTGTACTATGGTGTGATATACTATTTTAACAATGTTAGAAAGAAACAAAACAGCACTTTGTATTTGTATTTAAAAGTTTATCATAGACTCTCCCAAAAAAATTCAAATAATAAATAATTAGAAACGAAAAAAAGGGTAATAACCACAACCTTTTTCGAATTAAATGTGTTTTTTTTGGTTTCGTATAAAGCGGTAATCACAAAAAAAATTCATCGGTAAGCGACTTTAAAAGTTCTATCTACGTTTGCGTTCAATATTTTAAGATTTTTATTTATATTCGCCAATTTGTAAAACTAAATCTGAAAGAGTCTTTCTTTTGCTTTCGAAAACAGCACTCTATTTTTAAAAGCGTTTAAAAACAGCAGATGTATTAAAAATTGAAGCCAAGCCAAAATTTTTGTGATCGATGGTATCATGATATTATTTTGTGATATGCCCGAGGGCTTATTTTTTTAAAATTAAGTCTCAAATGTGTGCGATTAGTTTTTAAATCAAGTCATATTTTCAATAATGTTGACGTTATTTCAAAAACATTTAAAAATTTCATTTGCTCAAATTGAAAAAAAATGTCTACCTGTTTTAGCTGTATTTTTTTAACCTTGTGACCTACGATAAAAAAATATGTGATCAAAATAAGAACAGTATATTTTATGACTAGATCAATTTTATGCTGTGCCTTGTTCCTGGCGTATATACCCAATTTTCATGAATAATATGAATATGACAACAACGCTGGTGGCCGGAGGTCTTAATTTATTAATATCATGTAGAATTAAATATTGAAAAAGTCCTGTTCTTTACCGCTGCCGGCAAAGAAATCCTTGTGATCAAAATCATCTGACCAACAAAGGGCTCTCGATGTTATGATAATATTGTTTTATGCTGTTCTTAGTCCCCGTCATATATTTCTGATTTCCATGAATAATGTGAACGTATCTTATTTATCTCTGTCGGTAAAGAAAGCTTTGCGATGAAACCTATCTGACCAAAATATGGGCACTCGATGTGTTGTTATTCCAATATTGTTTTATTCTGTGCGTAGTCCGCGTCACATCTATATGATTTCTATGAACAATATAATCTTTGTTTCACTACCGCCTGCAAATAAAAACTTATACCCTACGATGAAATGTATCTGACAAAAATGCAGACACTCGATGTATTATGACAATATTGTTTTATGCTGTGCGTAGTTCCTGTCATATCTGTTTGATTTCTATGAATAATATGAATACAGCAAAGTGCCTGCAGGCTGCAATAATTGATCTGTTCCATCCAATCTGAAAAGTCCGACCACCGCGAATTGACTATGTATATTTTATATCTACTGTTGGACAAGCTTTTGTTTCTGTGGGGATGTCAACCATCTTTTATGTTGATCTTAAACGACTTACAAATAAGGCGTTCGGTGTTTTATGTATTAGCAATAAATCTTTGCAACGGTCTTTCCTAAGTCCAGTACGGTATTCTGGAAATAACCTGCGGGGTTTACGAGCTCATACGGTCAATACCTACGTAACCAAGAAGTATCTAAATTATTTATTGTAGTTTTTACTTTGAACTGTACAGTTAAACGATTTCTCGTATTTATAAGCTGATGAGCCATGGAAAAGGTTCACGTAATGATTCCAAAATCAAACAAGAAAACGATGTAATTATAACGATGTACTGGGTGGTTTATTGCTTCTTGCGTTAAGCTGTAATCAAATTGAACATATTCAATTACAACGATCACTGCAAGAATGTATGAAACGTTGACTCAAGAAAATTGAGTCAAGTCAAATTCAATCAAAATGATTTTATTGGGCGTAAGCATCGTATATAGTGTAAATTTGAAGAAATTCTACAAAAAAATCACAAATGCCATAAATACATATATCAAAATTAGGCCACTTGTTAATTTTCAAGAAATTATATTGCTTGTGGGCTAAGGAATATCTCATCGTGAATCGTGGTATGCAGATACTTTTATTAAATTTTACTCGAATTCTCCAAGCAATTCCTATAATTCTCTCTTGGTGGTATTTTGGTCCCTTATTGCCCCTTCGCGCCTTTGATAAATTTGCTAATAGATATCCAACACTGATCTCAATACAAAATAGAGCTATATATTGAGTAGAGTTCGTGCAACAAGAATCAAACATAATTCATGGTCCGATCTATTTGCCGTTCGGGAATAGAAATCCTATTGATTTCAATCAGTACCGAGACTCGAGGGCACTCGTAATACTCCAGTACTTAGCGCGGTTTAGTTCGCCGGAATTTCTTAGATCTTTCCCAGCGGAGTATTGGGAATTTATTTACGAGCTATTTTTGTTGTCTCTGTTGCAAAATAGGTATTTCTTACAGGATTTGAATTTTGATAGGCTTGAGTTTTATAGAAATTAAGATCATTTGTTTGTGGCAAAAAGTTTCTGACCATAGATTAAAATTTAACATAAAAACCCCAACAGCTAACAAATACTTTGTTTAAACAAATCATAGCTTACTACAAAAATACTGCTGTCTTATAACAGAAGCGTTTTTCTCGTTGTTTTTATTTTGCAAACCCCCTCCTTGCTGGAGACTAAATCAAAACCGGCAGGAACGCCGTGGGCGAGTCGGTAACCCCTGAGTTAATGTACAAATATAATTAGAAATCATTACAGATGTACATAATAGCCTTTCTGCTAGTATTGCCCTGGCACTAACCGCAGATATTATTATGGAGAAGAGAGCCTGCTTTTGGTATTGCAACAAACAAAGATATACCAGCCTACCTGGGGATATGTGCTACTCTATTTCGATAATCTGCCCGTATCAATTTGTAACTGGTGGTTATTCAATTATATCTGGTTTATCTTCAGTTCCAATCAACCTACGCCACTTGATCTAATCGATTATAGAGATTTGTGCTAAAGTATCTCTGTCTGCAACAGTGTATAAAAGCCAATTTGCTACCTGCTTTTTGAATTTTTCAAAAATCATTTCAGTTGTATCGTTTTTTTATTTCGTTTGATTGCAAGTCACTTATTTATGTGAAGTGTAATTTGCCTCTGCAAACAGGACTGTGTTTTATTTTAGATTATGGTAAACGCGATGCTTACGCTTGATTATTATTGTTGCTGTTGTTGTTGGATGCCTTTTTGATTCGGTATCATTCTCAGTGAGGGTTTGCGGTGGATAAAATTTGCACGAATGATATATAGGTACAGCTGTCTCTACTCGGGTATAATTCCTTTTCGACCGCAGGATACCTGAATCATTATTGATGGGCAATCCCGTTTTTCGTATTCTAAATATCATACCCTTTTCCATGTAAGGAATGTCGCTTCTGGCGACTTCATTTCACAATTTGTATATAACTATATGTATATACCTACAAGGGTAACAGGTAAATTTTTGTTTTTTTTTTATGAATACTGCACAAGAGTTCCAACTGTCTGGAACCGGTGAGACTATGACATCCTCAATTGAGGTACGATGGGAGGCTGAAAGTAGTGGGGAGGGGTGGAGGTGAAAAGTGGGAAAGTTCCTGACTTTCACATATCGTCACTAAACACGGCTAAGACGGTTCAGTTCTAAACGATGGTCTTTCACCAGGGCGATACTGTTCTTCTACTCTGGAACGTGCCACAAATTTAGTACATGTTATTTTTAATTATTTAATTGTGAAGTAACATAAATGAATCAATCAAAAATTACCTGCGTCCGCCGTTTTTTGAACCCGCGACCTCCGAATTCGTAATCGAGAGTCTTAGCGACTAATTGTCCCATTTGATTTTTTGATTTTAAGATTTTTTGCTTTCGAAACATTAACCAATTTTTAGTAGTTTTTAATTTCATTACAATTTTTTGAATTATAATGATTTGTTCCAATATTTTTAATTTTTTTCCAATAGGTACGTCAAAATACTGTATATTTGAAGTTTATTTAAAACCAGGAACTGTGTTGAACTTATTCAGAAAATTTTAGCAGTGTTTTTTTTTTTAGTTGGTTGGTGCCAGTCACTGTAATTTTTTTTTCTTTGGATTTTCGTATTAAAATTTCGCCAAACATTTCTCGTACGTCTTGTCTCGATCTCGCCTCAGATCGATGACGCATCACATCTCAGTGACATCTCTGTCGGCTGGTCCCGAACAGCATCTCCCGAGCACGCGCGCCGCGATCAGCGGTCACGACTGAGGGACGATTGTGTTCGCTGATTGTTCCATTCGCTTCCCATTCCGATGGCAACCGGAGACAAAGCTCAGAGGCGTAGGAAGGTCCCGGCCACGAGATGGGTGATACCACAGCCCGCGGGAACCGACCCTGCGCTGGGCGACCCACGGAAAACCTCCGTCTTTCTGCCCAGAACACTACGCGCCAACAGGCTTTCAACACCATCAAAAGGACCAAACCAAATACACCCATTTTATAAATTCCTCGCGTAACTCCCTCGCGTTCCTTATAAACGCCGCTTTACTAGCAGCGAAACCCGCGGGCTCTAGTTCAAAACTAAGCATCCGCATTGCAGGAGATGGAAAATTGTGAGTTTCTAGGGAGATATCAGACAATTCAATGAGTAACAGGTTGAAACCGTGCCTGAGTAATGATATCCGGTGGGAGCTGAAGAATTGCTCATTTTTATTCCACTGACTCTGCGAGCAACATAATTTAATGCAAATATCATAACTTGGAATACTTACATGAATATAAAACGACTAGCAAATCTGGTTGAAGACAAACCACAAAAAATATCCATGCTGAATTATATAAATATATAAGGCTAGTAATCCTACGTATTTGCGGGGTATTTGCGCGACTGTGGTTGGCGTCTATCTCCATCACATTAGTGCTGGGAGCTTACGATGTCATCATACACAAGTAATAATTACAAATGATCATGAACCTTTGCAGCTGTCACGAAATTATTTCCGTCTCTTAGAATATTTATCTGATCCATGACTCGCGGTCCCCAAGTCGAGCACATGCCAGAAGGATTAAGTGCTGAACGTTTTGCCGGTCTATTTTCTACGACTCGTTGGTAATCTCGATGCTTGCTCCGACTCATGCATTTATGCAATCACCCAATAAACAATCAGAACATCTTCATAACTCTATCGCTCAATATGGTATTCATGTGATTTCAATGCATCCTGCTCTCGATTCAGCAATTTACATGTAAATGCTTCCATTCCTATCGGGCAAATCTTGCTAACTTTATCACTTCATTCCCACCTCCGTGCTCAACTCATAATGATATCTTTGACATCTTAAATAACCACCTCCGTGCTCCTGCATTTATCGTACTGTTATTGCTGCAAGAATTATTATCTGTACAAGTTCCTATCTCTGATCAAAATATTTAGTCCGAGTCAATAAAGCACGTAATCGACTGCTCTAGTTTTTTTTTCAATATACATTATTTTGACTGTCATTCTTTGAATTGTATACCTTTTTGAGTGTTTATTTCGCTCGTTGGTTTGAATGAGTTTTGACATTACCGGAACACCGAGTAACAGTACAGTTTCGAAGTGAATACGAAACGTGATCCACAAAAAGACTTGTGTTATTTTTATCCGCAACGTGCGATACTATTTAATTCAAGACACGGGCGGAAATGGTGCTCGGAATCAATACATACGATTGTTTTGATCTAGTCACCAGTCTCTGGGTTTGTATGTCACCTCTGCGCTGCATACTTCCACGATAGTCCTATGGTAATTTATTTACGGCCTTTACTGAGAACCTAGCGGAGCTTGATAGTGGTATACCAACATGTCTTTTATGTCCATCTCGGGTGACTGGGAAGAGGCCTGCTCATTATTTGATTAATGGCACGTAATGCATTGGCACATAATGATGAAAGCTGTCTTCGTTTGTCGTCAAATGATGTCCCATGATCTCACTGACCCAAAGAAGGCAATTTCTCGCCATGTACTTTCCATAATTAGATAGAGAGGGTTCATTGTGACTCACTCACAGTTTGCCTTCCTGTTTTGCATACCCGTCAGAATTCACATGAGTTGAATAAAATGCATTAAATAATTGTCGGTTTTCAAAATTCCTGAAGTTTCTGTGTAATTTTGCGGTAGATTTTCTATAATTGTTGCGAATGGCAATGACATAAAAAACTATGTGGAATCAAGAAAGGCTCTCTCGTGGTTAACCACCGTCACTAGTTTACAATGGAACAGAAGATTCTACATGCACAGATAGACTTGACCGCATGATATGAAGCCTGCGTCGAAAGTCGAAATAATTGTCCGATTGTTTCCAAAGATAATGAATGCGTCCTAGCTAACAATGCCACTGTGACCGCTCGACCACTGTCTATAAACCCCTGGTGATTGTTTGCGTATTGCAATAAAATATATGACTATTGCAGTCTTTTCAATGGAAACTGCTTTCTATTATCCCGAATCTTCTTCTTTTTATCCTGTTTCCCTTGTTTATTGGATTATCTGCTCGCGCAGGTGAATTCTCTTATCAGCGTTTCAGGACTTGTTTATTTGATTCTTGAAAATGATCGGATTCTTCCCCGCTTTGTGTTAAACGGAAAACCAGGCTTGTTAGTTTAACTTGTTTTCACATGGCTTTGTAAGGGCTCAACACACATATCTAAATTGCTTAGGGTTATATAGTCTGTTCAATTACTTCGTATGATTTTAAAAATCGGCAATAAAAAATATTAATCGGTAAATCGCCCCTCCTCCAAGGGAGGACCCTGCCCTCATTTGAATGTTATACGTCCCTGTTTGATGTATTTGTGAGGTATTGCATGACACAGCCCATGAGGAAAATAATTTCCCTCAAGGCCTGTGTCATCTTAGGGGGTGATGTGTGGAGGGTTTTTTTGAGGCCGTAGAAACGATCCGTTCTCTTGTGACAAATTTCAACGGCATACAAATGTTGAGAGCACATTAGGCGTGTTTCCCGACTATGCACCACTATCGAGAGGATCAATTTCCATTTAAATACCGGTAGAACGAGGACATCATTCCTGACCGACGCCTGGCACTTTAAAGATTGCAATTGTTAAGATATGAGAATCTATCAAACGGACCGCCCGTTTCTGCACAGTCGAGGGTGTTTTTCAGATATTTTGGAGTTCCAGACCAGAGCACGTGGCTGCCAAATTAAACATTGGGGCGCACTTGCGATTTCTATAAGGTTATCAATGTGTGTAATATTAAAGTATTTGAGGGCCCTGTACAGTACGCCCAGCTTCTGAGAGTATTTGTAGTGGTACGATTTTTGAGATAGTACGATATTTGAGGTGGTTTGATATTTGAGGTCATACGATATTTGAAGTGGTACGATATTTGATTGGTACGATATTTGAGGTTGTATAAATATTATTTGGGGTGGTGTGGTGGTGTTTGTGGTACTGACCTGCAGACGAACTCGTTCTCGCCCAGACACAGGTCCAGGCACATCTGCCTCGAGGACACGGAGTGCGTGCGCTTGGCGGGCACGCGCAGACGATGACGCTGCACGCGGTCGAAGCACCAGGCTCTCTCGCATGGCCGCACGCCCAGGCACGACTTCTGCGCGTAGATCGTGAACACGGGGAACTGGGACTTGGTCAGGGCGCCTGGAAACAAGACATTATAAATTAAAATCAAAATAAATCGTAAACAAATAAAATCGTAATAAAAAAATCATGCAAATAATTATGAGATAAATATTTTGGTTAGGAACATTCAGAAATCGTACATTGATTCGTTCATGGGGTATTTATTATTCCTCCTTCTTTAGTAAATATTTGGTACAGTGTATTGCACATTGCCACGAATAATTAGGAATTGAAACACGGCATAATACCCTAAAATAAATCACTATAATTCTTTTAATCATAAAAATATTAAATCATGTCACTCAGTACGCCTTAATTAGAAAACATAAGATTTTGCATTTGTCAATTTTCGATGTTTGTCAGATAAAAAAAACTCTGGCGTCACGAAATTTCTACAGCCTTTTCCGCTTATATATTCTACGTCAACGCAAACATTTGCTGCTCTCTATATCATTTTTAGAAGCCAACTAAAGAGCTTCGAAACATAAATTAATATTTTTTTATGGTTTTAAGCTGAATTTGCAGAACCCATTTTATTTTTTTGTTTTTTTTTAATACATAAAGAATTTTTTTTTCTTTTATGTATTCAATAATATTACTATTTAATTTACAAACCAGTTCTGCTGCGTAGTTATTAACTATTACGCGTAATGGCTGTTTCGCCTTCCGAAGACCTTATAAACCTTAAAATCTTTTTTTTCCTATTGAACTCCACACCTCTTTTGAGAGCTTATATTTACTGATAGAAATAACATTTTTTTTATATTCATTAATTTTAGATATTTAATTATTTTTTTAAAGCGTACACGTGCCTTGACTGCTAAACCAAAAATGCATCTAAAATATGTTTATGGTATTTTATTTTAATCGGATCTTACGAGCGGTTAAACCCTGGAATTTTTATTGCAAACCATCAAACTCCTTCCAACATTCCACAAGTTACCTGGACTCTTTCTATACTATCATCATGTTGCAATCAACCTGCAGATCTGTGGAGTCAAATTTTTAGTACCACGATGACTGGTGTGGAACTGCATCTTACGGAAAACTACTTGATGGGTATCTTATCAGAAATCGCTGCATAAATGAACAGCATCTCATTTTTGCTTGGACAGATATAAAAACAATAACGACATTTGGAGTAAACATTAGAGCCGCGTTTGTGATGTTGAAAATCCTTAAATCATTCCTATGTCCTTATATCATTAATGCTAGAATTTCTTATATCAGCTTTGGTAATTTAATTTAGGTATTAAAAATTACTCTAAAACCTCCCTTAGATATTTGAATGCTCTATTTCCTATGTCAGGTGCTCTAGATTGATGAAATTGTGGCCTATCTAATGTAGGTAGAAGTCAAAAAATTTGTTTAACGTTTTTTGTGCCAAAAAATCAACAAACATTCCTTATCCTCTGCCGATTCAAAAATTCAGCATATGCACTTCTACAATCACTATTTACCGAAAATATTAACTTCTCAGGATAATTTTTGTTCGCTTTTGGGAACAACTCATAAAGGTCTTGTAGAAATCGTTGTATCTCCCTTACTATCATAATGAGAAATATGATCCACACCGTATTGGAAAGAGAAAACGCCACGCTATGTATTTAAACCTAAAAGTTAAATACGGAACAATTAAAATATACACCTTTATGAAACCAATGTTCCCGACCGCAATTTGAGATTTTATTAATTATGTATTTTTACATGAAACGACAAAAAGGGAGCTGACGAAAAACTTTACAATACATTTGTCTTATAATATGTGTGTGTGATTTTTATTTTTTTTCGTTACCATTAATTTTAGTTAGAAAAAACGTAAGGTGAGCTATTTTTTAAACTTTTTAATGTTTGCATTTTAAAATTTTATACTTTAAAAATTTAATTTTTTTCCTGATAATAAAATTTGTAAAAAAGTATAAAAGTGTATTTCATGACCTTTAAAAATAGTTTTTTTTTGTTTTCGGACGTTCACAAATATTCCATTATTTTGATTTTATTGTAAAACGAAAATATTCTGACCTGACAGAATATGGCCGAGGCCTGAGTGGTTACACCTTATTCATTATACAAATGATAAGTAAAATTTTCAAAATTTTCATCAACCCCCGACACAAAAAAGAGCTGATGACCTTGAAACGCCTGAACAGATTTTCATAAATTGTAGCTAAGAATCATCTCGATTACGTCAGCTTTCAAACAAAAAAATCGCATGACAATCGGTCCATTCGTTTAGGAGCTACGATGCCACAGACAGACACACAAAAAGTCAAACTTATAACATCGCTCCTTGTGTCGGGGGTTTAAAATAGGGTAGGGTAAATGAAAGTTTAATAATGGCTTTGCACGCCGATACAACTGTCACGTTAAAAAAACTAAAATTCTTGCAGAACTTAATAATAACAGCATTCAGATTAATTTTTGTTTTGAAAAGTTTTATTTCCCATTTTATTTACCTGCTTCCGGTTTCGACACATCCGTGTCATTTAGGTAAATAAAAAAATATCATAAATAAAAATCGGATGTTAAAAATTAAGTAACAAATGTAAACATGAAATAAAACTCTTCCAAATAAAATGTCTAGGAATTATTAAATAGTTAATGTCCAAGAAATAAAAAACATTCCGATTCGTTTGAAACCTGGCATATTCCTTGTAAAACTTAATCAAATGCACTTAAGTGCTTTGTTTAAAAAAAAACACACACACACTCTAATTAATATAATAATAATAATAATAATGATTTATTGTTTTCCTTTCTTTACAAACATCTAAAGATAATGATATCCTCACTGGGATTTCCCGTGCTGAGGATTTCATTTACATATTATAATTTAATTATAAGAAATTAATATGAATTTGTTATAAACATATAGGTATCATGTAGTATTTTGTTAAATAATTAAAAATTAAATAAAATTGTGTTTTTTTTTTTTTAATTCAGTTCAGTAGTTTCGGTTTTAGTTTGTATTTGATATCAGTATATTTTCTATTTCTGTTCTCCCTATATTTAGTATCCAGCTTTTTATTTGAGATTTAAATGTTATACTGTTGAGGTTTTTAAGTGAGAGTGGTATTTTATTGTAAAGTTTAATACCATAATACAAGAAGCTTTTTTGCCCAAATGTTGTGTTAGTAGTTACTTGTTGGATATGTTTTTGACCATGAGATCTAGTGTTTCTAATGTACGTGTAAGTTGTCATTTCTTGGGTTTTGTACTTATGAATGTAAATGAGTATAGTTTTAGAATACAGTTGTTTAATTGACATGATGTTAAGATTGTTGAAGATTTCATCAGTGCTAGTTCTTACAGGAACTTTCAGTATAATTTTCATTATGGATTTTTGAGTTTTAATTAGTGGATTTAGTATGTTTTTATTTGCACTGCCCCATCCGATAATACCGTATTCTAACAGTGATTGGCAGAGAGCCATGTAAATCTTGATTAAGTCTTTTTTAATGAGGACATTCCTGATAGTTTTGAAAAAATAACATAGTTTTTTAATTTTATTATTTAAATAGGTAATGTGTTCGGTCCATTTTAAGTTTTGGTCAATTTTTAGACCCAGATAAGTTATATGGTCAACGTTTTCTAATGAAGGACAATTACAATGCTCATTTAAGTGATGCTGACTATGAATTTTCAAGTTCAGGTTTTCTTCAGAGTTTTTCTTATTTTTTATTTTGAAAGTGATGAATTTGGTTTTATTAGCATTAAGTGTAAGTGAATGGTAGTCTAGCCAATTTTTAATTCTTTTAAGTGTGTCTTCTGCTTTCTTAAATGTTTCTGCCCAATTTTTCCCATTTATTAGGAGAACAGTATCATCCGCAAAACTGATGATTTCTCCGTCACATTCTATGTGGCATAGGTCATTAATATAAATAAGGAACAGAATCGGACCCAGAATACTTCCCTGAGGCACCCCGAATTTGACATCAATACACTCACTGGTTATGTTGTTAAGTTTCACAGTTTGCTTTCTATTTCCCATGTAACTTTTAAAAAATATTAGTTCATTATCAGTAATTCCTATGTTCTCTAGTTTTTCAAAAAGATGTGAGTGATTTATTGTGTCGAACGCTTTAGAAAGGTCGAGAAATATGCCAATGCATTTTTTATGAGAGTCTAGAGAATTTTTAATATATTCAATTACTAAGGCTATGGCGTTGGATGTTCCTAAATTTTTTCTGAAGCCAAATTGTTTTGGTGATAATAGTTTATTTGATTCTAGGTAGTCGACGAGTTGAGTTTTAACTGTTATTTCTAAGATTTTAGATAATGTGTTTAGAATTGTGATTGGTCTGTAGTTATTGATATCTTTACGATTTCCTGATTTAAAGATTGGTGTAATAGTCCCTATTTTGAGTTGAGACGGAAATCTGCTTTCTGTGATAGATTTGTTTATTAGAAAGAGTATCGGTTCGGTAATTTCATCTTGTAAGAATTTTATTGTTTTCATTGTGATTTCATCACTACCAGATGAGGATGTTGATTTGAATTTAGATAACATTAGTGTTAGTTCTTGTTTAGTGATTGGTTTTAGGGCAAATTTAATCCTTTGTGGATTTGGGTGTTTGTTTATGTTCGGGTTAAAGTGTTGAGGTTTGGTTATTTTGTTTGCTAAATTCGAGCCTATGTTTGCAAAAAATTAGACACGCTATGTATGCTCTTTTAGTACTAGACCTGTTTTCTAATGGTTGGTTGTTTGGATTCGATGATAGATTTTACCCACGGTAAAGTATGTAATTACTTAATTCATCCTTTGCTTATTAAGGCTTATATTGTATATTGCTTAGGTGGCGAGTCTGATGCGGCGAGAAAAAATAATTGCATAAAATTATTTTTATGATTTTCTAATTATCTGCACCTTGCTTTTGATAACGTTTTTCGGTAGATCCCATTGAATTATTGGAGGGATATTAGTGTCCTCCATACGTTAGCATAGTGAACGTAAGTTATGTAGATACGTTTTTAGATTTTCACGGCCAAAAGTATTTTCGTTATTTGTTTTTGGGATGTTATCACATCTGTTCGATCAGCAGGATATACCCTGATGATGGACACTGCAACGCTGTCCGAAACGTTGGCTAAAGAAGGAGGTAGCGCAACACGGCATAACGCCCCAAAAACAAATATCGAAAGTAAGTTATGTAGATTGTTTTGGACTAAAGGAGCGAATGGATGAAAAAAGGAGTGTTAGGAGAATTTATTATGCGCATGCGATAAATTCAAATACAGTGTTGTAATATCAAGAGTTGGTTTAACAGAATTGTACTATAATATGAGACAATGTATAAATGTGGATGAAGCCCGAATAGTGTGCAAAGACAAGTATTTTGCGTTCCTTCTCTAAGCCTTCATCTACGGGGAGATTGCTTGTTGGTTGGTGAGTTCGTTATCACCCTGAACTGGCGAAACAAACTTTAACAAAACGGGGATGATGAAAATACATACAGATATGTTATTTTTTATTTGACAGGCTTTGTGAAGTTAGTGTTTTAAACTTTTTATTAATAAACAAGTTCTGCTGTATAATTGTTATAATACGTGTGAGTTGTTTCGGTTTCCAGAAGCTTTGTCAACTGTCCTGAACTCGCTTACGTATCTATTTACATTATTACTATAAATTGGAAAAGAAAATTAAAGGAAATTGCTGCAAACCAATCCCAGGATTGAAACCAGAGAGAGACTTATAATGAAAACATTTGACAAATTTCTTTTATTTTATTTTACCAACAATGCTCTTATTGATTTCCGAGTGAATTTTCTAAAATTATTCATGGTTATTATTTATTAATTACCCCGTAAAGTGTCAATATATTATATATTGTTCTGTTGTAATCAATAACACAGCAGAATTTGTTCACAATACTTAAAATGGAGTTCTACAAATTAAACTTGATAACTTGATGGATTCGATGGTCTTGGGGTCTCGACTCGCAATCTGAAGGTCGCGGGTTCAAACCTTGGCGAGCGCAAGTAAATTTTCTTTGATTAATATTTGCTATTCATTAATAAGTTAATATTGGCGAAACTCAATCAAAAATCGGAAAACAAACAAAAATCAGAAAAAGATACGGTCACATTTAGGACTCAAACCCAGGACACAGCTTAGTTTGCCCTGGATTCCTACCCATCCCTGATACCCTTTTCCTTCCCAGAACTTCCCCACCTTCCTTTCCTAAAAATATCCTCCACACAGCATCCCCAAAGATGACATAGGCCCTGAGAGGAATTATTTTCCTCATGGCCTCCTGTGTGGAGCTAATAATGTTAAAAAAATTGAATATGTCACTGACTGAATACAAATACTTATGTAATTAATATTATGATGTTAAAAAGTAACCTCAAAACCTTTAATAAATTATCTTCACGACTTCAAAGTGCAACAGGTAGATATTTGCAACAAGTTTAATAAATTCACTGCATTTCCGATCGTGCTCCTCGCGGTATCTCTTCGGCCCATTTGCTCTCGATACTTCATCATTGAATTGATTATGAACCGTTGCTTACGTCTGTGCGCATCCTCCGGGTGTTATAAACGCTTCATAATTCACTCCCGGATAATTTGAGTTTTAAGAGGAATACCCTTTTCTAATTGCCTTCCATGTGGCGCTGGTCTCGATTTATTGCTCTATCGACGGCAACCGGGAAAGGGAGCTCAGCAATAATGTAATGGATACGGGAAGTCGAAATCACATAAACTATTGGACTTAATGATAATAAAACGCTGGGGAAAGTATCAATTTGTCATTTAAAAAGATGTAATAATATCTATGTAGAAAATATTCGTTAATTTTGTATCCAAGAAGTTTTGTGATATTATTAATTAATGTTCCTGGCAAATTGTGTGAAGGATCCGATAGGGTTTAGTTATCATTGACTTCGGTGGCTGAGTCATGTAGAGCATCAAAGACCCTGCTGAACTCAATACCGATAAGGCGAAGGAGCCTGGGAAGACCAAGATTAAGATGGAGCGACAACGTTCTCAAAGAAAGGTCTACCTTGGAGCTTCTAAACTGAAGAGAGCTGGCACAAAACCTAGATGAGTGGAGGAAGACTCTTGAGGAGTCCAAGACCCACCAGGGGTTGTAGAGCCAAGAGTGATGATATGAAATAGATAGAACTTATTGAGTCTGAAATAGGAGTAGTATTCGAGGTGTAAGGCTTTCGATTAGCAATTCGGAGAGGAAGGAGATCGTAGATGAGATGTGGAATAGGAAGATGAGGAAATTCCTGGCTGTTCAGATCTGGTCACCAAACATGGCTTAAGCCATTTCAAAAATCGTTTAAATTCTGAATGGTGTTCTTACACCAGCGCTATACTGATAGTATATTTTACTATGGAACGTTCTGTAAATGCGCCATATATTATTTTTTTGTAATTAGTAGTGAAATAACACAAATATCAAATAAAATGCGATTTGAACCCGCAACCTTCAGCCTCACAACGTACCCCATTTGGGGATTGGGGATGCTATAGGCTCACTGACTCCGGACGATTGAGAGCAGTTCGGACTTTTATTTAGCTCTATCACTTTGTATTATTTGTTATTTCTCTGTAAAATGTTCCTATCAATACATAATAAATAAAATAGAATCTTCGAAGCTTCAAATTCTTTGGAATCGTCCTTCAGAGAGACCACCGTTCAGAAACGATACGTTGTTAGAAATATCTTTCGGCGTATTTAGTGGCTCCATCTTTATAACAGCTTATAATGGTGGTCGAAAAATCCACAAAAATTTAACCATTATATTTATGCAACATATTAATAAAGAAAATAAAATCTTAATCTCCCCCTAACCATCTTTTTTATCCTTATATATTTTATTCCTTCACAACAAGCTCTAAATTTCGTACACCTATCCCACCAGCTAAGGGTTGTTGGAACTCTAAAAACACGCCTGATCCTAATTCATTGAATGTTAGATCAAGGATGTTACGAAAGTTTTTCTATATTTACCAATGAAAATCCTATACGGTGAAGACGTTCAAATCAATTTCGTGGATTGTGATTGGTTCAACAATACCATTGTGAAATCTCCGTTGTCCGGCGTCCCTGGTTCTAGCCCGGCGATAAATTACCCTCTGTACCAATGAACATGTTTCCCGATGACCACACTTCTTTATCAGCGGAACATGGAACACCAGCTCAGTGACCGCGCTCACTAATTGTCGAACAACTGGCTAGCCTGTTACGTGGTTAATTAATGCCTGCCGATGGCGCGCACTGGTATATATGACTCTCCTAGAACAGAACAGCCACCGGGCCCCGAGCCCGCCATGTGAATTATTCATTGCATTCTATTTACTGTTCTTGTGCAGCTTTTTGCTACGGCTGCTTTACTCTCTTAGCTTTGTTGGCCAACATTCTTATCCTGGACCGACTGGATTCTTTTGTTTTCCAGTTTTTTTTTGGTCCACATTCCGACTTTTTGTTGTTTTGCACATCATTCACCGTGCGTTTGCCTTTTATTTGAACAAGTCTTTTATTGTTAATATGAGTTTAATTTAACTCAATTAGTCTTCCTTTGGATCAAGATACATTTCCATTTAACACTTAGGTATTTTTTACTTTGTTATAAGTTTTACTTCCTATGTGTCTGTCTGTCTGTGGCATCGTAGCTCCTAAACGAATGTACCGATTATGGCACCTTTTTATTGTTGTTTGAAAGTTGACGTGATCGAGATGATTCTTAGCTACAATTCATGAAAATCTGTTCATGCGTTTTAAGGTCATCAGCTCATTTTTGTGTCGGGGGTTGCTTAAATTTTGAAAATTTTCCTTTGTTCGTCGTATCGGCAAGATCAAAAATAATATTTACACATTAAGAGTTACAAAAATAACAAAAAGTTTCTTCCCAAAGCCCTCTTCAACATTTACAAGCCTTTTGGCATTGAGCAATACAAAATTCCGTTGGTTTGAATTCCCTACTATAATTCATATAATTTTTCAGCTGTTGGTTTGACTGCCTTATTATATATTATGTAATTAGAAGTACCCACGCTTTTACGCTATTGAATACCATGTCTCTTGCGCAATGGTTTCAATTGCTTGTTTTTTGAAGACCAATTAATATGTCTTCTGTAATTTTAGTATCATTCCCTAAGTATATCTTATTAGTAACTTCGAACCCGTCATGTTACTAATTGAATCTACTCATTCATGCATTTTTTAGAACGACTTTCTGCTCTATTATCATAATACATAATATAATATTATTATGCTGGCATCCGGTCAGCTTGTTTGGATGAGAGTAACCTTTATTTTTTGTTGGGAGATTAATAAAAAACTGATAAGTTTGGTCCAAGATAGAAATGTTGCAATGATGTAAATGATTTTGGTGTTCTCGAAAGTTTCGATAATTGCTGTGATTTTTATACTTATCGCGGACTTTTTAGAAATATTTCTAATATGTCTTTAGTGTTCTGCTAAAGGATCCAGTCATTTTGGCCAGTATTTAAGATTAGTTTAAAAAATACATGCATGTTAATTTTTAAAGCTTAATTTGTAGAAAAAAAATATTTTTGTTTTCTTCTACGTATTCAAAAATATTTTTGTATATTTATAAAATACAGTTTATTTATAAACGGGTTCTGCTGTGTAATTATTATTACGCGTGGTAGCTGTTTCGCCTTTTGAAGCTATATCAAACTGCATTATCAAACTGACAGTCCATGATGCCTTCAGAAGGCGAAACAGCTGTCACGCATGATAATAATTACGCAATAGAACTTGTATATAAATGAACTGTTTTTATAAATTGAATAATACTAATATGATTGACTGAAAATAAAAGAAAAAATATG
Source organism: Limnephilus lunatus (assembly GCA_917563855.2). Taxonomy (NCBI): domain Eukaryota; kingdom Metazoa; phylum Arthropoda; class Insecta; order Trichoptera; family Limnephilidae; genus Limnephilus; species Limnephilus lunatus. The sequence continues at coordinate 36,602,339 of OU830601.1, forward strand.
TTAACTTTTACTTCCGAAATCAACCAAATCCATCGAAATCAAAATAACTCGTTGATTTTTATAACTTACACACCCCAATCATTTTTAAATATTCATGTTAAGTTGGGCGGCTTAATAATAATAATAATATTTAAATGATTTATGTAACGCCGTTTTTTTGTGAAAAATCACCTCAAGGGCGCTGTACAAACTTATAGTACATTTCTAAAATCTAGGTTTATATGTGCATTTATTTAAAGATTTATAATACGTTGATATCTTCAATGGATGTCAGGTAAGGTTACGTTTTAACATGTGGTTAGGTAAAAGATACAATTATTAAAATTATTTAGTGTTTGTTTGAACAATAAAACCTGTATTGCAACAAAACGTGCCCAGGTTGGGCGCCACTTGCACGAGGATTATCTAGTGCTAGTATAATATGCTCTATGGATATGGATTGTATGCACACGCGGAAGCGGCCCCGGGCGCATGCGCGGCTAATAAATGCAAATGTGCAACGGACCGCGCATATTGCACGCTTTAATTGAATATTCTGCACTTTGTTGTACCGCCCGTGGGACCCCTGCCTCCACATCACCCCCCTTCCAGGCTCTGCATACCGAACGGGTTCCTTCTGGGAGTTAAACAAATCATTCGACCTTTTATTACCTGCTTACCTAATTACTTTTGCCTACCATGTTCAGATGTTCAGCGTATTCGACTCTCGAGATTTAGGGCCGATGGCACAATACGCCGTAAACCAACCAACTAACTAACTAACCGTGAGACCAATGAGCGAATTCCGCGTTGGAACAGATGCATGTTTTTAATTACCTTTTTCGTATAGTTTAAGGAATTAACTTCAATGTGAAGTTAATGAATTTCCGTTTTTATTCGTGCAACTGTAAATTTCTACTTATTTACAACTACTATGTAATGATTTGGTTCCAGTAAAGTACGCCTCACGATTTCATTTTTAAAACTTCTCTTATCTTTACGGTGTCCTTAGAAATTAAAACTGTATCCTTAGAAATTAGAATTTCCATTACTTAAGTTTTTATTCGTTCAACAGTAATTATTCTTGAAATACGCGCCCAACAAATGCTTAATTAATTTTGAAGGTGATCAGAACTTGTGAGTTAAGATTTTTTCTATAACGTCCATCGTAGATTAACGGCGTGCGGTTTTGTATTACAGTTTGTCACAATATATAGTAAAGTTTCACGGAACTCTCCTCCAAAATTCAAACGTTAGCTTTTGCACATTATTAATTTATTAACGCCCTTTCTATGGTTTTTTTATTTTTTTAATTTAATAAAACTTTATAATTTTTTAGTTATTGTGAAATTATGATAATTTAATAACTACAAATAATGGAAAATTAACAGGCAAAGCGCTCGACTAGCAATTCAGAGGTGGTGGGTTCAAATCCCGGCGATTTCAATTACATTTTATTTGATTAATTTGTATTATTTCACAATTTTATTCATTTAAAATAATATATAGCATATTTGCACGTTCCAGAGTGGAAGATACTATTAGTATCGCCCTGAAGTAAGACTACCATTCATAGTTGAAACGTTGCTTTAAATGGCTTTAGCCATATTTGGTGGCCAGATCTGAATAGTCAGGTATTTCCCCGCGTTTCTCTCCCCGCATCTCCTTCCCCTCTCCACTTCCTTCAGCCTTACAACATACCCCATTTGGGGATGCCATAGGCTCACTGGTCCCAAACGGGAGCAGTTGAACTCTTGTAAAGTACTCGCATAACAAAAGAAAATAAAATCTCTGATATTTTGTGTACTTAATATCGTAAGTCATTTACTGAGCTTTAACTTGGGTATTAGATAAACTTTTTCTATTTTAAATTAAAAAAAAGATCTGATGTCGTGTTGTTTGTTCCACAATTTCTAATGTTCAACAAAAAAGGTGCTAAAATCTGGCGTGAAGCATTCTTTAAAGCCAGTCGTTTATAAAATGTGGAATTCTAATAACATTGTTACCTCTCTTTGCTATTATAGTACAGTTGCCCTTAACGGAAAGCTAATGGCTTGTATCGACAATCTTTGTAATAAGGTTTAATGCACTGATTCAATTAGTTAATTATTATTGCAATATGTTCTTATTTGGTCAGCGTTGTTACGAGAAGAAATGGTCGCATAATGAATTTTAATGGTTTCTAACAAAGCAAAATAGAGAGACCAGTCCTTGGTATTGAATCTCTTGAATTCCTCGCACTTCTTACATATAACGCAGCGTGTAGTGAGAATAACTAAATAAAAAAATGTAATTATTTTAATTATTATATTATTTATTAAACTAATTAAGTTCTGCAAGTATTTAGTTTTTTTATTATTGTGACAGTTTTTTTCGACATTAAACGCCATTTTCAAAATGTGGTTGTGCCACTTTAAGACGACTTCTTTATGTTTACCGGGCATTATGATCTATACTGTGGAGTATTTTGGTGGTTTTCCCCATAATAAATTTAAATATGTTCTTAATAATTTAATAATAACGGAATTATTTAAATGTGTTATATTGTTTGGGCATTATGACCATAACGAGAAGGGGGAAACATTATTTTCCTTTTAAAAAAATGTACAGTTTTATTTGTTGTTTCTTTAGTTTTCATCGAATTTTCTTTCAGTTAATACTTTTTTGTTAATTTAATACAAACAAAAAGCATTAAATATTAGTTTTAGTAGGTAACGAAAGTTTTAATTGTCCCTCTGGGACAGTCAATATCGCTTAGCGTTTTTGATCTTAGACGTATTGAAAAGTGGTATAATAGTTGATATTTCATACAATTTTTCACTTCAAGTCGTTCCTCATCAGAAATGTGTCTTTTCTATGTAATTGCCGTAGTAGATTCTGAGCTGCTCGGGGCTGGTGGAACTATGGCATCTTTAATTTAAGGGCATGCTGTAAGACTGGTTACAAATCTGATCCCTGTACAAGGCTGAATCGATTTTATTTATGTGAGGCTGATGAAAGTTAGGTATGTGACTTAACAAGGGTGCCCGGGTTCATTTGGTGAGGTTTGTCAAGGTCTTAGCGGCCGATGTGTCTGCTCACCTGCTGCGTGGCGGGATCGAGAGTTACTGGCTGAGGAGGTATTTTAACCTCTCCAGCCAAAATCCCTCGACCCATCGCTTTGCACCGCAATTTAAGGGATGGATTCATCCGTCCGTGGCTCCTATTTTCTTCCCAGAACTTACTTTCCTTTAAAAACCCTCCACACAGTATCCCCCAAGATTAGATATACCCTATGGGAAATTATTTTATTTATTTTGGGCATCCTGTGTGGAGCTATTGTACAAAAAAAGGTTAATAAAAAAGGAAAAAGGATGGCGTGATGAAACTGCTATTCAGATTTGCCTACATACTAAACACATCTATACGGCCATTTTAAGCAACGTTTCTAGTATAGTACGGTTGTCTTTCTCCAGGACGACTCTTAGTGTATGTACTACCATCATAAACAGTGCCAATTAAATGTTGTTGTTACCTTTGAGATATTATTATGCATTTTCCCGTAATGCACCGGTCATGCACGTGAAATTATGATGCTGAACATAATCTCTTTAGCATAATGCATTTATAATTATTCTACGAGCAGGTACCTAGTGAAATTCTGAAGGATGGGGTTTCAATCACTCATCCAACATTACTTACATTTGCAGAATATTATATTACCCGACAGGTTAACGCTGCTTAAGGTCTTGAGTTGTTAACTCTTTTAAGATTTCACAGTTAAAATACTTAATATGATGTTAAATTGTACGTATATATATGTTTTTAGAATTTCATCTGATGAAACTCGGGTGAATTGTAAGAAAGCGTTTTTTTGACGATGGATAGTTGGAGTGACAATCTTTGACAGTTATCAGGTATTCTTTTGTGTGTTTTTTTTTGCTGACCCGCTCCCATCTGGAGCCAATCTGACTATGGTATCCCAAATTGGGGTATATTGTGAGGCTGAAGGTAGTGGAGAGGGGAAGGAGCTGGGGCAGATTTTTTTAATATGTGAATACCTCACAAAAGTCCCAGCTGCTTCTTCTGGAACCAGTGAGAATATGGCATCCCCGATTGGGGTATGTTGTGAGGCTAAAGGTACTCGGCAGGGTAAGGAAGTGAGGAAGAGGTAGGTGGGAAAGTACCTGGCTATTCAGATCTGTTCACCAAACACGGCTAAACCCATTTCAAGCACCTTTTAAATCCTGAATGATAGTCTTCCATTGTGGAATGTGCCGAAAATGTACCTATTATCTTTAATGAATTTATTGTGAAATAACACAAATCAATGAAATAAAATTTATTTGCCCACGCTAGGATTCGATCCCTCGATCTTCGGATTGCGAGGCAAGAGCCTTGCCCCTAGACCACGCCGATCAAGGAGTAAGGCTCTTGACTTGAAGGTGAGGAAGGTTTAATACGACAAGATGCGTTTTAAGAATACGCGATAAATCTCTTAAATGAAATCATTGAATTTCTGGAATCGATTGGAATTTCTGGAGTTTCTAAATTTCTACAGGTATTTTCTGATCGCAAGATAGGGTTTGTCCTTTGAAATATCCTCATTAATGTCACTCACAAAACAAGACGACGTTTTTTTAAGCATTTTTCAATGAGAAGCGTGGACCTCGCGTGAAACCGGATACGGATCACTAGTTTCATATTAATATTTTAAAATATTCTATGCCCTAAGGGTGATTCTCATCCTATGCCGCAAAGCTTGGATTAATTTTAATTTCCGTTCATTTGCTCGGAGCCTAGTGACGTCAGGACCCTAGACCCTTCATTGTTGCGGCGGAATTAACTTGTTCGCTAGGCCATTGAAATTTCCGTCCGGCGCTTCTGCCCGCGGGCTATATGCACTATACTTGTATGCACAGCATCGTCCTTCTGCCCATCCCCCCCCCCCCCCCCGTCCTTCTGCCCATTCTCCGCTCATTCCCGCCTAATGGTCGGACCCGCCACCTCCTGACGGATCACGACTGCGATGGTAAAGTCCGCTATGACGTTGATTGAATCATTTTTAACTGGCAAAGCCAACATCCGAGCACCGAGGCGAATTCAGCGCCCACAATATTTCATTTGTACCTTTAACTCTGCTTTTCACATTTTCCGTATTCTGCATTCTCTATAACCGAAGCAACTCTGAACTAAATGAATGCTGATGTCCATTTTTCGTTTTTATTTATCATCTGTATTTGTATAAAAAATTAAGATTTACAAAATATTTTCTGTTGCAAATGGCGATAAGCTTTTAACGCGGATGAGATTTAAAAAACCGCGCGAATTTACAAACTGATTATATTATTTACAAACCTGAATACACACCTTCCATAAAAAAAAAAACAATTCAAAGATGTTTTCAAAGAAATGATGACATTAATACTGCATAATGACATTAATACTGACTTTTTAAACACGCATGTGCAAGCATTCCAAGATGGTAGATTAATCAAATAAAGTGTTACGTCAAGAAAGATGTTCGCGCTAGCGATTCTCACCTTGTCCTTCATACAGTTTCTTTATGCTTAAGGGTTAAAATTGCATTTAAAAAAAAAGCAAAGATGAGAGGTTAACGCGATGTTTACGAGAAATTTGTTAATGTTTTGTTGCTTTAATATGTTTACCAATATATTCGACTATTCGTCAACCAATCGTCAATGAAATTTGTTGGAATTGATGAGGAAGACCGTTGAGTGATGATAATACAATGGATTTGTGAAGACTGGAAGTCGGTGCAAGCAATATGTAATTGCTTAAAATGTAGGAATTATCTAAAGTATATCTAATACTTAATTATCAACAATCCTTGCTTTTTCTACCTTTCTTAGGCATCTTCAGAACATTGATTTTTCTTGTACCCTAGTATTTTATCATCTATGACGTCACATTTATCGATAATGATCTCATTTTTTTTATTTAAAATAAACAACAATTGGTTTGACTCCCCTGAATTGGTATCGCTAATGACGCTTATAAATTATCATGTACCTTGTAGACCGACTCGACTCAAAACACCTTTCCATTGTGACAATATTTTGACGAACACAGAACAAAACTCAATCATAAATCGCTTGCATATTTTAGGCAATGAATATGCTAATATCGATCACGCCACCAATAATCTGGCCTCATACAAAAGATCCATTAAACTAAATTTGTTTGCTAGTACCACGTTAATGTTATAATACATCATGTAAACATAATATGCCTACCAGTACTTCACACTAAACTAATATACAAGAAATCAAAGGTACTTGTAAAATTTATCATATTATATCGGATAACATAATCCAGGATTTTTTACTTGTTGTATTTTATATTTAAATCTTTGTAGGTACCTTTTAGAGATATCTTATATTTTTTAATTTTACTTTTTATTGTTTTATTTCTCACTTTAAATTTATATTTTTACTTTTTCCCTAATAATTTATAGTTTATATTTTATACTTCATAATTTACTTTTATGCATTTTACATTTTATTCACTGCTTATTACCTTACTTGTTTACCTGTTTTCTTAAATTTCACTAACATTCTTCATGTTGTTGTACTATTTATAAGTATGTCAATTATGTTAATGGCACGTGTTGTGCCGTATATATGTAAATAAATAAATAAATAATTTAAAATTGTATACGTTTTTTGAAGAACTCCGTTGATCTTACACGTATATATTTCTAGCGCAGACCCGTGAAACATCACGGAATATTGTAATTGAAGGTGATAATAAATTGTTATCTAAAACGTGCAGACCCTTGAAAAATCACGAAATCTGACTGTACTTGTCAAGATTAACCCTAAGAAATTTAAATAAAAATATATAATTAAAATAATATTTGAAAAAAAAAACTATAGATCGAAACTTAATCGCCCGAATAAATTCTCGACACATCAATTTCGATTTCGAAAATGACAATTAAAATATTGTAGGTGCTTTTTCGCTTGGCTGAATTCTTTACACATCAGTTCTATTTTTAAAAATGGCACTTAATTTTTTAAAAAATCCCAGTTTATTGAACCTGAGTTACAATAACAGACGAATCTTAACCGGAAATTGGTATTTTTAATAATTATTAATTGATTTGAATTATTTTTCATTTGTAGAACTCCATTTTAATTTTTTATTTATTTTATATATTCAATAATTTTATTATTAAATTAATAAAACAGTTTATTTATAAACAAGTTCTGCTGGTAATTATTATTACACGTAATAGCTGTTTCGCCTTCTGAGGGCATTATCAAACTGTGGTCATGCCACATACAGACAATCTATTTATAGTATTTTTGGATAGGTTTGTACTATGACTCATTTCTAATTTCTGATTAAAAATGACTGAAATTGACTGAAATTATTAATGGTTATTATTATATTAATTGAGAAAATAATAACCATTAATAATTTCAGTCATTTTTAATCAGAAATTAGAAATGAGTCATAGTACAAACCTATCCAAAAATACTATAAATAGATTGTCTGTATGTGGCATGACCACAGTTTGATAATGCCCTCAGAAGGCGAAACAGCTGTCACGCGTTATAATAATTACCAGCAGAACTTGTTTATAAATAAACTGTTTTTATTTATTTAATAATAAAATTATTGAATATATAAAATAAATAAAATAAAAATACGTCAATATTGATATGAAAATGGATATGTAGTTTAATTCAAACTAGTATGAGGAATACAACACATTAAGAGGGTTGTTCTAGTGTTGAATACATGTACAGTGGCACACGCTGTATAATGTTGTCTGCCCATCTAGCTGTAAAACCGCGCAGCCAACGCTATTTTAGAAGTTTTGTCGTACAGATAGAAATACTGGTTATAATGCTAAGCCTGTATAACACTTATCTTACACACCTGACAATGCGTATCAAATGGGAAAATCCACTTCGTAAAACATAACCTGAACAGGGTTAACACACACACCACAAAAGTACAATTTTATTCATTTTAATTCCACCAAATTCGCTCAAGTTGTTTTCATCTAAAACAATATATTTATGATTGTGGTTTAATTTTGGGTTATCATTCCGCACTACCTCCTAGTTTAGCCAACGTCTACACAAAACTTAAGGCAGAAAACCATATTAAATTGTACTGTATTAACAGCTAGTCACTCTGGGCAAACTACGGCCGGCGTAGCGCAGCGGTAAGACGCTTGACTCGCGCACCGAAGGTCGCGGGATCGAATCCCGGCGTGGCAAATAAATTTTATTTGATTAATTTGTGTTATTTCACAATTTATTCATTTAAAATAATAAATAGTATATTTGCGGCACGTTCCAGAGTGGAAGATACTCTCTGTATCGCCCTGGTGTAAGACCACCATTCAGAATTGAAACGTTGCTTGAAACGGCATTAGCCGTGTTTGGTGACCAGATCTGAATAGCCAGGTACTTCCCCACCTTCCTCTTCCCTATCTCCTTCCACTTCCCACTACCTTCAGCCTCACAACATACCCCAATTGGGGATGCCATAGTCTCACTGGCTTCAGACGGGAGCAGTTGGGACTCTTGTGAGGTATTCATGTAAAAAAAACTCTTACTGAAAAAAAGTAACCGTGACAGGCAATGACGTCATATATATTATGTATATAGACGCGTGGTAGAAATCACAACGTGGTATTATGATTTACAACTGCCAGTTACAATTATAATTATATTATCGTCCATCTCTCCATACCCGGAGAGATTCACGAAAGTACAAATCCAATAACGGCCTCCGTGATCGGGGGGTAAGGCTCTCGACGAGCAATTCGAAGGTCACGAATGAAATCCCGGCATGCGTAAGTAAATATTATTTTATTGAATTGTGATTCCTTAATTCCAGAGTTGAAGATACTCTCAGTATCGCCCTGATGTAAGATCACCATTCAGAGTTGAAAAATTGCTTGAAATGGCTTTAGCCGTGTTTTGTTACCAGATCTGAATAGCCAGGTACTTTCCCACCTTCCTCTTTCCCACTACTTTTAGCCTCTCAACATACGTATCCCAATTGGAGATACCATAGTGTCTCACTGGCTCCAAATGGTTGGTAGCAGTTAAGATTCTTGTGCGGGTGTTCACAAAAAAAACGTCATTCTGGTTTAGTTCTTATGTTGTAAGTTGTAACAATGTGTTTTATGGTTTCAAAATGTTTTCTTAAAACATTCTCCGTTAAAAATTATGTTTTTGTTTTATTATTTATTTTTATCTTTATCAGTAAAACCTCAAATTGTAATATTTAATAAACTAAACCTTAATTTACGCATGCTGTGAACATTCTTTATTGGAGTGCTTATAATTTCGCACATCGCAATGGCAATTTCATAAGATTCTTGTGCGGGTGTTCACAAAAAAACGTCATTCTGGTTTAGTTCTTATGTTGTAAGTTGTAACAATGTGTTTTATGGTTTCAAAATGTTTTCTTAAAACATTCTCAGTTAAAAATAATGTTATTGTTTTATTATTTATTTTTATCTTTATCAGTAAAACCTCAAATTGTAATATTTAATAAACTAAACCCTAATTTACGCATGCTGTGAACATTCTTTATTGGAGTGCTTATAATTTCGCACATCGCAATGGCAATTTCATAAGATTCTTGTGCGGGTGTTCACAAAAAAAACGTCATTCTGGTTTAGTTCTTATGTTGTAAGTTGTAACAATGTGTTTTATGGTTTCAAAATGTTTTCTTAAAACATTCTCAGTTAAAAATTATGTTATTGTTTTATTATTTATTTTTATCTTTATCAGTTAAACCTCAAATTGTAATATTTAATAAACTAAACCTTAATTTACGCATGCTGTGAACATTCTTTATTGGAGTGCTTATAATTTCGCACATCGCAATGGCAATTTCATAAGATTCTTGTGCGGGTGTTCACAAAAAAAACGTCATTCTGGTTTAGTTCTTATGTTGTAAGTTGTAACAATGTGTTTTATGGTTTCAAAATGTTTTCTTAAAACATTCTCCGTTAAAAATTATGTTTTTGTTTTATTATTTATTTTTATCTTTATCAGTAAAACCTCAAATTGTAATATTTAATAAACTCAACCTTAATTTACGCATGCTGTGAACATTTTTTATTGGAGTGCTTATAATTTCGCACATCGCAATGGCAATTTCATTAATGTAGATAATAATTATTGGTAAGACTCTTGAAATGTTTAAAACTGTATATAAATTAACAATTTTTGGTACCTACTACAAATTTTAATGTCCTAAAATTAAAATGAAAACGACCATTGAATGTGGATTTATATGTTGATCACATCCGAATTGTTCAGAACGATATGACATTTTTATAGCCGGAATCGTATTAGGCTAAGGATTATTTTATAGTGTGCAGTTTAAAGTTTAATTGGCTATTCCCTTCTACCATTTGGTCGCAGGTTGCAGAATCTTGAATTATAGCGAATGCCCACTCGGCGAGGGGTATATCTGTAAGCAATTTGTATTGGAGTTTATGGTCTGTGCCACCGAACTAACGTACATAAATCAAAGTAATTATTGAAATAATAGGATATAACAAGAACCTCTGGAACTACTTGCCTTCTTATGTGACTTCTCGCTATAACTAATGGTAAGGGCGCCTTCAATTAGCTCAATATTTAATGTTTATGCTTTCTTGTACTTAAGGGGAAGCTACAATCCAAAAATTATGTATTCTTAGTGTCTTATGTCGCCACTAATACAGGTAATAGGCACACAAATCTCTTAACAAACGGAGGTCATGCTTTTAAAAGTGGTTTTTGTTTATTTTTTTAATGGTTTTATTTGATTGTTTTTTTTATAATTTAATTTAACAAATTTTATTATTTAAAGTTTGCTCGATGGAAGAAAAAAATTCAGTTAATCCCTTTTTTTTAATTATTTTACAGTTTTTTTTTTTACTTAAAAAGAAAGGCAAGCATTCCCGAGATACAAATATCTTGACAATATTGGATTATCTCCTACTACCACCACAGTAAGCGGGAAATGTTGCTTGTGTCGTGATAGAGGACTAACCGAGGAATCGAAACGCGATGCCAACTCATTCACTGACCGGTCTTGTACATTTTACTTTTAACTATTTTATTTCTTATTTTTTTACCTTTTATTTTTACTTAATACTTTTAGGTATATTTGCTACTTATTACCTTTTACTTAATACTTTTATTTTTGCTACTTATTAACTTTTACTCTTTTCTTCTTATTTATACCCTCCATTTTTAGGTTGTACTATCCATATGTTAATTTAATTATGTTAATGACACACGTGTGCCATGTACATGGAAATATATTAATATGTTTTTTTGTATTTTTAATGTAAACCTATTCGTAATAAAAATGTATCGAAAATAGTGATTTAGCGTTAATTTTCGCCTTAACTTACTTGAACATAACTATTACAAATCTAATTATGGACAGTGTAACACTGTCAGAAACGTTGGCTAAAGATGGAAGTAGCGCAACACGACATAATACCCCAAAAATAAATCGCTATAATAACTGCCTTGATTCAAGATTCCCACGGCATTAGTTTTATTAGCCAACATTTCGGACAGCTTGTCAGTTTCCATAATCGAGGCAGAAGTATAGAGTATTTTGTATTTTTTTTCTTTCTTGATCCAATCTTTCAGATCACCTCGCAGTGTCCATCATCAGGGAAAGTGTATAGAGTTTAGATTTGTGTAGAGATAATGACATTGTACATATTTTTTTACTTATACTTTGTAATATGGACTACAGCGGTCATTTCTTAAAATTCCCTCCAAAAGTCAAACACCATAATCTAACTAAGCGTCTATCTCCGCTGGGGTAAGCAGAGAGGATGGACTGCTAAACAACCCGGTCTTGGCACACGCTCCTTGTTTCAGTCACGGTCTCATATCTACCCTTTTGTTATTCTGTCTCTTGACTTGGCCCGACTCAAGTATTTACTCAATTGTACTCGAAGTACATACTCGATTGTTTTACGTCTTCCTCGGGCATCACCAACTTCTTCTAGCATTCACATTCGCTTCATAAGTTCTTATTTCATAAGCTCTACATTTTTCCACACGATCATGTTTGGTTTTACCACGCAAGCATCTCAGAGATCTCATTTATACAGTGTTCAGTCTGCTTTCATCCTTACTCTACCAGTTCCACGCCTCAGAGCTAATAAATGTCAGGGTAGGTACCAGCACTCCGCTGTGGATTGCTAGCTTCCCTTCTGTAGATAAGTTTTTGTTAGCGCCAACCGCGTTCAGGCCTCTACCAGCCTTTCCATCTCTTGCAAACAAACTTCCTAAATACACAAACTCAATCACGACTATATTGCATACATATTATATATCTTATTATTTATAACTGTAAAATAACGGAAGCCCAATACCCTGTAAAATCGTTGGAAACGCGTCTTTTTTTAAACTTAACTATCCTATTTCTAAGACTTTTCGTTGTGTCTCGACAAACGTCTCCCATAATGATGCAATAAATGCGCATTCATTTCGTGGAATTGAATTTACGCTATGGTTCAACGTACCATCTCTAACGCAATTTACGAAGGCTTCACCGGATGAAGATGGTTTATGGTCAAATATCATTTGAAATATTTTAGAAAATTGTTCGTCTTGTTTCTTCACAATGTTTTACATTATTGGTAAATATATGTAAATTTTCTATTTTGGACGTCTAATACTTTTGTTTATATTATTGCGAATGTACCTTCAACATTTACATATAATTTTATCATTACAATTTGTTATTGAACACAAGTTTGTGATTCTCTACAAGAAGAGAAGCGTGCACTCTTTAATTTAACTTTAAATTTGCAGCCTGAAACACTGATCTACCAGACCGGCAATCAGATGGTCACGGGTTCAATTCCCGTTGGCGGCCAGTATCTTTTCTCGGAAGATTTTTTCAATGTAGATGAGTGTTTCAGGCTGATAATTATTGATTATAATATTTGTTATCTACCCTTTGTGCTATGCATAAAAATCTTGTTTAAACGTTAGTTTATCAATTAAAAATAATAATTAATATTTGACAAGTTAAAGTATTTCAGCAAAAAATGCAGACATAATTAGTCTCGACGCCACCTAGCGGGAGATTTAGTATTAAAAATACCTCTCTCACAAAAATAAAAGTTGGTTGTTTTCAGTTGGAAAAATGTAATAATAAGTAATTGTCGAATGAAACACTAGTATATATTGAATTATTTGGCGGGTATTTGATAAGCCGCCATAGCTCAGTGGTCAGAGCTGCTGACCGGCAATCAGATGGTCACGGGTTCAATTCCCGTTGGCGGCCAGTATCTTTTCTCGGAAGATTTTTTCAATGTAGATGAGTGTTTCAGGCTGATAATTATTGATTATAATATTTGTTATCTACCCTTTGTGCTATGCATAAAAATCTTGTTTAAACGTTAGTTTATCAATTAAAAATAATTATTATTAAAATTTGCGTTTTATTTTTGTTTAAAATAAATCTAATTTGGTAACATTTTTATTAAGTTTTTTAAGTATTTTTAGTTTTTGTTATTGTGACAGCTGTTTCTGTTTTCAATGCTATTGCCATTCTGTTAGATAATGACCCTGAACGCCTAATCAGCTACCACAAAAAAATGCTTGCAGCACTTAGTAATTACATTTTTAAGTTTGATATACTTTACATTTTAAACAAATATATAGAGTTCTACAAATTAAATACAATAACAATAATTAAATTTAATAGTGTTTCTACGTTTTTTAAAGTTTTTTCAATTACCGTGGGATACAAATGTGACTTTTTTTTACAATTTTTGAGATGTCGTGTGAGTCTGTGAGTCCTCAATTTTCCTGAATTATTCGGGAAGACCATTGAAATTTTTTTTCCCTAAATGTTATCTACTGCAGTTTTCTGTTTTTGTTTTTACTTTTACGAATTGAATTGTTTTCTATTCGAATTTGCTGTGGCAAATTGTTGGAATTCGTTCCTGCGGACATAAATTTCCTATTGACAAAGCCTCACCAGATTCGACAAGCGGTTATTTACCTTCGCCGCTGCTCCTCCAGAACAAAACAACAACAGGTACAAACTTGCGTATTCCTAACGAGTTTTCAAGCCACACGCCATAAACAATAACTCCAAGATAAAAGTAATTGCATTTCTATTTCCTTTCGTGTCGACACTCTCCGTTTTATCTCCCGTGCTGTATGATTGCATTTTTAAAACACCTCGACTTCAGGCTCTGCTTCGAGTTATTAGAATTATTATTGTCTATCGGAGTGTGAATGGACTCGGATTGAACTGTCAGTAGAGGGTAACCTCTAATTGCCAATCAGGCAGGAATGACAATTAGGAGACTTGTGGTTAGAGTAGGTATAGTATGTATGATTGTATTAGTGCTTAGGCCCGGATACCATCTGCTATTGAAATCGACGAATGCTTTGAGATGGATCTGAATCGTTGAGTGAATGTTATTTGACGGTTAGGATCTGCCTGTAGAAATATTTTTTGTTCGTGTTTAAAAAAAACATTAATTTATAAACATCGAAACAAGTGCGTCAATTTAGCAACCAGGATTATGGAGTCGTGCGTGCGAATTACCAACTGTTATTTTTTACTAAGAATTAATTATGTTACCATTAGAATGATATACTTACTTGGTTTTATTCGATATTAAATATGTACTTAATATTTATGCTTACTTTAAATTTTAGTTAGATTTTTTATGTTAGGTTTTTTTTTTGCCACGAAGGCCTTACAATGATGTCATAATAACGATACTAACACGATATGTTCAAATTGCTTCGTTCGCCTTTTTTTATATTAGCTCCATACAAGAGGCCCGGAGGAAAATATTTCGCCTAAGGGCCTATGCCAGTCTCTCCCGATCTGGCGTGCCACGCAGTTGATGGGTGGACGCATCCGCCGCCCCGGACAAACCTCATCCCTATGAACCCGGGCACCCCTTCTAAGTCACCTTAAACATAGCGAACCACTTGGGGTGACCTATGGCAGAGGTGTTAGTTGTCCAATGAATGGTTCCCGGGGTGGCGGTACCCATACCCATGTCCCAAACTGTCTCGAATTACGCAAAAAATACCCAGTCCAAAGTAGATATCTATTCTTATTGTTTTTGTTAAAACCTGAATTTCATAAATTTTTTTTTGGAACATTAGGCGATAAGGATAACTGAAAAAAAGCTGTTGCTCTTGTTATAAAGTATCTTTCCACGCCTGATAATAATTTTATTAAAGGCTTTTGAAAGGTATATAAAAAAATTTGCTCGATCAGAATTTAGAGCAAGATGTGTTCTACTTCCAATATTTATTATTTAA
Organism: Limnephilus lunatus; assembly: GCA_917563855.2. Taxonomy (NCBI): domain Eukaryota; kingdom Metazoa; phylum Arthropoda; class Insecta; order Trichoptera; family Limnephilidae; genus Limnephilus; species Limnephilus lunatus. The sequence continues at coordinate 36,617,623 of OU830601.1, forward strand.
TCGTGACCAATTCTAGATATTATTTATCTCGCTTTTAGAAATCTTCTGTCGCACGATAACAATAAAATATACCGACCGAAATACATTCGTCTGTCTTTAGTTCCTTCCCGTGCGTGCTCAGTCAGTATCCCATACAAGTGGTCTTCCCACGACCTGCTGGAGGTGTAATATTGCACGCCTCTCTGATGATGCAAATTGTTAGGCGGCAGACCAGACCAGACCAGATATCCTTCCGCGTGACGCGGCATGCCACGCAAATATGCGCATCACACCACCTCCACCTGATTGATGGCTCGTGTTCCGAACAAACTCTGATTTCCAGCCTTTCGTGTATTTGATCAGGAGCGTCCAACTTGGGCGGGGAGGGTGGTAAGGAAAACGATATTTGTACCGGATAGATGATACTGCAGTTATTCATTCGCACGTTTACCTCAAACTCCACAGAAATGCACATGTTTTATTCTATGGTAGTTTGGAAATAATTTTTGGGATTTGTGGATGTTATAGCACTTAATTTGATTGCAAATTAAGTCAAATTGATTGTATCAAAGTTAACACAATAACAATACGATTTTGTTCGAATTTCTTTTAAAATTACTCGTGGCGATGGTTTGAATCGACAAACAAATGTTTTGACCAATCACCGCTCCTTTTATACAAAGGTTTGTAACAAAATAATTGGTATACGATTAAAAATAAATTTTGATAAAAAAAGTTTTATTTGGTAATAATAAGACTAATTATTTTTTTTAATTCCCTTATTATTATTTTTGTTCTATTATTTGAAGAAAATTGAATAAAATATTACATATTTTTTGTTTGTTTTAGAACAACGGCCTTTTTTGTGTTTTACTGCGTGAATGTCATTTAAAATACCTAAACATTTGTAATTTATCGAAATAACTGTTTCCTAAATATCATTTGATCTTATAATGAGATTTGCTATTTTTATTTAATAAACCAAACGGCTTTTTGTCCCTCCTGAAGCTTATGTAAAATAAGTTACGCGGTGTTATAATGTGAGTGACGAAATGCACATATTCGAATTATTGTGGAAATGATTATTTTGTGAGATGTTGTCGAACAGTGATTCATTCTCACGTTTTGCCTCATGTTCCACGTTTTTTGTTCGATTTGGGTGAAATTTTTCGCGAGTGTTAAAAATCATCGTTTGAAGAAGATTCTCTAAGAAACTCACAATGCCGTTAAGACACCAATCACATCACGTTAAAAAAATTGTCGTGGCACCAAGTAGGGATTTTTTGGTCCGACTTTTTTTTATATCAAAATTTCCCAACGTGATGCTGTTAACTTATATGTCCAGTTTCTAAATATGCTTTTTTTTTGATGAACCATATGGCTTAATCGCTGCCAACCACTGAAAAGCAATTTCGTCGGAATGTCCTGTTGGAAGCGGCGTACACCGCATCTTCAAAGATGACATAGGCCCTGAGGGAAATTGTTTTCCTCAGGGCCTCCTGTGTGGAATAAATGTAAAAAAAAACTGTACTCTAGATTCGAGTACTAAAATTTGTATACAGTCTTCTATATGTATATATTGACTATGAGTATTAATAATAAAATTCCATTCATCATTTGCTTGAAAATAATAACGAAAAATATACCCTTGTACCGCGCACGAACCGAGGTGTGATGCCTTTAGGACAAAATACATGCTTTTGAATTAGGTTGGGTTTGCTCGTATTCCCGGTCCATGTTACAAATTGGATTCAATTTTATATGAATGCTGAGAATCGTTATCTTAAGACGATTGCCAGAGAAAATCATCTAAAAATAGCAAATCGTTTATTTGAAATTATCTAGCCTTGTAATTGACATAATTAAAATTTTTCTCCGTATTTACTCATTGAGGTGTTCCCATATTTCATCGCAAGTTATAATGTGCACCTGTGATTAGTTCATAATTTGCATCTCCTTTTAAGCAGCATCTCTCGCCTTTGAAAGTCCCTGAGAAGAATGCATGATTGTTGCAGAAAATGATGAGTCAAGTGCCAGCGAAGATTCTGACCTCCGATCTTTTATCGGCTTATTATGAAGTACGTAATATTATTGTTTCGTACAATAATGCACGCTGTACAGTTACTTAATATGGATGGCCAGCTCTATTGCAAATTACGATATTATTTACGCTAAATAGCACACATAAATAACTAGTTGCATGCACGCTTATTTTAATGTGAATACTGAGTTTTTTTTATTATCCTTTCTACTTCAGTTCAGTTCAGTTTCAGTGCCCGCAACCCGAGCGTTTATTTTATTTTTATTTATGAACATAGATTTCTTTTACCCACTTCACTAGACAAAGTCTGTTCCGTGGCGGGTAAATAACATTTTTTATTTAGTGAAAAAGATATGTATCAAAGTAGACATGGGAATAAAAAGGAAAAAAAATATTTAAATACTTTTCAGTTCTCCAGATTTCCAGATTTTATGTCCGGGTTAAATCTTTCCCAAATGAAAGACTTAACCCTTCCACACACTTTTCCACAAATGATTATCTAGTAAATTCACGCAATGTAAGTGCACTATATAAGTATAATAAATACAAAACAATACAAGAACAATACGTCAATCCACCAGAAACATAATGGGAAAATATTTCACCGACTCTAGATATTTTCTTTTTAGATGGTTCGGCTCTGATGAAATCCTAACTGGTCCGATAAATCCTACTGATCCCTCAATACAAATATTTAAAAAATCTTTCGTAATTCTACATGTATTTAAAATGACTGCCTTTTGCATTTTTATATATAAATTCTTTGACAAATCTAATACGCCTAAATTTTGAATGAGAGAGCTAGTTATAATGCCAGTAGCCGAAATAACAAATGGTAATATTTTTAGAGTCTTAGAATGCCAAATTTTTTTAATCTCATTTCCAAAATCTGTATATTTTCTTATTTTTTTCAGAAACAGTTTTCTGAATATTACAAGAATTTGGAATAGTGTCATCAATGATATAAGTTATTTTTTTTTAATTTTGTCGTGGAAAACTATATCGGGTCTATTATGACTAATTGTTCTGTCTGTTAGAATAGTTTTGTCGAAAATAAATTTTATTAAATTCATTTTCTAAAAATAAATTTGGTTCATATTCATAATATGGTACATTACGGCAGTCAATCAAGTTATGTTTAATTACCAAACTTTGGTGAATTATTTTTCAAACTTGATTGTGCCTTAATGTATACTCGGACGGCGCTAATACAGAACATCCCGATATAATATGTTCTATAGTTTCCGGAAAAGCCAAACATTTTCTACATAAATTATTAATTTGATTTGTATCTTTGATGATATGCTTCCTATAATCTTTAGTATTAATGACTCTATCTTGAGTGGCAAGCATAAAGCCTTCTATTTCTGCGCTCAACTCTCCAATACTCAACCATTTGTTTGACGAAAATTTGTCAACATATGTTTGGTTGAGATAGTTGAAGTGTTTTGCGTGAAGAATTTTATTTGAACAGGAATCTAATAATTCCTGGTTGGTATTTATAAGAATGCTGGCATTCTCGTCGTATAAATTTAATGGCGAAATATTTCTCTAATCTGCCTTATATTTTCTTTATATATATAAAGAAAAAATAAATAATAATAATAACTAATAAAAAATAATAAAAATATAAAATTATAGATATAAAAACATGTGCATTTTCACACATGCATACAAACATAATTTAGATATATTTAATGCTTACATAAATTTTTTTAATTTGATATATTTCCATAAAAAATATTGCATATGTAATTTAAAATTCACGTGGAAATTAATATAAATGCAGTAGGTTAATGATAATTAATTAATAAGTAAGTATATATATATACAGTGGGAACATGATAATTAATACTTAAAACAAGCAGTATCCTGCGTATTTTGATATTATATAATTTCGTGAGGAAATTATGTAAAATGTGTCTATAAAATGTACCCGTGTTAGTTATTTAGGATATTTCGAATATCTGTTCTTTCCTTTTAAGTCAACCATATAAAAAATCTTTTGAGCAGCTTACTTAATGTGCCACGATCCTTTTCTATGCCGTGATGATTGATTGGGTCTTGAAGAGACCCATGTTGTAGGAGGGAGGAAACACCACATCGCACACGAGTATCAACTGCCCTAATTCAATGGGATTAGGGTTGGACTAAAGTGGAAGTGGAGTGGGTAGGAGATGGGAAACAGGCACATAGGGATGTACCTGTCGATTTAGATATGTTCACCAAACTCGGATAATATCATTTCAAACGACGTTTTAATTTTAAATTGTTGTATTTCATTAGCGATACTGAGATTACCTTCCACTTTGGAACGAGCCGATGTTAAAACTTCTCGGCCACGAATGTCGACTGTTTGTTAGTAAGTTTCGCCATGTTCAAAAATACTGTTTAATGTTGATTTTCTATTTTCCGCTTTAATTACGCTATTGCTACCATCGATGATTCAAAGAAATAGATATAGATTTTACCGTGCAAGTTGTTTTTGAAGACTTTTCTATATAATAGTGTTGATGCAAATTGCACGAACTTGGTAAATTTATCTGTAGGTGTCGTGCATTAGGCACGATGAAATAGCAAGGGTAAAATCGTGAAGACACGAAGAAAGTCAACAAAAAACGTTTGCCACCTTCATCATACATACCTGCAACCAACCACACTCAAGACAATTTCCCTTTTACATTGTTTGCAACAGGAAACAAGGTGCAATGCTTTGCTGGTGCTGTTCACAAATTTGAAACAGAAAAATATATGTTAGCTTCTAGGAATTGAATCCCGGACCTTTCCGGAGTCCTGCTCTACCACTGTGCCAATACCCTATCTATGTTTATTCAACTGTATTTTACTTTGACTAATTACCAACATTATGTACATTTTATTGGCTGCTATCTTTATGGATGATTGAAATTTCTTCCAGAAGTAAAAGCAATTTAGATGGTGTCTTGATGGTGTGTGACATCTATTGACTTTTTTGCAATCTTAGGATGAATATTTTATTTATTTTTGGGATAATTTACTGAGTAAAACCTCAATTTATAATATTTAAACATTGAACTCAAAATTAGCTTTTCTTAATCGAAAATTTGAATCGGAAAAGATAGATCGCATCTAGGAATTGAACTGAGGACCTTGCTGGGGCTGTACTCCAAAAATCAATCAAAATATTGTTCTCTACTTACAGTCCTAACTATGTGTACATCTTTTCGAAGATATCAGTAAAAAAAAATAACGAATGGAGAGCTCTGGCGTCGAAAAATTTGAAAAATGTTCTTATATATTATTTAAAGTTCTGATTTAAAACGTTTTTTGGTCTCACGTGGTCATTTCGATCATGGGATACGAAACTTTAAAATGTTCTTATCTAACTGTCATCAAAATTAGGCTCAATTTTTTTCGTTGACTAATTTTCAATTGTTCGATATGTAAAAAAAATATCTGAAATTTGGTGTTGGTAACTACGGATGTATTAAATCAGTAATTTATAATTATTTCTTGTTGAAGTGATAAATGACTGGATGCGAAGCCAGCGCATTTCCCATTATAGCATACTTCTTCATCCGCTGGATTTTTTGTGCCCTCAATGGTCCATAAATTGTTCGATGTCGTTTTGCTAATGGTCTTATCTAACCTCTGATCGTCAATTACCATGACGATCGATCGATCGATCCAGACTTTTCGCATTAACAATGTAATTAAATTTCGTTAAACTTATCTTTCTGAAACCTGTGTTGGATATGGCTTGCGTGATTTTTCTAACATTCTGGACATATGTCAGTTTAATTGATAATCATCATGAAATTCCACCGTCGGAAAATCTGTTCTGAAGAAATAGGTATGCACAATGCACTTGACCCGTTATGCCTTCAATCAATCATGGACACCGTTCATGTCCATACAGCAATCAAAACCGTACAAAACTACACGGGTGTCCAGGCGTTTGGAACATATCAGAATATGAATATATATGTAACGGTGCATGAAAGGGAGACGTTTGATATTATAACTAGTATCCTAGTATTTACCCTTTAGAATTTCAAACTAACGCTCTTTCGTACTGAAATGGGTCGACGTTTGCTTACTTAGTGCTAGTCGTGTTAATATATTCATTCGCTATTGAAGGTGATGCGAAGAAGTTGGGTATCTCTAGAATTGATCTCTTACTTTTCAAGCTACCTGTTTTTCTTATCTTTTCTTATAATTCCTTATGGACGTCTCGTTTATTGCTGACAGATTGTAACGAGTGCATGCTTCCATGGTATTATAATTACATTACTTTAAAGTTGTGTACATAAGTTTAAGAGTATTCTTAACCCGCGATCTACTGCGTTACTTTTATAGGTTAGCCTCATTTAAATTTGCCTATTCAAATCATTTCTACTATAGCTTCTAATTTTATGCAGCAAATTCTATATACTACACTACATGGGTAAGGAGCTGTATTCATAATTTATATAAGAGAACTGTAATTAGAATACCTTTCAAAACATTTAAAATCGCGAAATTCCAACAACTGTCCACAGACGCGGAAACCTTCAGGACATTATTTTGTTGTTCGGACCTTTTTTCACGTATACGTTTTAGTTCCAAATCACTTCAAACGGTGTTCGCCCAGTCCGTGACAGATTACATGCACTGTACCGTCGTAATTGAATGGTGCCCGAACGACCGAACACTATGAACAACCATTACCTGCTCGCTTGGCCCGTCGAATCGCCCAGTGTTTGTTCCCCGGCAGGCCTAATCCGGCTGCGGGCCAAACAATGGGACATTACCGATCAGAATGTCACAATCGTCTTGTTAACAACGCGTGTCACGGTCGTCATCAATCATAAAGTGCTACTTTACATGGCTGCGGATGTCCACAAAGAGAATTTTCTCTTGTTATGCCGTCAGCGATGATTTAAGATCAGAAGAAGTTCAGTCCAGCTCTTTTGACAATATTTGCATTTGCTTACTTTTTGTTGGTGAAAAACACCATCATGATGCAGTTCTAGACACTTTTTTTCACGTTATAATTTTTCTTCACTAATCTGACGTCCAGTTATGGATGTAAGATCTTCCTCTCGTGTTTCCAGTTTTGCCTCTCTCAAATTGTTTTTAGCGGCTCTAGCTTCTAGCTCATCTGAAGCCGGTAGACTTTTTGTATTTTAGGCAACCTGTTTTTCTTCCCCCCGCGTAGGACACCATACTATGATAATGGATTTCCAACACATTTTACTCTCGTTCCTCGTTTTTCATCATCACTCCATAAAAAGCTGTGATTTGCTTTTGTTCAAGTTCTATGTCCATATCAATAGTTTAGCTTAGTTAATACCTAATGAAAATAAGATTTATACGCGACGTTAAATCTTTTGCTATAAAGTTTGCCTCTCCAACAGCTTAAAATAATATCTGTGGTACAATAACTGTTACTGTTAACAAGCGTGATTTTACTCTACCACTTTAAGCACATTGTAAACATGCACATTTAAATGCAATGAACATAATCTTCGTTGATGTAAAACTGGATGTTAATCCTAATCAAATGGTAGTCAATAAAAGATGATTAGGACTTGTTGGACTTCGAATGCTGTGCAAAATTACTCGGAACAGAAGAATGTGTTTTTCTCTCCAAATGCTCCTATCTTTTTTATCCAATGGTAGTTTTTTATGAAGGAAGCGAAGGAGAAATCGTGATATCGGTGGGTCATTTCTTCAGTTTTGGAAACTCTCGGTCACTCCGGTAAATCGATTAACCGGTACCAATGGATAAACTTCGTGTTTTTGTTGATGGATTTGGTTCGGTTCCGCTGTTTACGAGACTACCGCACCCTGCTGAACATATTGTCAACTTGTCTACTCTAACTTTTTTTGTCAAAATTTTTATTTTGAGTCGTCGGGACATTTTATTCTTAAATGCTGTTTTCATTTGATCGGCGTGTCCAAATTACTTTACTTCTTTATTTTTGTCCACAAATTTTTAACTTTTTTTCCAAAATGAAGTGGAATCATCCTTTTAACTTCTTCAAGACTTTACTTTTTTTTGTTAGTCTCATTTACAGACGAACAGAACGAACTTAAGATTCAAATTCACGTATAATATTACTCAACTTTGGATTGTGATTTAATGTCGCATTAATTATTAACGAGATGTAGCATTAAGACATTGATACAGCAGGGTTCCGAGATGCACACCGAGTCATTTAACTCCTCAGAGTAATTCCTTCGTTTTTGGGAACAACTCGTATCGGTCTCATAGATTGTGTCTCCCTTATTATCATGGGATCTAAACGGTAACAGAAAAAACCACGCTTTATATTCAAATCTAAAAGCTCACTACAAAATAATAAAAATGTGCACCTTTATGAACCAAAGTTTTTAAACGCAATTTTGAAAGAAAATTAGTTTAGAAATTTTTTATTAGTTATTTTTACATGAAACGATAAAAAAAGTGTGGTAACCGTAACGTTTATAATGCATTTATCTTATAAAATTGTGTGCGTTTTAATTTTTTTTCATTATCAGTAATTATATTTGGAAAAAATGTAAAGTAAGTCAATTTTAGAACTTTTTTATTAAAATTTTATATTTCAAAAATGTTTGTGTTTATTTCGAATTATATCACATCAAAGGTACTTCATCGTCTTTCTAAAACAGTTTTTACTTTTCGTATAACTTCAGAAATATTCCGTTTATTTTGATTGTATTACAAAGCGGTAATATATTTTCATTTTCTGACAGAAAATTCTCTACGCCTGAGGGGTTAATTAAATTTCAAATAAATGTTAATAGAGTAACAAGATTATAATTTTAACCTGTCAGTTTTGTCAGATATGACGATGCCATTAATTCCCATGAATTACGTTAAGGCAGGTACTACCCACTGCTGCAATAGTGAAATCTAATTTTATTAAAAAAAAAAACAACCGGGAAGTAATTACGCGCAGCAAGAAAATCATTGGAAGAGGTAATTGCCGCGTGTGCTCCGATAATATTTATTAAGGTTCGCTCCAGGAATTGCATTTTGATTACGCAAACATTGAACAAAAGAGTTTCCCAGTATGCTATTCCGTAATTGAGAATAATTATCGTACGGGAACATTTTGCAACATTGATGTTGCTTGCACATGGATTGTGCTAGTTAGCATGGATGGACAGGGGAGGTAAATGGTACAGAATACAACGCACATCCAACTTGGCTGTAACAAAGATAAACAAACCGAACCCAAATTACAGATGTCGTTATTTTTTCATGAATGATTTGCTTAATTGTTATTATTTTAATTTTTTTGCATTAGCTCCACACAGGAGGTCCTAAAGAAAATAATTTTCCTCAGAACCTAGTCGTCTTTGGGGATGGTGTGTTAAGGGTCTTTTTCGGAAAGTAAAGAGAGGAATTTCTGGAAAGGGAAACGGTGCTGGGGTCAATGTGTCCAGGAGTGGCCAAGTTCGGAGAGAGTCTTGCGGGAGAGGTCAAAAAGTTTCCCTAAACCCGTCTCTCTCGATCCTACCCGCCACATAGCTGGTGAGCAGACACAACAGCCATCAAGATTCGTCTCATCCCATGAACCCGGGCATCTCTGCTAAGTCACCAAACGTAGCGAACCATGGGGTGATCCATGGCAGGGGTGTTGGTTATCCAATAAATGGTTCCCGTGGCGGCGGTACCCATACTCGCTTCCCAAATTTAATTGAGGTGCTCAGCAATAGTTACAAAACTGACAATGATTGTCGTTAAACATAAAATGCTTTTATTTCGTTTATTTGTTTCTCATATCTTTATTTTGTTAATTTAATATGTTAACTGCCGGTTTTGTCTTTTCTTCTTCACGTTATGCAGACTTTTTTTAAGTTTTCACAAATTCTTTATAATTCTCTTGGCACTGTGATCTTGTAACTCGTAGCATGAAAAAATAGTGGCTTCGAAGCTTTCAGAACGGTCACTAAAAAGAACGTCTTCCGTTTTTTTTCGTTATGCATTTCTGCACTACATTAATCTCAGTAATATTGCTCAACCATAAATAATAAATATCCTGTTTGGAATAGCGTCGCGTTAAGTTTTAATTTATTTTTTTGCTCGAGCTTTTTTTATAAGTAATTCTCAAGTGTCTACTATAAAAATACACACATCCTTTGAATATAATTGAATTTATGCAATTTTTGCCCTTTTTTGTTCTAATATCTGGTAATAGCAACAACTTTTGAGAATGGTATATATCAACAATTTTAACCGTCAAGTTATATCTTAACATGGCAATTAACCACGCTTTGACCGGAAGGAAACTGGTTTTCCTAAAACATGGATTTTAACTACATATTCATTAGTTAGCTACACTGTAGCACCTTGGCGTTTCTGCAATCGAATTATATAAATATGGCGCCTGTCTTTATTTTGGAGACAACTTTTCTCGAATCGAAGATGACTGAACTTGAATACCTTGTGATCTTTGTAAAGGAGACCATATAACTACCAAAATAATACGGTGAAACAAAAAACATCATGTACCGACTCTGACTTATTGCATTTGACCTTCGTGTCAATGACTCTTGCAGTAATTGGACATTTTTTCCTCTATGATTTGCAAATCCTCTATGGTTTGCGAATTCGTGTTATTAATACGATAAATATAATAATCAATTTCCGCGTAGTTATTAGGTATCTGATCAATGGGCTTGTTTGCACAGTGAACTAACGTGTATTTTATTACTTGTATCAATAACACTGGTCGTTAGCTAATCTTAATAAGCTTCGTTATGGCACGAGAATTAGTTAGTTTTTTGGGAAGTGGGTTGTTATTCATTCCCTGACCCTTATTAACGCAGTGAGTACAATAAGTTACTTTTTTTGTAATTCCCGCCTTCGATCATACAGCCTGCGGTTCTTGTGGCTTTTTTTTTTTAAATATTACCGTTATATCACTTAATATTTTTTGCTGTGACTAATAGAATCAAACTTTATCTTCGGGTAGACTAAATCTGCAAAAACTCTTAAACGGTTAACTCTTTTGCTATAAAATAAGATAAGACCACAGTACATAAAAATTGGGTTTGAGAAAACTACTAAGCGGTAATAATAATATAGTAAATGAATAATGATTTTTTTTATTAACTGAAGCTTGTTGTCAACTTATAGTATTCTGAATATAAATTTTCGCTTGCAGTATACATTTAATTATTGTGCACAAAACTTTTTTTTCTTGAATTGATAGTTTACTAGAGGCTTTGCAATCTTGGCAAAGAGATTTTAACGAAGAGTAAGATTTATTTTACTTTTGCCATCAATCTGTTCTTTGTGTTTTACGCTTACTCTTTTTACTGATATGAATCAGTCAGCAAATGTAAGTGAATTAGCTCTTCAGTCTTTTACTATGTGCTGCAGTATGCCATCAACTGCTTTTGGTCGATTACACGGTTTACTTTATGGTAATCTGAAATGAACAGCAGCCTTCCATCTGCACTACACCCAGTCAAGAAGACAACACTGTAGCATCCGTTTCTAGTTTCTTCCTCATCAGATGAAATCACTAATTGCTATATTGTCCACGATCCATTATTCCATCTGTTACAATGTCTTTCCTTTTGTACTCTCTGTTGAGTCGTTATTGATTTCAACAAACTCTCCTTTAAACGTTTATTCATTTTCTCATTTCCTCGCGATGTTTTATCTTCTGCATCGTTACTTCGTTACCGACTTGTTTCCATTCATCCAGGTTCATGATGGATTTTGTGAATTATTATATTGTCTGTAGCATTTGACTTTTCAACGGCTGGCCTACATTTTGAACAAAGAGCGTTGCATTTTATGAAATAATAACCAATAATTCAAAATTTCTATTGAAACTACAATAGTCAATCATCATAAGAAAACAATAACTCCTAGTCTGTTCTTATCCTATATCATTAAACATCTTTCATTTTAGCACCGTGGTTTTTCTACATCAGTCATCTTGGGTGCAGAATTGATTGGATACTGAACAAATAATGTTTAATAATCCTAGACAGATCTGCTATGGGCTAGCTTTAAAATAAGGTTTTCAACAATAGGATCTTTCTATTGATAAGACTTTATGGAGATGTAAGTATCCATTTCATTAGCTTTTACATTCACAATTACCAACATGTTATTTTCTTGAAATAACGTATTTGAAACTATCTTTAATTACGTGATATCCGCAGGAAACTACATTTATTTTATTTCTATTTGATTGGTTACCACGACCTTGTAAGGATCCGCTTTCCTCGGGCCTGATGAAGCCTTGTTCGGAGGAGTTCTTGATAATAATTAGTCCTCCGAGTGATGTATCGTCTGCCATTAATCCCGATATCGCTGGAGATAATCGTGTTTGATTTTGCATACTGGCTTATAGTGTATTTAAAACTCCGCGAAATTGTATAAAACAACCGGATTGATGTGAACTTCCCATGTGGGTAGACACCACCAAGAAACGTGAAGTAATTTATTTAAGATCTTTGCTCCCCGTCTTTTTTATGGTTCTCCCAGTAAGGCAGTTGTTTTCAGTATTTTTTTTCTAAATTTAATCTTTAATCTAAGGGTTTTTTAAAATTATATTATCACACTTTATTCAGAGCATGAAGTAGTTGCATTTGTGTTGAATTATTTATTTGTGGCTTTCAGCGTTCAGAGCGTTAGGGTGGTGAAATTTAATTAAGCTTATTTTTAAAACTTTATCAAATCATCGCTCAACGTTTGGAATTTATTTTTTGTAAGAGAGCAAAAAATAATGGTTGAAATAGAAAGAATTTAAAAAAATTAACCATTCTATTATAAAATTTCGGTTGTCGGCGCGTGGGTAATATAAGTGTAATGCTTATCATAAATGAAGCTCAATTAACTTTTGATTTTAAAAATTGATATAACACAAGCGATAAAGTACGTACCGTAATTGTTTTATTATAATATACAATTATGTATTGGAAATGTGTATTTTAGTTGTTTAAATGCTAAGTAGATAATAATAATAATAATAGTTGGATAATTTATAGAGCGCCGTTTTTGTGAAAAATCACCTCAAGGGCTCAGATGCTTGGATTAATTCATTACTGAGACAACGCAAGTGGTTTCACTGAACTAGGTCCAGTAACATACTTTAGCGGACCGTTCATATGGCTATTTAATTCGTACACACATATTATTTAAATATCTATCTTTTTCGTAAGCGGTACTACATTTGTTTTTTGATTGGTAGGAATAACGTGTCTTGTATTTTTTTATTGTATAAATGCCGTAATTTTTTAACTTTCCTAGCACACGAAAGGTAAATTTGAGTTAAATACTTTTTTGTAGATGCTTTTAGCTTTACTATCCTACAATTATAATTTCCCATGATTTTGTACAGGGTCTGCGCTAGTAGGTATATAACACCGTATGTTACGCGTGTTAAGTGTATTTCTACATATATATCAAGTATATAAATATCAAGAGGGTCAGTCAACATACGGGTGCTAGCAATTTCGTCAAAATAGTAAAGAGTAGGTAGGTATAGTTAGGCAGTTTCGTTTTGTTTTGTTACGCGTATGTTTTATAATATTATAAGAGGAATACACAAGCCAAATATGTGTAAATAATTTTTAAGAAAGAAAAAAAAAATTTCAACTGCCACAGATTATCTTAGCCATAAAATATGTTTTTTTTGTTGTTGTTTCTTATGTTTCATACATTTCTTATTAAAAGAATTTTTTTTTTAGTTTTAGCTCTTTTATTTTTTATAAAGTAATCAACATTATTATTTTAAATTATGCTCAAGCGAAATGATAGGAAAAGCTTCTATTTATCTAAAGCATATTTTTAGGTATTCATATTGTAAACCGATTTGTAGTAAAGATTAATCGAAAATAGTGATGTCACGTTAAGTTTCGCCTTCTATGAATTATTGCGCGTGTAAATTACGTTATCTGCATAGATTTAGATGCATAAAATTGACAGATATGTTACCTGGTTGGTCGTCAGCGTTGGAGCTGAACAGCACGCAGAGGCCAGTCTCGTAGTTGACGGCGTGACAGGTGTCGTTTGATTGGCAGATCTCGAGGCAGTCCGTCAACATGAGGGTGCCGGGAATGTCGTCGAGGATGTGGGCGGGGGCGGAGAACACGTACCTGGAATAGCAAACATAAAACTTTACCAACACACGATACCAACCGCACCAATGAAAAATGCACTCAACGCACTAATAAAACACAAACAGCCGTTTAACAAAACAAAAAACAGCTCCCTACCATGTTTTAGTTACACACTGAACAAATGCTGTACAAACTCAGTTTTTAATTTTTACGAATAAAAAAATTTTGCGATATTCTCCGCCTTTTGGTAGACTGACCCATGAGATTTCCGCCTTAAGAAAGTGAGATTATTTCTTATATGTTATTTTTTAATTGACTGCTACCGCATGAATTTTTTAAAAATTACATGAAAGTGTTGTTTTTAATAACAAAAATACCTTACGCATGTGTAGGTAAATATAAACCCAAGAAATCAACGTTTATATTGCGCGAAAAATTAATCCGGAATGTCATTTGTTTTGGTTGTTCTCTGGGAATTTTTAATTTTAATTTAATTAATTTTTTTAGTAAAAGATACGTTTATATACATTATTTATGAAATGTTTTGACTGCTCAACTAGGAGGATTCCCGTTTTAGGACAGCCAAATTAGTTATTAAGATGATTATCATCCTAATGAGTATGAACATATTGAACACGATTTGTACAAAAAAGGGAAAATTGAGGGAATAAAAAGAAGAGAAAGAACAAAAATAAAATATAAAAAGTTATTATTATAATTTTCAATATTTTATCATTGGCGCTCAGGCCTTCAACTAATTTGCAACAGTTTTGCAGATTCCCTAATAAAAGGAATGTGTTCTCTAAATTTTGTGTTTTCTACAAATCTTGACGTTTGCAGAATAAATTGTGTGGTTTCTTCTAAAATGTTATTTGTTTATAAGACCGTTTCAATAAGAATAAAAATACAACGCATATAAAATACCATTTAAATATTCTGAAATTCGGTGAGATTAGTACATCTAATAAACTACCCTTTTCCACTGTATTAAACAATGTGTATACCTATTTAGGCTGTTAAACATCAGTTGACTCAATTTTATTTTATTAGGTTTTCACATACAAGCTTCTGCATAAAATTTACATCACGTTTATTAGTAAGCCCTTAATATTATAAACCACAAACACAAAGGATACTAAGTTGACAGTTTTTCACAACGTCTCTCTAACCGTCGTATCTGAGCTGCAGATTTTGACCTATCTAGTTCCCAAAAGAAGACATTTAAAAGAAACTTACCAATGTCAAGTGGACTGTTTTAAAATGATTAGAAATGCAGTAATAGACCCATCTGAAAATTGGCCTTGTCGTTTTGTATATAAGATCTTAAATTAGACTCATTAAAAATTGAATTATTTTATTAACGTTTTTAAATAACTTATATGGTCTTCAGCAAAATTGTGACAAAGCACGATTTTGTATTTTTAACACTAGGTCGCAGGATTATCACAAAATAATTCACATTTTGAATTTTGGGAACTTCTGCCAACAGAGAAGTTATATAAACCTCTGAGATTTCTGTCTAGGCAACCGGCCGTCTTAAAATTACGGGTTCAATAATTGCTTATTTTATGTTACATCCGAAAGCCATTTTGATTAATTGAACATTATACTATCTAATCTTTTAATTTTTCCATAGTTTTAATATAACGGAGTGTATATTTTAATATTAGTAAGAGAAATATGCGTGAACTGCCAACACCCTTGGTGTGGAAGCAGGTATTCTTGACTTTGTTTGCCTTTCCTTATGGCTATTTTATTCACGAGAGGGTCACTAATTAGTATTAAATTTGCTGAGACTGCTGAAGGGGGAATTAAAAAACTATTTACATAACAATGTATACAACACGGATAGTGATGATTTAATGACCTGCTCGCAACCCACTGTGGGTGACGGATGGTGTAATGTTATTTTGCATTCTTGGATAATAATATATGAGAACATTATTTAACTATTACATTTCTTTTCTCTATCTTTTACTAATAGTATGTAATAAAGCTTCGGTTAACATGTTATCCACTGGAGCGACAGCGCATTTTAAAACTTTTTCCTCCGATTGCTCGAGATTTTTTGGTGACACATTTTGAATATTTTCCGCACGCAATAAAAAAAATCATTACTCTGAATTTTAATATGGAGAGTTCTGTAAAGCAAATGAATTAATTCGCCTTTCTTTTGTCGTTTATCACATGTTTATAGGATTTTTTTTATTTTTATAAAATCGTAAACTTCTACTTGATTACTTACAAATAAGGGAAAAATTTGCCGAAATTGGCAGCAAAGCAATCCGAGGTATTTTAAATAGTGCCATATTGTAACAAAAAGCGCTCCAGTGGTCTTCGTATCGCTTTTGCGATGTTTATTTACCTAAAGTATAATTTAAAAAAAAAACAAACTAATTAAATAAACATTATCGAATGTCTACTGATATTCCTTGATCCTTTCTGTATGTCAAATTAATCTTAGCACTCCTTTTTCAATCCTGTTTATTAAACTTATACCGGTCTTGCATTCATTATAAAATTATATTATTCTATTTTGTGGTACCATTTTAATATAAAATTAATAGATTTCTTTGTTTTAATTACGTTTATTGTTTATAAAAAACCGGCATGAGCGATGCTCACTTCTTCTGTGTTTGCTTATTCACAAATATTTCATTTATTTGAATTTTATTGCAAACAGAAATATTTTGACCCTCTGACAAAATACGGTCGAGGCTCGAGGAGTTAAGAACTCCAATTTTGTCTGCTGACTTCGCTTTTTTAATATATTATTATCTATTATATATAATATGAATGATTGAATTTCTTGTATTGTCAATTAAATGCATCAGAATCTCCTTTTCCTTGTTGTATTTGCATCCTTGTTTATAGCACGTCTCCCTCAGCCTGTTTTATTTACGGTCTAACCAGTGTTTTATTCCCGCACGGTAATCGTGAATCCTTACAGAGGTGTTAATAACGTATTTACATTCCTTCACTTCGCTGTTTATTATCACAAAGCAGGAGTTTCGTGAGGAGAGAAATCTCAAAGTCACCCAATTATTGTTACATTGAATTGAGTGAATGGAAACTGCGAACTGTCAGACTAAATTAGATACAGCACAGCCGCCTTCTTCTGCTAAACACTTCTGGACCAATTTGTGACTTCCCACTCTTTTTCCTTGTGCATTTTCGATATAATTGCTTTTTAACTCACTTTCAAACAATGTTCCCGTGGTTAAAGG
This sequence comes from Limnephilus lunatus, assembly GCA_917563855.2. Classification (NCBI taxonomy): domain Eukaryota; kingdom Metazoa; phylum Arthropoda; class Insecta; order Trichoptera; family Limnephilidae; genus Limnephilus; species Limnephilus lunatus. Next base: position 36,634,927 of record OU830601.1, read on the forward strand.
CGTACAAATAATATAATTTGCCTTTCTTGTCCGATGTTATTTTTTAACAATCGTATGAAGGCGTGTGGACCCTTGTCTCTATAACTCATTGCTTTTCTCTCGGGCGCTTTTGTAATATAACGATTCATGTTTTGGCAATCTCTCCTGTGTCATTGTTTTTTTTCTACGGATTAATTCAGTTCAAATGCATTTGTTAAATCCTGCCGCCTTGAAAATCGATAGGTTGCAAAATGCATTTTTGATATTTCATTGTAAAAGTTAAAATATATGCACATGCGGTGGATTCTTGTGACATTGCATCACTGTGTATACATATAGTCAATTGGTAAAATATTTTTCATAGTAAATTTTTTTGCCTTCGCCATCTATTTACTGGCAGTTGAGGACTTAAAGAGATACCCACAAAGCGAAAAAATGGGGATAATCACGGTTTACCGACATACCTTTGTTTTCTTCCTTCGCTTGTCTAAATTCCGCTGGTTCATCACATTTACCACTGAACTCGCGAGCTCACAATGGTACTTATCTATTTTGACACGGTCGAACAAGGGTTCCGTACTCAACACTCACAATATGTGTTATTAGGACAATTATTAATTATTTAAAAAAAAAGACAAATAACTTTGTTTACATCACTTTTATTGGTACACAATCAACATGTTTCGTAAACAACAATGGGAAGTTTTCCCACTTAACCGGCCTTTCCCTGCTAATTGCTTTGAAATCCCTAATTGATAAACTTTCCCCACTCTTACCCCTCCCCCTCCCTCCTACCCTTTCCTTCCATGTGTAATCTATATTTAATTTTTAAGTTTAGTATACGTTTGATCCTGATGAAGTAAACATTGTTTACGAAACATGTTGATTGTGTACCAATAAAAGTGATATAAACAAAGTTATTTGTCTTTTTATTAAAATAAATAATGCCATCACAAAGTGAAAACCTTTCGGAAAAAGTTTTCTTCGAAAAATTAATTATTAATTTTCAACTGAACACGATGACACATGATTGTATTTAGTCGGCATAAGGTAGGTAGGGAAAAAATATTTGTTGGTAGGAATCACAATTTTGGAAAAAGGTACAAGGATGAACGCTGTGACTACCATCGCCCCTAGAACTCCCCAGCTCTTTTAGAGGCGCTGTTTGCTTTGGGAATCACTGGTAAAGCCTTTTCATTTTTCAGACTACCTACCCGGTTCGTTATTCTTGAACCCATGCATCAAAGCTTTAGACCCATAAATTCAAATTATTTAAACTCAATCAACGGCAAGTAGCAATTTATCTCGAGTGCAAACACTGATGATATTACTCCATCACACAGTCAGGGCTAGATGATGCGTTCACTAGATTTATTGCTCATTCTTCCCTTTCAGTGCTTTAGCAATTTCCTTTTGTTGCTTGTTTTCCCCCTAACGGAATCAGTTCCGTGAGTCCCGTCCATGTGAGAAACATGAATCAAGTATGCGTTCGTTAAACTTATACAAAAGCGCAAGATAGCTTTCTGCAATATTTAAATCACTGATAACAATCTCTTTTTATAATGATTGTAATGAAACCATTTAAAATTTCTCTTATCTTCCACTTCATCTGTGAATAAGTACCTGTTTAACCGTATTATATGCCCTATTGAGCATGTAATTGGCTCTCAGTTTTTTAGTTGGACATTGTCATCATAAACTACTAGCTTTAATGGTTTGGTTTCTACACTATATTTTATGACAATCAATAAAGTAGCACCGTTTGAAAAAGTAAACAAAATGGTACTTATTTGAATGCAGTTTTATGTTTATAGGGGTGCGGAAATGTTTAAATTCCTGAATAGATACTAAAAATAAACTTGATATTGCTCAACAGTTTCTACTGAATAGATTATTCACTGTTTGACGTTTTATTCTACCCTATCAATTTTCATTATAAAGCTCCTCCATAATATGCATGTATTCGTATGTATGTACATTATTGTTCGGTCGGTATGCAAATTTTCTGCTTGGTTTGTAATGTGTTGCCAGCGCGAGTAAGTAAGTCGTGTTGAAAATTGCTTTCATGGAAAAGCAACGAGTCTTTGGACAGTCCATAAATAAAGGTCGGATGCTTCTAGAAGCTCCTCTCCTGTTTTTGTGGTGCGTTTAGGTCTTGGAATCTGAGATAAGTAGAGAGTGCGAAAAACATTCACCGTTGTGAAGTCAAAAGGATTAGGAAGCTGACTTATTATTAATAATAGTGCAAATCAACAAATCTGTCATCACTTTTGTTAGTATCTGTGTTAACTATGCAATTGGTTAACATCATCATCTTTCTACGTTCCTAACATTAAAATTAAGCAAAACAGAAAATTAAGAAAACTTACCCCGTGACGAGTTCAAACCCAATCATCTCAGGATCACACTCGTCGATTGAGTTCGCTGGAGCAGAAGGAGCTGAAATCCCCGATGGTCCAGACGGTCCAGAAATCCCTTGGGATGCTGATGGCTCGAGTAGTCCTGCTTCTCCCAACAGTCCTTGCGCTCCTGTGATAGGTTGAGGAGGTGGACTATCCTGGTTTTTGTACGTGGAGGGAACTGACTCAGTGCTGGGTTTGTCTGCTGGAGCCTTGCTCACTACTTGAACTCCCTCTGCAGATCTCTGAGCTGCTGCATTGATGGATGGTGTGATGGTGACACACCATATCACGAAGAAAGTCATCCACGTTCTCATGGCTAATGATTCGCAGTCTCGATTCTGAAATAATAAAATAATTAGGCGTTAGTAACATTGCAATAAAAACGTTACATTTAAGTAAATAAACACGTTTAATGGATGTTCTTTAATTCCCTTAGCTGTTGGTCATCAATACGACAAACTTTCTTAAAGCTAGGTGTGAAATAAAACATTATTTTTACCTTTTCGTAATATTTTGTGGTCTTTAAATTTGCGGTTAATAAATAACGAACCAATGTTTTTTTTCTAATCGGGGTCGGAAAACTGCGGTGTGATGACCTTGCGTACCTACCTACCTTCCCACAATAAAAAATATAAAAACCCGCCAGTAATATTTCACTACGAGTCGGTGAAGAAAAAACTGTTCTTCGTCGCTCGCCCTGCCCTACAGATGGTCAATAATGATGTGGTCTCGAAAAGCCAACGTCTTAGTTGAGATTGAATGTCTCTGTGCTAGACGATTATTCCTGCTAGTTATACCTTGTTTCTCGTATCTCCACTTTACCTCCCTCGATGTGATCCACTCGACCCAGTCGATAACTGTTAACGATCGGCCTTGCCGTGGGTTGAGAAGTAACCGGGAGCACAGACGCAGACAGAGTGATGCGAAATGACGATACATATTATCTCTTTTTAACGTTTTTTACTCAAACGTTTGAGTTACTTCGCCAGCTGTAATACGGCACGTTTTCTTTTCGAGCTAATTCCTTTCAAACTGCAATAATTGAAGGTGCCTTGCTTTTATGTAATTTAAATTGATTTTATACTGGCGTTGTTGCTTTGCTTTCGACACAAAGGAGCATATCATTTAACGCGACAATGGCTATATTTTAGGCTCCATCAATGGCCTTTGATTCAAGAATCACGATTTTTACCTGGTTGCTCAATATTTTTCTACTTTTTATTTGACTCTTGATATCCATGCTAAAGTTCTTGCATTAGTTCGTTACAGTTAGATCCAGTATGAAAAGCATACATTACATATTATTTATGGACCTATTGCGTAGGTTTCTGCTATGCCATTATTACGCAGCTTTGTAGTTCCCTTGTTAGCAAGTCATTCTGGATATCTATTGCCTCATTCTTGCTCTTGGAATTTACATGATGGATATTAGACATTGTTGAAATTCGATTTCCTCCATTGCTCTTCATCGCGGCCCTAATGCTACAATCATTTCTCTCTGATTCGTCGAATCGGCTCGGAGTTCCGGGTGATTTCGAAACATCAATATTACTCGTAAATAATGTAACGGTAGTATGAGATCAAGGATGCGTGATGATATGATATAGCCTCACAGAAACCGTTCGATTGCATACAATACCTGCTTAGTTCACTTCCACTGTGCAAGCTTTATTTAAATCTAACAACATGATAAACCAAGGACGGAGGAAGCTTATAGTTTTAATTTTATTCTCGGTAGTTTTATTACGTCAGATTTTGAAGTTTTTCTAAATCCGCTCGGCTAATGACAGAATGATAATAAATGTATCCACTGCTCTATGAGAATCGTTTCAATAGGAACAGAATATTCGAAATTTTAACCAATAAAATTAATTGGCAATACATAATTGCGTAATTATAGAACAGGTTACCATCCCAAATAATCCCAGCATTCTGACACGTCATCAACACTTAAGGTTATTAATCTTTAATGAAGAGTTTTCTGTGGTTTCACAAGACATCAATAATAACTGCTAATTAATCATTCGAGTGGTCTATCTTGCATAAGATATAGAATACGGGTAATCGAGGTACCACTACTACACCACCAATTATATCGAAATTCTATCACATAATCTACGGAGTGTTTTGATTTGGTCTTCCGACAGGCCCTTCTCGGAAGGGAACCTGCACCTCGTGAAGTATTGGGCAAACAGTAGTCCCAATTGTGAAAACTTTCCGATTACGAAATCTTGTGATTGAGCGTTTTTTAATGACGCGGAACGTGAACGTGAGATGTGAAATTTAACGCCTGCATTAATGCCTCATTTATAATACGTGGAGCATCTGTTTAAAGGAGCTTTACAAGCTGTTTTTTTAGTTACTTGTTGAAAGTGTTTCGTAACTTCCTACCACTGTAGCTGTACTAAATCAAATTATCTTTTTCAATGTTTTCCCAAGTGATTTTTTTTACTCCATCTTCGAATTATGATTCTTTTTCACAAGTAACTATTTTGAAACATTCTTACCAAAACTGCAAACATCTCATTGATTCTCTTTATTTCATTGAATTGAATAGTTTTTTCTATTGTACAATATTAGTTGGCTTTTGTGTTACCTTTCTCTTTCAGATGTTCACGTTCATTAAATTTCTTCCTTCGTAGGGATACAAAGTTCTTCCATATAATATCCCAAAGATAAAATTTTCCCGGAGGTATCTCTGCCTTAAGTTTACTCGTAAATAAATTTAATCCTTGCACCTAGAAGTTTCTGATACATTAATAAAATGTGTTAACTGCAAACATCTCATTGATTTTCTTTATTTCATTGAATTGAATAGTTTTTTCTGTTGTACAATATTAGTTGCCTTTTGTGTTACCTTCCTCTTTCAGATGTTCGCGTTCATTAAATTTCTTCCTTCGTAGGGATATAAAGTTCCTCCACATAATATCCCAAATATAAAATTTTCCCGGAGGTATCTCTGCCTAAAGTTTACTCGTAAATAAATTTAATCCTTGCACCTAGAAGTTACTGATACATTAATATAATGTGTTAATGGTTCTATTTTGGTATCGGACCGTATTCCAGAACCCAGCGACGATTCCCTGCTGATTTTTCAAAGATTATACATTTAAACAACGCTCACATCGATTGGTCTATCAAAATCATCGGATCAAAAAACCTCCGTAGGTCTGTACAGTTAGGTCTAACGTCACAAAATACTTATTTTCATCTCCGCAAGAATAGGCACGCGGCTCTGGCAGGGAGATTTTGTGATTGCTCATTAAGTCCATCATGCTGAGCCTCTATTGTGACCGAAAGATTCCACCTGTCCGGTAGGCTTATTCCTGCATAGTTAGAAGAACTGATCAATTTGATGAATTAATTGGATACAGCTGTGTTGATGGGTATTTTTATTTTATTTTTCAACTCCTTTTGATCAGCTTTTCGTTTCAGGCAGATTTATATCCAGATACAACTGTGTTGATGGGTATTTTTATTTTATGTTTCAACTTCTATTGATCATCTTTTCGTGTCAGGGAGACATTATATCCTATTTTTAATTTTGGTTCTTAATTAAGCAGAGTTTTAATATTTGAATTGAATTTAAGTGTGCAAGATATTATCATCACTTTATTATTAGTCCTTTATTTTTTCTTGTCATTAGTGTACTCTTTTACGGAAACACCCCTTTTATTATAATATTTAAAAAAAACGTATTCAAAGCATCTCATCAAAATTTATTTCTTTGTTTTTACGAACTCTCAAATATCATTGAAATCTGATTTTTGGACATAAAACTTGTTTCTAAACATCAATCAGATTCTTAAGCCACTAAAATTGGAATTTGATGAATACCAATGCACGGGAATATTTAATAACATAATTAATCTTGCATATTATTATGTTAATGTTGTTTCTCTCTTTTTTACAGGTAAGCATCTTTCATCAAGTGACAATCATCATCTCTACACATTTTGAGCAGTATGTATTATGCATTATCAATATAATATATGTCTGTAACGGCTGTTTAATCTATTTATAAGCCAGACTTGGAAATAGATAGATGCGGAGTACCGCAAGGTCGCATACTTGTGCCTAAATAATTTACGTACAACATACTCGTGATGGAGCCTGTCATAACATTGCATGAACAACATTCTTCGGGATTTATTAATGCCAAAGACAATTAAGAATACACCCATGAAGACGATAACATCTTTCTTTGGTGCTTGTAAAAAGTCTGTGGTACGCAGGTTAGGTCATTCTCTACACTTCCTGTGATCGTAAAGCATGAAGCTATCGGGAATATGTTGTTGAAATTATGTGCAGTTATGAAACGGGTTATTTTTTTTAATGTCTCGGCTTTCTTGTGCCCAGGGCATACTTAAGGAATAATTACAAGTGACATTGACTGCATATCGCTGAATCAGTTGCATAATGTTATGCGTCCATTAATGTTCGAGTATGCAGTCGGTTGGCTCGCTCATGTTGTGCACAGACGAGGTAAGTATTGTGAGAAAATCGTTATTGAAACTTTCGGAGATTATTTTGTGCGCGTATTTTACCACTAATGAGTTGTGATAAGATTTATGTTGATTTGTGTTCTTGAAGAAACTGGTATGCAGTAATTGATTTCTTTATATATAAATAAAATACTGACACTCACTGCCGATTGATGTTAATCCTCTGATAACAGCATTTTAACTACCCATGTAAATATATATTCATTTCAATGGTATCTCTACCAATTTTTCGTGACTTTCTAGGAACTGACATTGATCTTTGATGTAATTAAAATATGACGCCAGAAATTAAAAATAAAATGAGGACATACATTAGATAGAAATATACTTGATAAATATGAATTATTATAAAATCTGATGAACTTGATGAGCTATTCAACGCACTCAATAGGAAAGAAGTAACAGCGAGCTACAAGTAGGAAACAGGTGTAGTTTCTAACGCTTGAAGTACATAATAATCCCTTCGACTTAATAAGCCCTGATGATTTTTACCTAGGCAATTCTCGTGTTTCATCTACCGATTAATCATCTGTGAGAACTCGGCGAGTGTATCTGACAATCTGACATCTTTAACGGAGTATTTTTAAATAGCAAAAGCAATCACCACTCAAACAAACAGAAGTGGTTTTATATTTGTGTAAGAGCTCTATGGAGGATTGCGCAAGTCATGGAGCTTGCAAATCCTGGCCTAATTCTATTGTTGGGGTACGCCTTCGGAGATTGAACCCATCCTTTAAGTGTAATGATGGTAAGTTCTTCTGATCTGTAAGCACCTGTTATCTGATCGTGTTCTAAGTACCTGCTGAGCCTAGACTCCTGAGTATCGCTGATTGGTTGCATGAACTTTGCTGTTCAAATTGATTTTGGTTATCGACTTGTTCCTTGGTTTCTCGATTGATTTATTTCTTGTTTAATATAATAATACAGGATGAAATAACTTTTTGTAATATAAGAATATTGATGTTAACCTTTAATATTTTGGTGGCTGGATAGTTTGCCAAATAACTTTTATGATATAAGAATATTGATGTTAACCTTTCAATATTTTGGTTTCACTTGATGGTTTGCCAATTAAAAAGATTAACTGGTCGACTAAGTTTTTTGTTAGCTTATTCTGAAGGTATGGAATAGAAAATATTATGTATCGTATTTCATTGTAAATTCGCATTATGTATTTATCCAAATAAAGCGCCTGATTGGCATAACATCTAATCTTAAAAGAGCAAGTTATCTAATAAATAAATTCCTCGCATAATAATATGCCCATCTTTGAATTTTTCATTCGTAGTGGAATTCCATTGTAATGCTTTGATTAAAACTCTATGATGTAACTTTGGAAAAAGTTGTATACTATATATAGCCTTTTTAAGCTACCTACCTTGTTTAATTTGTCTTTAAAGTCTTTGGCAAGTTGCTTCTCCATAGAATATCCAAATCGTATGGAACATCTTATTGAGTTCCTTTATTGAGTTTTTTTTATACCATCTTGAATAATAGCTAAGAAGAAGCTAATTATTCTCATACAAGCTATCGACCAGATCTTAATTTGATAATTACATTGATAACAACACCCTAACTGTGTCTACATACCTTCATTGTATCGCTTTACTTGATGCTGTTAGCTGTAAGATACCTCTATGCAAATAGTTATTTTTTGTTTAGAAACTTGCAACTGTTCGGGTGCTGATATATCTGATAAAACTTTCATGTGGCGTCTGAATGGTAACTTGATCATGATAATGGATTAACGGTGCTGTGATTTGTGTAACCTTGGATAAACCAAAACCATTTTTAGATAATTCTGATCAAACATCGGATTGCAAATGGAATTTTGCATTTTAATCCGTGTGTGCGATTAATTTATTGTATAAAAATTTGTTATTGACTAGAAATTATTGAGATAATAAACATTAGTAATCTATTATGCTTATAGATGATATCTTATTTTATAACGGATCTTTACAGTGTGTGGGAAATATAATTAATTACCTGACCTGAGATATTTATATATTGCTAGCGAAAGTGAATAGAAATTCAACGAATACTTCTTTTAACAAGTCTCCATCAATGACTTTTGAATATTGATTTATCGATTTATGTAATTCTATTGTGAATAACACTTTCACGTTCCCAATAATGGCTTTTTGTTGGTTCAAATAAGTTCTTACCGTAATAATTATTAAACCTCAACCCATAGTTCAAGCAAATACATAAATACTCAAACCATCGCTGGTTTAAAGTTCAAGCAATATTGAAGAGTTGCACTTGGGTGCAATAATATACATATAATGGAGGCAAGAAGATCTCTCGCAAAATTACTTTAGTTGTTTAAATTGATACTGTTAGATTAGGCAGCCAATTCAGCTTTACTTCCAAGTGTTTCCCATATAATCATGTAATCAAAATGCAGTAAATCCCCTTTAAAATAAATTACTCAGTTTACCAAAGTTAGTTTTCATATTGCAGTTAAATTGAATGAAACCTTCATTGTAAAATCTTTCGTTGAATCCGCCACGGCTTGTACTGTTATCGTGTTTATGTTTCACCGGCCAACAAATTGTTTTCTAAGCGATATTTAATGGAATTTTGCTCTCTTCAATCGGCCGAGTATATCTCATATCAGAGGGTCAGAGTTTGTGTTAGTTACCAACTGGTAATATTCAATTGCTACTTGCTAATATTGAAAAATTACCTGCTTTTACTTTATGCGGGTGAGTGCACGAGAAAATATGTCGCTTTTTAATGGCTCATTTCGAATTGCTTCCCAAGTGAACAAGCTTCATATTATACCGTATACATTAAGTTGGTGTGTGGATGCCATGTTTTATTGGACTAGGAATTCTTGAAGACTATATTTTGCTCATTTTATTTTAAGTCAAGTTTTATTATCAGCGTTTTAATTCTCTTTACGATCTTTCATTCTCTATCTCAAGATCTCAAAAATTATGTAGGTATTCAGTATTCATGGTCCTGCACTGTTACTTTGCACATTTATCTAAATGAACTTACTTTAAGCTTCTTAATCTGCCATAATTCTAGCAATTTAAACAAGTGCGAATGTATTCTAGTGAAACGCATTAAATTTCATATTTCGTAACGTTTTCGTAGTATTACGCCATATATTATACAAGATAAACTTGAAGCGTTTGCATACAATTAAAATGCTTCAGATGTGTCCAAAGCAAGATAAAATCTCTTTAGCCCGCAGGCTCCACGGAAATACAATGACTATTTTAATTTTAGACAATTGCATTCTGAAGTAGCTTTTTGAATTTTAATGGAGGTTCTCATTTATATCAGTTTTAATCTCTTTCTTAAAATGTAAAGCGCGTTCTTTATTACAGTAATATCCCGGTGGATTCCGTTGTTTTGTTTTTTTTTAAATTACGTAATTTATTGTGGGTAAACGCAGACACCTTAGCAATCGATTAACTTGGTTAACGCGTGCCCGGTTGTTTAAAATAATAATATACTACCAAAAACTAACGGACCAGTTATAATTTGTGACCATCCACGATAAACGAATGCCTAATGAAGCTATTACTTTGAATGAAGTGATGTTTTCACATCTAAAAAAATCTTTCAAGACTGGTGGCAATTTATCACATTGTTAAAATGTTGCTGAACAGTGAGTTTGAGAAACATATTTTTAAGTATCCCTACATGAAAAAATTAATTTAGCCTTTTTACGTTGGTATTGTTTTCTATTTTTAAATTCGCTCAGATAAAGCAATTCAAGTTGTTTTCGTTATTTGTTTTTGGGTGTTATGCAGTATTACGTTTCGAACAGCCCCGTATTATACTGCCCCGAAGAATCTGTTTCTATTTTTGGTGTATTTTGATTGCTCATAAGAGTCATAACAATTGAACACGATATTTTTTACACTCCTCTCTGTTTTCTTCAATCATTAGACAATACTACTTTGATTTCTCTGCACTTTGGTTTGAATGTTGACTTGATATGCTCTACCAAATGAGCTTGCCTGATCAGATAGTCTTAGTCTCCTTGTAATAATTTGTGGTCATCGTGCCGGGTCCGTGACATGTGCATGCATTACCTATGCTCCCGACCACATTGAATTATGATTGCATTAAGAGTAAAACGGCTCTCCGACCTCTGCCGAAGATATGCGCCCCGGATTCTTATTGAATTCTCACACCGCGGCTTTTGGTCCTCCGATGGCATCTGTGATAGCATCTCGGAACAATGGAAGTGTTTACCATGAGTTAGTGAATATCCACCGCTCGGGGGTGACGCGGTGACCTTAGCTTAGCGGTAAACAGGTGATGGGAGGGATCGGGCCCGCTTACAGAAGGTACACACCCAGTACACACTCGGTACACACTCGGTACACTCACTCACTCGGTACACTACTGTGTGTAGTGAAGAGGCACTCAATTATTATTGGGCTCTTCCGAGAACGCGAGGAACGCTACGGGTTGTCTTGCCACACGAAAACCACTTATTTACAAGAACAAAAGGATAACAATGATGAGATATTGGCATACAAACTACGGGTCAACAACATTGCCTCAACACTTTAAAAAATGAGCATTAGCAGAAGTCTGCGCTTGATTAATTGGCCGTTCTTACGAGAGCTTTTTGCAATTAGCAAAAATACCAACTTTCAGAATTTAAAGATTTTTAATGTTGTTTTTTATGGCCAAATTTTTCCAACATTCCTATTTCCTTTATATCCTCTTAATTTTAAATATATTATCTAAGGTCCAGTTATTTCGCAGAAATATATGTGTGACAAAGTCATCAAACGGCCGTTCAGCGCCACTGTATTTTTTTTGCATTTGAAAGGCACCCGTTACATGCTGATTCGTCCGTTCCAGCTTTTGAACAATTTGTGACCAGCCGAACAATCATGTTGTTAAGCTTGTCAGCTTATTACAATTTTTATTGAAAGCTGAAACGCACCTAGAATCGGTGTTAAACCACCGGGACCTCTCAAATGTTAAAAACAAAATAAAAAATGGCGCTGATTGCCATTTGATAACAATGAATGAATTTCTGCGAAACAACTGGTCATAAATTTTTCAAACTAAAATGAATCCTAAAATTTATTTTGGTGTTCTTAATTTTAATTGGACTTTTCTAGATCATTGCGGAACACTTTATAATTTGTATTTGACCATGAAAGACATCAGTATTGATGAAATTTTTAAAGTAAATTTACTAGTTGTCTATTAACTGTATGGTATCGCCGTGTACTTTTCAATTTAAAGAAACTAACAACAAGTTTTCAAAACAACAAAGTTACACCTAGCCTAACTTTGTTGTTTTGAAGTACCCACCTAGTGTAATTATTGTAATTAATATAAAAGGATCTTCGAAAGCCAATCATACGAATGCTGTAATTTGATTTGGATTACATTATTTGTTTATTTTTCACAGTTCATCCAAGCATCATTAATTGCAATTCTTTCAAGAAGGAAATATTGTTAATTATTGTAAGGATTTTTTTTAATTGACTGTATTTGCAATACTATCAAAAATAATCAGAAATGTTGATATCAAGCAGAGCTTTAAAAACATCTGATACGAGACTAATAACTTTTTTTATTATTGTAACAAGCGGAATGTTGAGAATTATTATTTAAGTAGAAGCAATGATGTTCATCATAAGAATTTGAAGGACCCCTGTGTTTTTGGCATTATTATCAAAATTTTAATCAAGATTTCAAACCCCGCTTCGATTTTATTCGCAAATATGTTGCTTGATCGCAGATAAGTTATATTTTCCCGTTCCTCCATTGCTCTTCTACTTTGTCCTCTCCTAAAAGTCTTGCAAATGTCATTTCAGACTTGACCTTTAAGGAAGTTGCACCGATTCGACATCTGACCTTTTGATCAGCTGATAATAGTATCTGACATCGTTTACGTGCCAGTGACATCCTTTCTTGGAGCGATACACTTCCAGCAGAATCCACGAGTGATGTTTAACAATTATTTACGATTATTGGAAACGAAGAATAAGGAGAGTCAAAAGGTTAGTCCGGAACTTGTGACCTGAAATATCACTTGCGGCTTTGTATATCTTTCACTTCTTGACGCCAACAAATAAAGTTGAACGTCTGTTTATAGCTCAAAGAGGCAGATTTGACACGGCTTATCCACCCGACATTTATCATTTAATTATATTTCTCCCACGCTATTACTGGGTCAGAACCCAGAACCCTCGTGGGTGTAAATAATATAAGATTAAATTCATCATTCGAACCTTCGTAAAGTAGGTTTTGTAAGCATTTATTTCCGTCCTTATTTGATCGATTCCCAGTTGTTGAAGATAATGAAACTCTAGTCCAAGAAATCTAACTTTATGATTTCGCTTAGCGGTTTTAATGCGAAAAATTTGTATCGGAAATGGTTGTACCAACTTTAAAACTACTAGATACTATCTAAGTTAAATTACTAATTCATTAATCCTTCAGACTAATTTTTTCGCTTTTGGGAACATCTCATATAGGTCTCATAGGAATCGTTGTGTCTCTCTTACTATCATAGTTAGAAATTTCGTCTAAACGGAGTTAGAAAGAGAAAATATCATGCTTTATATTCAAATAACTACAAAAGAATTTAAATCTATACATTTAGAAAAGAAAATTTCTGACTGCAATTTGAAAAAGAATTATGAAATTTTTGAATTTGATTCAATTATTTTTACATGGAATGACAAAATGTGCGTGGGTTTTTCATTTTCATTCGAAAAAAATGTAAGGTGAGTCATTTTCAAAATTTTTCAAAGTTTGCGTTAAAAAATTGAATTTAAAAAATTACACGGTTTTTTTGTAATAACAAAATTCGGAACTAATTTCATCACGTTTCAAAAACAATTTTTTTGTTTTCGAATACGTTCAGAAATATTCAATTTATTGTAAAGCGGAAATATGTCATTTTCAAAACTTTTCAAAGTTTGCGTTAAAAAATTGAATTTAAAAAATTACACGTTTTTTTTGTAATAACAAAATTCGGAACGAATTTCATCACATTTCAAAAACAATTTTTTGTTTTCGAATACGTTCAGAAATATTCAATTTATTGCAAAGCGGAAATATGTTAACCTTCTGACAGAATAGGCCCTAGGCCTGCTGAGGGGTTAAGAGTGTTTACTTTTTGATCAAACCTATAAATTATAGCCCGCCATTAATTATATTGTTATAATATTATCGTATGCCTAGTGCTTTTATTGTTGTTTATTGTGAAAAACAGTTTATTCAATTACATTTCACAATTTACAGTTAATGACGTACATAATTTAATAACTTTGGTACGTTAATTATGTCAACAATTACTACATGAAACAACTATTTACGTGCAGAAAATAGGTTTGGGCAAACTAAATAATGCATGCGTATTTAGATTGATCGCAAATGTCAAATTGATGGTATACAACTTTAAACGTATATTAAATTAATAAATAATCATGTATATTACAGTATTTAGTGTTTTAAACCAGTTTAAATTGGCGGCAGCTGTCATCGGCCCACAACACCCATTGAAAAAGTAATTGAAAGTCGTAGAAAATCACACAAATTTGATAGCCTCAATAGATTCAGAATCGCTCCTCTGGTTAAGTTTACGGAGACGTTCCAGAATATCAGGATTATAAATGGTTCATCCTCAAGGGAATAATGTTAATGTTTCAAGTTTTATTTAGAATACTGCCCAAAATGTAATTTTAAGATTTTCTCCGAATGTTATTTTAGCACTCATCCTGTAAATCTTATAGATGCTACAAACGGTGCTAATTCAAACACATATGTGCATCTCATTAAGAGTTAGGCTTACCATTATACTGGTATACTTAAGATAAGATTTTCCGCTCATGCATATGTAACACAGGAGCAAACTGGTTATTAAATTAAGTTCTTAAGAACATTCTTTTAAAAGCCGTTTTCCCCTCGTTGTTTTTGCTGTTCTCACTAATGGTGTTCTTAACATATTTATCCGATTTGTATAAAAATTTCACGTTCGTTTGTTCTTGTTGATTTGTCGATATCTGTTCATTGAAGAATAGTGAATGATTTTTAATTATTTATTTATTTTGTTTTTGTAATTTGTACATCGAAGTTTACAAATTACTAATTAATGATAACTTATATGCTATATTTTTTCTTGCTTAATGTGGCTCCTACAATACATCTTAAATCTACCAATTGGTGTAGACTTTCCGGCAGCCCATTATAATACTTCATCCCTTTGTATAGTAAACTGTTTTATATATTCGTTATGTCGTTTTTTGGTATTCTGATTGCATTACACGTCCTGTGAATGTCCTCGTTAAATGTAATTTTATTTATTATTATTTTATTATTTTGGTAACAGGTTATTTATTATACATTACTTTATATCTAAATATCATCACGTTATGGTCAAGGTCAGCATCTATTACGCCTAAGTTTTATTCTCATTACTAATTTTGTTCTCTGTCTTTACACAATAAAAGGATCGTTGAGCAGTTATTATTATTAAGTATTTATAATAAATAAACATTTACCTACTTAATTAAATATGAAATTTTTTAAAGACGTGGTGACTGACTTAACTACTATCCATCACGCCGTTTTCCCGCAGCAATAAGTAGATAGGACGGACCGCAAACAACTCGGTCTTGATACACACTCCTTGCTTCGTTCACATTCATACATCATCTCATACAGACCTTTTTATTATTCTGACTCAAGCATTTGGATCACTTGCCATGTCTTCTTCAGGGGTCCCCGACATCTTCTATCATTCAAACTCTTTTCTTCGTTGATCCGCTATACATTCCCAAGCCATTTAAGTATCTATTTCTTTATCTTCTCATTACGTCAGCTTCGAATTCTTTGCAAATTTACACATTTTTCAAACATGGTTTTACCACACTAGCACTTAGCGAGGTGTTATTTGTACAGCATTCAATATACTTTCATCCTTCCCCTTCCAGTTCTAAGCCTCATTGCCATACATCAGGGTTGGTACCAGCACTTCGTTGTGGACTGCTTGCTTCGCTTCTTTGGACAATGTTTTGTTGGCGGCAACCGCGTTCTGTGCTCCATCAAAAAGCTACTTGCATTTACCCTTCTTTGAATATCTCTATCATAATATCTCTATCGAATATTTCCATCTATCATAAACATTCTTCCCAAATACACAAACTAATCCACCTGCCCTAATAATTCATCGCTTACTTCAATATGCACACTGTTTTAGTACTGTCTCTTTTAAACACCATGCCTTTATTACTTACATTCATTATTAACCTATTCTTCAGACATACTTCATCTATCCTAGACACAGAGACTGTAGGTGTCGATATTTTAGATCTTCCATTCTGTTCAGCATACTACAGACAACGTACTATAAGATTAGATTTTCATTTTTGTGCACAAGATTACCTCTATCAAATTCTTGCAAACAAGACCATCAAGAAGCATGAAAACGTTTGGCGGTCCCCTGTAAACTAAAATTGACTGACAACAACAATTATTATTTACAGAAATAGTCCAAGAATTGAAAATTGTAGCATTTTCTTTGAGTTATTATTTTATCTTTAAAAATGAAAAAAAAAATTGTTGCTTTGAAGAACTCCCGGTTCGCCCCTGAATATATCCACTTATAAATTTCTCCAACATTGTGGGATCACTGTTATCTATTACCGGTTTCTTCCGTTATGCATAACACCTTGCAATAATTTATATTTTTTTATCGTTAACAGCTATTGTCATCGTATCAGTCGCACTCTTAATTAAAGCACAAAGTAGTAACGGTATATTATATATTTTAATATATTTTTCAGACAATTGATCCGAAATATAGACCTAGCAATAGTTCCAACGAAAATTGCTTTGAACGTTCGTGTGTTTTTTTTGTTAATCCAATTTGGACATCGGCTGAACTCAAAGAATTCCTAATTTTTTTCATTAATATTATTGTTTTCGATTACTATGGGCAACGCTTTGAGCAGTATCTATCTGCGAATTTAAGAACAGGAAAGCTGAATTAATTTGCGTATTATCATTAAATTTTATATGGCAACACCCAGCGCGCAAATCCCTAATGTAATAACGGATACATTATTATTATGTCCATGGGCGTTACGAACACCTGGGTAGCCCGTTCAAAGGCACAATAAATCAACGTGTTATCAAAAATCATCTTTTTTTTTATTCTTGTTCGCTAATTCTGTTACTTGTCTTTCGAATTATGATTTCATTGTCTATTAAACCTCAAATTTGTTAGTGTTTTTTTGATTTTATTCGTTATGAAGTATGATTTTTTTTCTTGAATACTTTAAATTAATTTATTTGTCAATGCCTTTTTGTGTTGGTCCTGTCATTTTGTAAGATTCTCCAAACTTAATAATCACCTTCTCAACACCCAGGTACCTTCAATAGTTAATTTAAATGCAAACTAATAATTTGTGAAACACCGTTATTTAATCAAAATTATCAACATGTTTCGAAAACAAGGGTTGTGTGTTTTACAAAGTTATTTGTTTTGATTTAATTGAAAATGACGCCACAATGAGAATTTGCAAAGATTGAAGAACGTTTAATAGTGTTCAATTTTATTTTAACAAAAAAAAAACTTTGAGTAAAAATTCAATTAATTTTATATTGTTAAGAATTCTCAGTGTTAAATTAATATTAAATGCCGGTTTCTAATATAACCTGTTTATGGTCACATCAAAAATACTTTGCATTCCTTCAGAATGAGCAATAATTTCCTGTTTAGTGTTTTTTCCCGGTGGTCAAATTTATTTCACCACACCACTTCTTTTATTTACCCATTTAAAAAAATAAATTATTTACGATCATCGGAAATCATTATTATCTTTATAGGTAGTCATAACGTGAGAAGGACGTAACTATAAATCCCATTTGTTCCAAGGAACAATCAGTGCTTTTTGTATTAGCTGACATACTCCCCAAGGCTTTATCTTAAACTACACCTTCTTGCAATCATTTCTCTAGCATCGCATAATTGTCTGTCAATTAATTTGTCATCTTCGCTTGTCTCTCTTTACTTTAATAGGTACAGTCACAAAAAGCGTGTTTCCTCTCCCATACAGTGCAGTAAGTACCCGTATATACGTTTAATTATTTTATTTCATGACCCCTCTGTCCGCGTAATAATTCCCGTAACGGTAGGCGAGCCAGTTATTACCATTGCCTACCTTGTAATTGCGGTTTTACCGCTTAAATAACGCTAAAACAAAGCGCCTAAATAATTCAACAGTACAACAATGCCACCTCTCCCATGGATTTAGAAGCCATCGCGTCATCTCGATCCGTATCTCTGAAGAATCATGGGGATTTAATGCAAACCCATGTACATGTAAAAAGAATTTTTGGCCAAATGTTTATTTGATTACCCACTGAGTTTTAGTACAATTGCAATGGTAATTATTTTAATGTCTTTATTCGGTTCTCATGCCCGTAATTAATCCGATTTTTACTTGCTGCTTCGTTTGTCACAACGCAAATTGATTCGGAGAGCGTTCAACTATTTTTAATATGTTGGATTCGTGTTTTTTTTTTAATCACAACTTTGTCTGTAATTTATTTGTTAGGTGAGAAGTGGTTCATTTACGGTAAAATGAATTTGGCAACTTCTTATTATCTCTTGTGATCAACTTTAACGGGTTTTGTTTGATGTTCAGCATACGCTCTGTGGTAGTCGAGAGATCGAGTGCTCGGTTCGTAGAGGTCGCGGGTTCACTCTGCCCTAGAATGGAAAACGAGCAGGCTTTTGAATAATTGTACTTATTGTTATCAGATCTTATTAGCGAATTCCCAACTTTCGCCTTCCACTTTCTTATCTCCTTCCGCATATCAATATTAACAAAGGGGTGCTACAAACCCATTCAACATATATATTTTTTTAAATACATATTTTGATTATTGTTAGCATATTTGAGTTTCGAATCATGAACATGCGAAATTGCTTCTGCTCTATTATTTTATTTTTTATTTTAACTTTTTTTATGAGTAAATACTCAACTTATAATATTTAATTAAATGAAGACAATATTAGCGAAACTCAATCAAAATCTGAAGACAGAAAATTTGTTATTGTCAATAAATATTGGTTCCACTGGGACTCTATGAATGCTAAGGTATCTGGGTTCGAGTCCCAGTGGAACCAATATCTTTTTCTGATTTTTCTGTCTTCAGATTTTGATTGAGTTTCGCTAATAGTGTCTTCATTCTATTATTTATGTTGGGCAGAAACAAAAAAAGCATATCGCTGAAAGAAAATATATATAACCTTGTTATACCAGTATTTATATTTCAATGGAAGATGTTCCGAGTAACTAGTGTCATTGAGTGCGTAGTTGGGAAATACGCCAAACTCGCGCCAAATATCTGTACACTGTTAACATGATTGTGTCACATGAGAACGGGTCATTTCTGCGACTCGTTCTTGAGTTCAACAACTCGGCTGCAGAAGGATTTGCAGTCCTCTATGTTTCCTCCCTCCTACTGCTTGGGTATCTTCAAGACGTTCACTCCTTCCTCTCTTCAAAAAGACCCTCCACACTCCAAACAAGTGAGTAAAGATGATATATAGGCCCTGAGGGAAATTATATTCATCGGGGCCATTTAATATTAAAAAACTCTCCCTCTTAAAATTCTACAAATATATCTAAAGAGCGTTAACTAAAGAGCTCTCAGTCACATGACCATTTGTGAATTGTGTAGGTAGGTACTCCGCGTAACTAAAAAAATGGATAACTCTTTCGATATTCTTGTCCATATTTAAAACTTGCGAAATTGTTACCCTGTCAAATGCTTATGATAAGGTTACAGATACATTTTCAACCGTCCAAATTGTACCTGCATGCAATCTCGATGTTAGACACAGCGATTGGTATCCGGAGGTTTGGCTTATTTATCGCTTGTTCCAGCTTCATATAAAATGATAAAATTACAGATCGGCGCTGGCAACTTCACCCCTTTATCTCGCGATTGTATGGAATCGCGATTGGCCAGCCTCCCGTGTCTGTTGTCCGTGCCGCCTCGAGTGCCAATGATTCAGATGTGAGATTGACCCCTGGCGGGGTCAATGCAAATGCCATTTGGCTCGTACCGTTTAACCTCAATATATTGTGAGGTCGCTGATAGATATATATCGGTCTGTGTGACCCGCTACACGTTCAGGCTGTCCACCCAAAAGGTGACTGTTTTTGTACGGAATTTATAACTTAAAGCCTTGCTTAATATACTGTAGCAAATTGATGGACAAATACAAGAATGTAATATAATTTTATTATTGTCGAAAAGGAAAACCAAATATTGCACGCCATTATTCACGGTTGTTATGGTGAAGCAAACATCATTGGCGTGAACTTGATATAATGAAATTTGCACAGCTCATTAACAGTAAAGGTTTAACCCTAAGCGGAATTGTGGCATCGTTGTAAAAACACATTAAAAATAATTGTTTCCTAGAATAGCAGTGAGTTCTTTTAAATAACACATGTATATTGAAGTCACTATTACTGCCATATATTTGACGCTGCCAAAATCTTCATTAAAGATTTGAATAACATCATATTTACCGATATTTTTGTCATTGTGTTCAAAATTTTGCATTTAATATTTTTTTTCAGTAAGTGTTAAGAAACTCGTTTCAGCTCGTAGTCTCATTCCATTCACGAACTTTGGAGTATATTTAAAAAAGATAGGACTCCATCAATTGAAGCATCAATACATCAGAAAGGAAACATATTCCATATTCTTCAATAAGACAAAAAGTTTGTTGAAATCATACATTTTCAGTTCCTTCCGTTCCTTAAAAAGAACCTCAGTATCCCCTTAGATGACAGGCACTTAAGGAAATTATTTTCCTCAGAGCCTCTTGTATGAAGCTAATGTAAAAAAAATTGAGTGCGGTTGAAGTGAAACATGAAATATGGCCCCAGTTGATCGATAAAGTTGTCGAATATTGGACTTCACGATTGCGCTTCATTCGAGCAAGCCGTGGCGCTCATATGCCCGAAATCATTTTTAAACAATGATGACATTATATTATCTATCAAATAAAGCCAATATCATAGACATCAGCTTTATTTTAATGTTTTTTTTTCATTTTGAATTTGGATACCTCTAAAAAACACTCTTTAAAGTATGATTTCATGCAGAAACCTTCATCCATTTGGTCAACAGTAAATAGAGTAGCTTTATTGAGTCGAGTTCGGGTAGTTCAATATCTGACCCGAAACACACACCGAGGAGGTGTTTGCATTCGTCGGGACCCATAATTCACGCTTATTACGGCATAGCTCGGTGTCAGGCCGCCTAGGCAAATATCATACCCACATACTTACTTAGTATTAGTATCTACTGCGGCCTGTAAAGTAAGTCGTGCTCCTATTATTAGGAAGATGTATTATTTAATATCACCGTAGACACTTTCCGCTTTAACATTATGTGCAGAATCCATTGAATTCACTGCTTATTTTCGTATTTTCACGAGTTCAATCTATCTCTTACACCCGTATTGTTATGTTACCTATATAGAATTCAAAGTGAAAAATTTAAATAAATTTGTACCTACAAATCAAAGGGATGGAAATCACGAACTACCTGCATTACGTAGGAGCAAAAGATTCCACGATAATTTAACAACGTGGCATTTCAACATCCCTTTGAAAATTTATTATTTAAAGTAATGAAAAAAGAAGAAAAATAGCCGACTAATCTAAAACTAACCTAACGTAACCTATATTTTTTTACATTACCTCCACACAGGAGCTCCTGAGGAAAATAATTTCCCTCAGGTCCTGTGTCATCTAAGGGGATGCTGTGTGAAGGTTTTTTTTAAGGAAGGTGAGGATAGGAAGTTCTGGGATGGAAAAAGGTATGAGGGGAGCGTACTGTATCCAGGAGTGACGGATGTGTCAATCCATTCCTTCAACTGCAAGGCGATCGGTCGAGAGTCTGGCTGGAAAGGTCAAAAGGCCTCCCTCAACCAGTCTCTCTTGATCCGGCCCACCATGCAGCAGATGAGCAGGCACATCGGCCGCTGAGATCTTGACATACCTTGCCCCATGAACCCGGAAACCCCTGCTAAGTCACCAAATGGAGCGTACCACTTAGGAGGACCTATAGCAGAGATTTGGTTATCCAATAAATGGTTCCCACATCCAATTTGCAAATTTACCTATTTAACCAAAAAAAATCATAATTTTTAATGACTTTTCAAAGGACGTGTTTTTAAGTTGTCCAGTCACCTGAGTAAACACCATGGCGTGTTTACTTAATTTTTTTCTTTCAAATTTTTTTGATGCTCCGTAATTTATGATCGAATTGACACATGGAGAATTTAAAAAGGCTGTAGGTATTGTTTTAAAATTTCAATACATAAAATGTTGTTTAATTCCATTATGTCAGAGCTCTCCATTTCAGAGTATTGACTGCTGAAGACATTAGATATCAGACAAACAAACAAATTTCTTATTTTTTTATAAGAACAACTCTCTTTCTATAAATTTTGAAGGTTATTCCTACCGATGTAATATATCATTAAAGAAGAAGATAACACTAATAATCTAAACGGAAATATGAATGAGAACAAGACCCAGAAAGATATAATGGTCGCAACTGGGACTCGAACCCAGAACCTCTCGTCTAACTTTTCACTTTTATAAAAAGGTCTAATGTTCCATATAAATAAAATCGGATATATTTATCCGAGATTACAAACCATTTCTTAGAACGATTGTTTACAATGAAAAAAATGGTAGTCGCCTATGATACGGAAAAAATAATTGAAAATAATATTGTTGATTCTAAAATTTGAAAATATGAGATTGACAATTATGACGGTTTCTTAGAAGGTGTCAATGGTTGAAGTGGTATAAGCGGACGTTCCGGTTAGACGAGAGGTTCTGGGTTCGAGTCCCAGTTTCGACTATTATATTTTTCTGTGTCTTGTTCTCATTCATATTTTCGTTGAGATTATTAATATTATCTTCTTCTTCAATGATAAATTTCTTAATATTTGTTTAAAAATTTGATTTTGAAACGTTTCTCTAAGTTCCGAGAAGGCAGAATCCCGTGCAACTTTTGACACGAATAAATTGGCACGTTAATATCCCTTCGATCACCCCACACTGAATTATGATATAACTCCATTAATTAACATCAATCACCTTCCTTACTCAATCTCGCCGCAGCATGGATCAGATTGGCGCGCGTCTTATCGGCATCTCAAATCACTGCATACCATCAAGAAGGGACATTATTAATGAACCGGATTGCTAACTGCAGTCGGACCTTCAACCCCGTGTCGTGGGCGGGCACACTTCAGACTCATGCGAAGGCTTCTATCAGCGGGCTCATTAACTGTACCAAACACACTTCTGCGTCTCTGTGAACTCCAGTTATCAATACGACCTCTTATTGAAATCTGGTTTGAAATCTAGACCGAAACGATACCGTTCGTGACCGTCTTGGAATCCAAATGACTCTTGATCTCGCGAAGCCGTACAGATTGCTTCATCAGCGAGTCTGCCTCCAAGAGACAATGGCATGTTATTTTCTAAGAAAAGGCTTCTGTTAATTCATCGTCTATTATTATTCTGGCTTCTTTGTGCTTTGGGATAATCAATGCATGGAAGTGAAACCTGGAAATGACGCTGAAGAAAGTTTGCGGAATGATTTAAAGTGCTAATGTCGTGAATATCGTTTGAGACAAAAATGACGTGATACGCGTTGACAGAATTGACTGAGGAATCTTGTAGATTGGTTTGATAGCATGTGTTAATAGTATGTTGCGTTCTCCGATAATGCCAGACAGAATATGTCCAAAAAGGAGTAGAATGAGGTCAGAAGGTAGTGAAACAGTGGAAGAAAGTCAGGAATGTAATATCACTACCCGAAACTATGGTTATATCAAAAACTGGCAAAGCTTGCATTTTAAAACATTATGGTTATATATCGGAATTAAAAGTAGCGTGAATTGTTTAGGTTTATTGTCCAACTCGCTTTATCTCCTTTATCCAGTTTTAACTTTATCTTCTTCTGACTAACCTGCATATTTGTGTTTTTTTTATGTATCGTGTTGAAGGTCTAATTTTCCGCTCTTTGTTAATTCCCGCTTCACGTTCTATGTATTGTTTGACAAATCTCTTCTGTTGCAAATACCGGCACCAGTCATTGATGTGGTGACTTGCAAATGTTCCGCAAACAATGCCTTAGGTTTTCACGTCTGTCGACAAGGATCTGGTTGTCTTCTGGGTCATTATGCCATGTCAGCTTTCAATACTGACTTTGAGGAATACGTTACAGCGTCCATCATCAGGGCTGGTGATGGACGAAACGTGCTTTGGAACGTAGTGACAAGAACAAGACATAATAACACGAGACCACCAGAATGAAAACACGATTGTTAGCAAACTTTAGATGAGTTCTTAGATCAGAAGTCACGAATAGTTAAATAAAGTAAAGTACCTATCAAAATTAGGGTGCTCTTCTTCGTGGTACAGTGGTTAAGCTAAACAACACAGAATCTGTAATCGCGCAGTAAATCGCCCTTGAAATAGTTTTAATATCAAAAACGTGTCTGTCAGAGGCCTTTTTGGTTGTTGTTGCATTTAATGGAGTGTAAATATGTACAGCAGTAATCAAAATAAATCTATTTTACATCCGGTAGAATATCAAATATGAGTTTTTTCCTGAGAACAGGTATTTTCTTACAAAAGATCTCAGGCCATAAAAGTTCTCTTTCGGAAAGCGTGGACAATGTTAACCCGCGTCCTGAGCAGTGTTAGCGTAAATGTTGCATAAAGTGGGACTTAAATCTGTTAATGTGCACAGGTTCAAACCACGGAGCACATTAGTGAGGAGTGTCCACTCTCCCAGTTCCCCGGGGGCACATCGATACTGCACGACTATCGAACAGCTGAAGAATCTTGGCATCCCTATGAAAAGTCTTCAGCCATACAGAGAAGAAGTAAATTCGTGCTTGGGATGTACGGATTCTCGTTTTTAGAATCAGGTACTCGCGCGGGTGGTCGTAAGTCGTAAGCGGTATCGCACGAGATTACAACCTGAATGCATTCGCTATCAAAAGCAGTATCATGCTTGCACAAAGTGCAATCTGCATACGAAAGTGCAATCTTTGGGGTTAACTTTCTTGATTGCTGCAAGTCAGATGCGTCACGCTCGCTTTGGGAATTAGCACGCACGAACTCTATGTAAATACTGCCGCCTTCCGAATCGTATCCCGGTCATTTATTCTCCCTTAACCTTTGCGATATCCTTTCACTGCGCGGACCCGCTGCTTTTGTACGCGAAAAACCCATAAAGGGATTTGCTATGCACAAACTGCAGCAAAAAAGTTTGATGCACAGATTGCGAAAAAGCATAAAGAGATTTGTGATGCACAGACCGCGAAAAACAGATATTTGTGGTGCGCAGGTCGTTTAAAAAAAAGTATCCACCAGAAATGAAATTGGCGAGATTCTACTTTTACTAAATTATTTGGGAGTCAAGGATCTCGGAAGTAATTATTTTCTTGTTTTTAAATGGAAAACGTAAATAGGGGTGGCTGGGTAATGTTTAAAGTGGGAGTGGATGAAAGAAGTAATTGGGTTTGCTTAAGGAAAATTAACTCGTTATTATTTAAAATGAATCAAATACTGATATAAAATATGCCTTTTCAATGATTTCTGTTACTTCTTCCAAACCATCTTTATTGTTTCGTTATTAATAACATGAAACAACCCAAACGGTTTGATTTCACTAGTTTAATCTGTTTTAATTTTTATTAGAATAAATATCTTTTATTTAAGCTTGTTAAAGCCATCTTCGGACTGGTAGGTACTGGACTTTGTACCGGTCTGAAGATGGCTTTTCAAGCTGAAACCGGTTACAGTTAAATAAATTAAAGTGGAAATAAGTTTTATATTTATTTTATTACCATAAGAATTATCAGTTTAATAAAAGAGGGTTATTTTTAATGCACCTAATGTATCTGAATTTGAAATATGAGGTTGACAAAAATGACTTAAAAATTGACTCAAAATGACTCAAAGTTTGAGGCGCTTTTCCCGTTAAGACGAGAGATCGTGGGCTTGAGTCCCAGTTGCGACCGTTATCTTTTTATTTTTCATATTTTCGTTTAGATTAATTAGTATTATTCTTCTTCAGTGATCTAATCTGTTTTTGTTTATATTTATATCGCCCATCATAAATGCTATCATTTAATTTCATAAAATAACTCCTAAACTGGCGGTTTTTGTTCATCTATGTTACTCGCCGAAGCAGAGTAAAAAAAATAAGCATCATGGCATGACTGTGGAAAAACCAGTAGCGCAATAAGACGCAAGAAAAAAGGCTTTCGATTTGCTCCTAAGTTTGGTCTGTTTTTACCGGATTCCGAAACGAGCGAACTACACAGAAAAACGTTAAATTTCATTCGTTGTTCTCACATTGTTTCCGATTAAACGGTAATTATCTTAACACGCCGTACCACAAGTTGTTCGGAATTCGGTCAGGTAGACAATAACGGTAGTAACGTAAATGATTAAATAAATTCCTTTTTGTTTTGTGTAAAGTCATTGATCTTTGAAAAAATAAGTAAATAATATTCCCTTACCTTAAAGATGTCGCTTCTTAAATTGTGTTTGTTGTTTAACCCATCAGACTAATTTGTTAGCTTTGCGGAAAAACTCACATAGGTCTCACATAAATCGTTGTGTCTCTCTTACTATCATAGTGATAAATATGATCTAAACGCTGTTCGAAAGAGAAACCACCACGCTATATATACTTAAAAATTTTAACCATAAAATAAGTAAAATGTGTACCTTTATAAAACCAAAGTTACTTATCGAAATTTTAAATAAAAATGTAATTTTCTGGATTTTTTATTAATTTTTTTTACATGAAACGCCAAAAAACGGGGTAACAATAACGTTTGTAATACGTTTGTCTTACCTAATCTAAGACACTATATAAAGAGTTAAGATTTGTTTGTTTGTTTGTTTGTTTGTTTGCATTAAATAGGCTCCGAAACTACTTAACCGATTTGAAAAATTCTTTCACTGGTGGGAAGCTACACTATCCCCGGGTGACATAGGCTATATTATATTTTCAAAAAAATTAGGGATCCTTACTAAAACTCCCATAATGTAACCCAAGGTGTAAAAAAATTACCTAAAATATTCTTTGCATCGCGTGCGCTGCGAAAACTATTGATGATAGAATAAAATAATGTGCTACGACTTTGCAGAACACATCATTATTTACAAAAATTGTCGCGACAGCGTATGTCTAACTATTATAGTTATGCCACAATAAGTGTTATTTTATTTTAAAAATTTAATTGAAATGCTCTTTATTTGTATCTTGGTATTAATCCTTTTCACAATAAATTACTTCATATTCAAGACTGCTTCAATACCTTTATATAACTTTTTGAATTATTCAATTCGGACATCCTATTCGAAAGATGTCACGAGTTTAAAAATGTAAGTATTAGAAAAAAATTGCTTGGTCGCCGGTCACCCCGCTCGACTAGCTAGGCAACATCTTATGCGATCTAGGCGTCACTGGGATACGGGCCGTACGGAAGGGGAGTCAATGTCAAAAAGATGGAAGAGGAACGCAGGAGGAAAAAGGGACGCATGAGAATATCCATTTATTTATTTATATATTAACGCTAAACATTTAGGGATAAACAATTTTTTTTAAAGGCATAGCAACGCATGCCGGGAACCAGCTAGTTGAATATAAATGTGCTTTTATTTATTTTTTGTTATCAATAATTTTATTTGGAGAAAACGGTACGTTTTTATTATATTTTATTTATTATTATTCCGTATATTTACTTTATAATTTCCAATACTAAATTTAATAAAACGTAATATTTTGATTTACGGACGACCTCCGTGGCTTGACGGTTAATTTCTGCTCTTTCTAAAAATCGATGGTTACAATCCCGTGGGTTATACTAAATGTGTTAAATATGTATAGGCTCTATTTACATACGATTTCAACAAATAGTTCAATTTTTGTTTCACTAACATCATGTTAATCTCGTGAAATAGTTATTAATCTCGTGAAAATATGTGATCAGTTAGATATTGTGAGACTCGTGAGATCGATTGGCAGGGTACACATCTGATCAACATATTGTGTTTTCGGTTAAATGACTCGATCGACGGGAAATATGCACTGATTAAAAAATCACGCCAGCTGATCGACAACCGACAGTCAATTTCGGGTCAGGCAGATATCCCATCGTGGGAGGTTTGAAAGTAATTGCACAAATACGAAGTTCACACGATTTGATTGACCGATACCAATATTTGTAACGGAGTATTGGTAATGCATATTCAGGGCCAGGGCATATTATATTAGTTTCGATCTAATTATCTAGATAAATCTATTTTGGTGGGAATTGGCATGATTATATTATATTAGCGTGATAAAACCTTAACCTAATTAAGAGCCATTAACAGGTGGTCGAGAATTCGAATTTCGTCGAAAGATGTTCTTGCGATAGTACCCTTGCAACTGTACAGGGCGATTCCAACGAAAAAGATTAATTATTGTCGGTACCAGCTTTTTAAAATAATATAATTTCCTTTATTTTATACGTCCATTGAAAAATGCTGAAAAACGTGTTGATAAAACTATTAGAATTACATGCTTTTTGTAATTATTTTTTGATCATAAGTATTTATAATTTTTCAAAAATGTCTAAGCAAAATAAAAATTTAAAAAAAATCTTAAATTTGTAAGTTTATAAGACCGTAAATAATTAGACAAACGAAAGTATTTTCGTCACAAAACACGTGCGCGATAACTAAAATTAAAACTTTGAAATGTAGCTTTCCCAGATGATTGATTGATTTATTTTGCTGCATGATTATATGATTTGAAATGTGTGTTGTATAATACAAAATTTTGTTTAAACATTTAAAAAATCTGCCAACGACTTACGGTGTAACCAAACAAAATGTATCGATCAATCAAAGTACATAAATTCAAAATTGATCAAGTCGTCCCGTGTGACCAAAATAATGTATCGTATCACCTGATGTGACCTGTCGATCAGCTCGTGTGACCTGCCAATCAGTCGGTGTCGTGTCAGACTCGGCGACCTGTTTGCTTCGCACGTTATTCCATTGACCGAATGCCTCCTTACCGCGTCAGTCAGTGTGTCACCCGCAGTAATATGCTGTTTAAGTCTAAAGAGATCGCAATCGTTTGCACGCGACTCTGCCAACAAATTATCTCCCATTATACTACGTTATATTGTCATCATCTGCAATTGCTGTCTTCCTGGTGTTGAGATGTTTACATTGTTAATTCTTGTCTTTGATTTACTCGGAGTTATTCATACGTGGTATCTAGGTTATATGTTGCTTACCGAGCGGTGTAAAAAACGTTATGTTTCATTCATGAAATGTGTTCGCTAAGTGACAACCATTTTGCAGACCGTATTAAAGAGATTACATTTTCATACAAATGATGTTGCATATCTCTATCTTTCTCGACTCCAGCACTAATTCATACATTTAACTGTCACTTTATACACGTACACCACTTTCTTTGAGTCAATCAGTTAGTTAAAATAAACGATTGGTAGAGATACTAACTTGTGCTAAAAATTTAGATCTATTTTTTTTTTAAATCTCATGTTGAATGTGATTTTGCGGTACCCTGAAGAAAGTTCAAGGAAGCGTTTTTATGTATCGATCGCCCAGTTCATTATTCGGACATCTCTGAAAAATCTAAATGTGATTTGAGTATGCAGTTTTATGTAAATATGTACCCTCCGTCTCGAACAATACTCAGATTACTCATAAACACCACCAAATCAATTAAAATGCAGAAAAACTTTTTTGAGTCACTTGTAGTATTTGACTAGCTGTTAACCTGCTCCGCTCTGGTTTTTACTGCTGGGCCCTGCGGGCGGCTTTTCTTTTGGATTTGCCCTGTTAGTGTTGGTGACCATTTTATAGATCCAATACGAACTGATTCCTGAAACAGCCCGTTCCTCGGAACCACTGTAGCTAGTCACCGGGACAAAGTAACCGCGAAATCATATGTAATATATAGCCACTTGATTCAACATTATATTACCGTCAATCTTTTCATATCCGAAGAGATACCACATATTTGCAAATTCGTAGCAGTTATACCTAGGGGGGAGACGTCTTCATCCGACCTGCTAACGGAAGTACTCAATTTTTTAATTCGAAACCGAATTTTAACAGTAACTTTGTGTGAAATTCCATGTACACAGATGTTATTTGTGGCGCGGCGCGTATGGTGTGGCATCCGACATTCACTTGTAGCTGGGTTCTGAAATTCAACCACGCAAACGCTATGGTATTAATACTGTTTGATAATGAGCATTCGAATACTGCTTTCCTCTTTGATGTCTGAATAATTAACTGGACGATCGATATGTATTAATTTTTCTGCTATTTCTAAAGCCAAAGCTTCACAAAACCTTACAGTATCAAAATATTATTAATTTGGTTTATTGTAACATCAATAAACTGCTGTAAATACCATCTTTATTCAAGAGTTTCCGATGACTTCACTTGTTTCCACAATTTGCATTCCTGCATTTAAAATCGTTCTCTTCGTTCCGTTAGATCAGGTTTCCATTTTCCATTACACATTACAACCGTTAAATTCTCCCATTTTGCCTGATTCCATTAACGTATTATCGATACAACTAGTTGAATTAAAGAAATGTGGGCAAAATTGTGCCACATATTTTTTTAACAAAACACTCAATTCCACACGGACAAAGCAAAAACCAAACCGTTTCTTTATAAATGACGTTTCAATACACAGTTTAGGTTTTTTGATTTACGTAAAATAACCGACAAACACGTTACATATTAATGTAACGTGACTTGAGTACCACGGAAGTAACAACATCAAATAAGCATGCAACAATATTACAACGAATTATTGGACAAAAAAAAACATTATTTATGTATTGAACCGCTTACTGGTTAATACAGTTAATTGTAGCTTTATTATTATGAAAAGTGAGTATTTATGTCGGGGGAGACGAAAAAATATGTAAAAAATGTGCGTGTTACATTTTAATTTTGTTTAAATTAATGCACTTACGCGGGTACGTCATTTTTATATTTATCGTTTTTATTTAACATTTCATAAACAATCAATCAATGCTACCAATCGTAGAAAAAATATTACCTTTTGCCATATAAAAATTCACGCTGTGAATTGAATGCAAATTAATGACAAGTTTGTACCTGTATTTATAACACAGAACATGGAAAGAAATGTATTAGAATAATTACGCATAACCGCTAGACAAACCCTGCTTTGCCAAACAAACCTATCAAAACCTGGGATGTGTGTATAAATTATGATGACAAGCGCTTTCGTAGTTTGAACATCAACCCAATAATTCGAAGTAGGTACTTTTTTGTTTTTATTTTGACGAGAATTTATTTTATAAAATTGGTACTTCCGACAAATGTCATATTTGATGTCTTTTAGTTAAAAAATGAATATTCCGTATTATCCGTGCATCAAACTTCGACAACACGAACGTTCTGTATTATCCGTGAGGCCGTGAGGTGGACTTTATGCGTATTTACCAAAAAAACATTTATATGGGTTTTGTGCTTGTCCACGCGTTGGTGTTATTTATATGGCAATTCTGTGTATTCAAGCTTTGGCTTTCGAGGTAACTGATTAGCACATAATGTCAATGATGTGGTACTTATCACCTCATCCATTCGAAATACAAATTACAATTTATACTTTTGATACGCACTGGTCACATACAAATTTCGTGATACAGCAAAAATTGCGGTTCCTAGATAAAGTAGAATATTGTTAATACAAGAACGAGTAAACGGGTGACTATACTGACTATGCTATAGAAATGGTAACCGGACAGTTCAACAATGTGCAACTTCATCACTTCTTTGAAAATCATTAAGAGTGACGTAAAAAAACTTGGTTAATTAGTTACATTAGGTGAGGTTATGGGCTATTAAGAAAAAATCATGTTTTTAATGACTTTTTAAAGGGGTGTTAAAATGCCGCTTTAGTAACGTTTTTGTTTTTTTGTTAAAGGAAGATAAACATTTCCTGGTTACGAATAGCCTGACAAGTTTGAAAATCTCTTACCACGGTAAGCGGAAAATTTTGCTTGTGTCGTGATGGAGGACATTGCCAGAGGAGGAATTAAACACACAAGGCCTGGGTGGGATCCAAACCCGATGCCAATTTGGCCACTAGAATTACAAAACTTTTATCAGATTCATTTAACTCTGTGATCACTTAAGACAGTTTCAGTTACCAGTGTGTTGATTTTCTTAATAATTATTTTTATGAATACTGCAAGACAGAAAGTGGAACTATGCCATCCCAAATTAATTGAGTATTGTAAGGTGGAAGAATATAAAGTAGTCGATTTAAATAGCTTTAATTACTGGGCTTTGAATGAACTTGCAAATTCGTGAGCTATTGCTAAAGATTCTACCGCTCAGACAGTTTTACATATATGATTTTAGATTTTCACACATCTTCCCTTATGATGGACACTGTAACGCTGTCCGAAACATTTGCTAAAGAAGGAGGTAGCGCATCGCGGCATGATACCCCAAAAATAAATCACGATGTTTTATAGATGGCAGAAATATCGATCTCAGCAGCCAAATATGACGCAAAAATTGCGAAATTTGGAATGCGGAACAGTTTTTAACTTCGCTCTAACTTTTTAAAATTTTAGATTATGCTTGACTTGACAAATTGTTTGGTGATCATCTTAAAATTGATTACGATTTAATATCACAATTTTGACCTTTGTTTTAGTGTAACAGCAGAAAGAGCATTTTCCCTCTGGCTTTGTGTCAAACCTTTGACTCTTGAAACCGAGCATAAACAAGAGTAGCCAATTCACAAAGACACCGCACGGGAGGCAACAGGCAATAGACTACTCTCCATTGTTCCTTCGGCCGCGGGCCGCTCTACTTTCCGCAGAGGTCAAACAAACATAACGTTTTGGATTCGTTATTCGTTGTTATGTTATGCCTAATGCTGTTCAAACTATTATTATTAGGTACTACAATGCTCCGGCTTGGTCGGCAGTGTCCCACACTATTGAATTGCTTCCCACGCCCTATCAAAGACTGGGAATCGGTGTCATAACGTACCTTTGCAATAATACGCTTTCAAACATTTCACTTATAGTGCAGTGGAATGAAAATTGATAGAATGGTTCTTAAAATCTCATTTTCGTTTCTTTTTATAATATTTATACCAAACACTTTTAACCAGGAAGCCAAATAAGATTCCTATTTAATAGACCATTCAAAGTGGTCCTTCGAGCCGGATTAGAATTAGCAGAATATTAACAGAGTTATTTTGTGATCTTATGTCAGATATAGGTATCAATGCGAAATTCGGTAAACCTTTGTTATTTGTGTTTAGAAAGTGTTGTATGCTAACGCAACTGCCTATTATATATATTCTAAAAAAATTTAAGTTGGTTTCGTTTGTCTTATTCTTTTAAGTTGTTTTGTCGTTTGTGAAGCTTTCATGTCGATATTTACTATAATAACTTACTTATCGATTTTCTTTTGACACATGCGTCTCTGTTGTCATGTCTCATTTTTGTAAGGTCCTTCTCTCAAAATCTAGTCAGACAGCGCTCTATCTCAAACGCGTAGATTATACGTTTCTTTATTAGTATTCAATCCCGCTAAACTGCTTTTGTGGTTTGTCAACAGATACATATAAACATCATTTTATATATTGAAATGGTTTAATTAATACAATAGTAAATAAATATAATAATAATATAGTTATAAATATATAAATCCTAATGAGATTTCCAAATAGCAATACAAGGGCTTCCGTAAGGCACCAATATAAAGCATCTGTATCTTATAGCCATTTTCCTAAATTATGTTTCTCTCTAGCAACTTTATATAATATTTTGGGTGCAATATGGTTCATGATTCTTTCTCCGAATTTATTGGTAAATTTTGGAACCACCAATCCTTAATTTTTTGTAAATTTTGTATTATTTGTATGGTACACCCTTTCCGTATACAGGAATCGAACCATATAAAATGTTGACTTACAATATTATACAATATCAATCCACAAACAGGTAAAACATTCAGAGACTTGGATGTAAATTTAATGTTATTTCTGTTTGCATTGGTATATTTATGGACTAACAATTTTGTAATTATTGGATGTATCAGCGCATCAAGCACCAAAGTCCCTGCTGAACTCAAGACCGATAAGGCGAAGGAGCCCGGGAAGACCAAGATTAATATGGAGCGACAACGTCCTCAGATATATATCTACCTTGGAGCTTCTAAACTGGAGAGAGCTGACACAAAATCGAGATGAGTGTAGGAAGACTCTTGAGGAGGCCAAGACCCACCAGGGGTTGTAGAGCCAAGAGTGGTGATGATGATGATGAATTATTGGATGTACTTATATTTTTTTGCAATATTGGATTCAATAGGTACTTAGGTAATCTTATAGGCACGAAATATTTTTTTTTATATATTCTACCCAAAATTGCCCTTAAACGTACCAAATGGAACTGTTTCAAAGATGCACAGTTGCTAACGATGTATTTGCTATGATTTTATAAATAATGGAAACTCAATTGCTACGTATTTTAAACACCTCCACCCGGTTCACCCATGCTTAGGTCTTAGGCTACAACATAATACATATTTATGTTTAACACGATGACCTGACTCAGATATCCCGCACTTGCTGGATTAGTATGGACGGGTATCCCTGCTCCGTGGAAGTCTCGCACCGTTTTAATAGCGCTGTTTGCTCAATTATTAACGAATTACGAACACCGTTGGATCTGCCTTTAGCACTGCCTGTGCCTGTGCCTGCCTCATGCGGGAAGTCCGGCCAGTTTTTGCCGAGGATTGACGCTTATACCTTTGTGTGTGATGTTCGTTCTACTTAGATGTTTTGAACACTATGAGTATGTTTTACTAATATAAATGGAGGTTTATTGTAAGTATGTTTAATGGTGGCATTATACCTTAATTCTATCAACCGATTTTATGGTAAAGCCATGACACTCTTCGAGCTTCAAATGTATACAGTTAAATACTTAAATTATAATCATTCCAATCTTTAGTTTCCAATTAACCTCGGTTGGCAGTAGACATATTAGTATTTTCTCTCTTAAACTTTCACTCAAATGGCATCTTGTGTAGAATGCATTTGACTTTCCTTGGTACTTTTATTTACCGTATGTGAATATTCATGTATTTTATTCTAAATATTTATTTTATTTCACTTCCTCTTCACCCCACTTCTTTTGCCTTACAATATTAGATTTGTTTAGGTCAACAGTCTCCGAACAGTTCTTACTATATGTCCATCTAATCACAGTCAAATAAATGCTACCCATTAAATTTGTTATGCTCCCAATTTTAAGTATGTATTTGTCAAATAGCAGAAACATAAGTAGATAAATCGTTTTTTTAAGTCACATCAAAATCTTTGTGTCAGATTCGCGGTCTGACCAGGTCACCATAAAAACAGTTACCCCAATTTGGCGACAATCTCCCAGCGATCGCCCTCCCCATTAACGAATGTACGACGTATCTTCGCCTCTACTTGCACTCGCCTCACAATGACCTGCGTGTGACTTACTGTTCGACTGAACTGTATTTTATAATTTGCGTGACACATTTTTGCTTCGTGTGTTTTCGCGGAAACTGTTGTGTTTGTGCTGTACGGAGATTACCACGCGACTCACGAGAGAAGTGTAATTATACGGCTATTTTTTTAAAAGGGAAACAGACTAAGATAATATTTTTAGTTAACTGCGGTTAGTCATTTTCATACTAAGTTGATCTACTAACCTTGTAGCCAAATCTATGTGGGTTCCTCTAAAACTATTGTCGGTTTACATTCCATATTATTTTTATCTTTTTCGATCGATCTGTAATATCTGATGTCATAAAGTATCCAATAATCATATAGAAGCTAACAACGCTAATGCAGCAAAAAAATCATCAATCACTAGCGCAATCACAACTTATAAACACTATGACAAATTACTACCCTTATTTCATGATTCCTTGCAAATATTCATAGCTAATTTACTAAATTTCTTGGCGTGATATAATTTTAATTTTTTTTTAAAACCTCTTACTCTTATCTTTTCATTTACTTTTATTACTATTCGTGATCATAGTTAAATATTCTTGTTCTAAAATGTCTCTTTATCTTCATACATAATCTCCCTTTTCACTACTCTACTCATTCGTTCATTAGTTAAGTTTTAAGAACCGTTCAAATCCCAGGCGAAATTAGCTAATGATATTCTACGGACTTACCCAATAGGTTCTATAAGCATGTTATAATTTTATTTAATATTCCTTATAACATGTGTATTAATGTGTAATGATGTACTGTGTAGGTCATGAACAAATTACTTCGCGTTTTTCTAATATTTTTTTATGTAAACGAGAATTGACCCTGCTAACCCTAATTCTCATGGGAATTTTTAAATAATTTTTAATTGCATTTCATGCTAATAGTAATAATAAATAATAAAAATTCTTTATTCAATGAAATTGGCAACAATATAATTAAAAAAGTACATGGTCAATATAGTTTACAAATATATTACATGAGTACAAAAAAACATAAAAGTAATGTAAGAACGGTTATATAGAAGTAGCATTTTTAGTTGTGCATAGCCTGCCTCACTAGGTGAACCTGTAATGAGGCAGAATTTTTTTTGAATTGTTTCTCGTTTTTATCTATGATTTTTTTATAGTATTACCTACAAATCCGGTCGTTTCTCGCTGTGGGTTTCGAACTCGGTCCGTCCGATTACCAGTTGTACGTCTAGCCCTCCAAACTATCGACCACCTCGCGGTGTAGGAATTTATTACGCTAACTTAATGAATAATTTATGCATTATAGCCGGAACAAATTTTCTACCACTCCTGCATTCGATAACGGATCAAACCGCACATGTATTTTATGTGAGATGTAACAGTGGAACCGTAGATATTTCTATTTTATTACATTTTCTGTTATTTTATGTTTTTCAACCGGTATCTTATATTATTAAACAATGATAATTTCATTCTATACAATAATTTTAAATGTTTTAAATTGCTTTAAAGTGTTATTTTTCTTCTAATTTGTATATATTTTTTAAAGTCGTTTTTCACAAAAGTCGAAAATGATGTGATTTTACAGGGGTAGGTACCCCGTTCCAGAGTCACATTGTACATGGTTTTGTGTATGAATTATAAATTAAGTA
Source organism: Limnephilus lunatus (assembly GCA_917563855.2). Classification (NCBI taxonomy): domain Eukaryota; kingdom Metazoa; phylum Arthropoda; class Insecta; order Trichoptera; family Limnephilidae; genus Limnephilus; species Limnephilus lunatus. Next base: position 36,672,111 of record OU830601.1, read on the forward strand.
AAAAAAAAATTAATATTTAAATTTTTTAAGTATGTTAAAATAATGATTTTTTACTAAGCAAGAATTTTTTTATTTTTACACTTATCATCTCTTTCGAGAGAGATACGTTAACGCAATTCCACAGACACGTTAACGACTCTTCTAAACCTAATGAATAGAATATTAATTTATTTATTTATAAAGAGAAACAACCAGTACATTAGTTACATTGGTAAAAACAATTTACTATTAATAATTAGGTACATTTTTCATGGTGGGTACTTATTATGTGTTTCATTGTAGTCTTATTTATGGTACGCATATTAATTAATTACTGGGTGATGTGTGCAGTGGGAAGGTGAGTGTATGTATGTGTGTATGTATGTATGCGCATTGAACAATTTATATTATTGACATGATGCTCTTTTTAAATATGTTTTTATTATTCCATTTTACCTAGCGATTGCGGTTTTACTTAGAAGTTTCTCAAGATTTCCTGGACTAGATGAATTGTTAAATATGGGTGCTTGAAACGTCGAGTTCTTGAACATCGTCAAGTGTCAAGAATTCGATTAGGTACTGAATCTTTAATAATATATTGTTATGCATACAAAGTGCTCCGCTTAGAAATTATATTAAACGGACGTCGTGAATTATTTATTTTTCCTTTGAAAGAGTTGACAAACTGGTCTCACTTACGATAATATTATTAGATAATGTAACTTAAATAATGTAAATTTATTCTATCAAATAAAAAAATTGAAAAATGTCTTTGTTTTCTGTACTTCATTTATTCATCTGTTGTCTACGAACTTAATGCAATGATTTTTTTTTTCATCTGAAGCAGATACTTTGTGATGTAACATTATAATTTTAAAAAAAAAATTATATCTGTGTAACTTTTTTTTTATACCTGTTGCCGATCAAGTTTAGCTACAACTGTATCTTCATCAACGAGTACTCGTGAACTAAAAGCTACAAGTAAATTTTGTTATTAATATATTATGCTTTTAGAGTGGGTTATAAAACATAGGCTGAACTCCAGTGGAGAAGGTAGGTGTAGGTGAAGGTCTGGAAAAAGAGTACTCTTTATCGACTAGGATCAACCTCATACCTGTCTCACATTCCCTTTTTATTTTACTTAATTTAATTGTCGTATAAAAATATTTATTGAACAGTGTAATTTAATCTTTATTATTATCAAGCATATTATAAATAAATTCAATCTGTAAACTCCATCCGTCATAACACATGGACATACATAGCTTTGCGTATGAAATAATGCAAAAAAATGAATTTGCTGTAGATTTTTTTTTTTTTACCTTATTTTTTTCTGACCGTAGCCGGTTTCGGCCTATTGAGACCATCTTAAAAAACCTAAGTATCTTAATCTTATCTGATACCATTATTCCTTAAACTATGGTTTATATTTATAACATTTGGGGAAATTGGTGAACAGAAGTGGTGTACAATGATTTTATTCGATTATTATGGATTTTCATTATAATTTTAATAAAATCATTGCATTCCACGCCTGTTAACCCCGCTCCCCAAAATTTTATATATATAAACCATAATTTAAGGAATAATTGTACAGTCTTTAGTATAATTTCTATGATTATAGCATTTTTGTTTTATTTTTATGTTGACAAATAAATTTTCTACAACGAGTTGAAATTCCCCATTTTTTAATTACCGCTAAAACGATATTATGGGGCGTGGCTATCGTGTGACGTCATGAGAGCGGACGCTCAATGACAGTGTTTATTTATGCTGGTTCAGCTGAGCTACGTTTGTGAGGTCACAAACCCATTTGCAAAAAACGGACCGTTTTGATTTTGTCAGTTTTAGAGCGTTTTTAAAATCAATAATATTGAATTAAAACATAACAAAGAAACATTTTTAGTAGGATGATTAAAATCAGAAAAAAGATTTTAAATATTCCGTACATTTTCAACAGAATCCCTCGTTTGTGGAAATACCCCATTGTACCAGTCTAAAATCTGTGCAATTATTCCAAATATCAATCACTTTGGTCATGTAAATCTGAACTCATATCATTATCATACAACGTATGAATTGATTGTGCATTGAATATTTTCATCGTTTTATGGCTTAGAAGCAATAAAGTTTTAACAGCAATTTATTGGACTTCATTCAACAACCGCCTGGAAGGCTGTATTATATAGTTGCTCATCAGAATAGAAGGTACTTAACCTTACGAAATGCGATGCTTACGGTGGCAATTTCCTTATGGACATTTGGATGTGCTTCCTAGCGGCCTGTTTAGAAATTGACACCATTAAATCAATAAATGCATTAGTGTTTTATTGCCTGTGTGAATAAGTTTTATAGGTTTAGAAGGTCGTAATTTTATACCTAAGAACGTTTCGATTATTCTGAAATTATCGTTTGTTTACCTAGTAGATTACATATATATTATATTATTATTTCAAATTATACGGGTAACAATAAATATACGATTACTGAATTTATAATCCAGAGGAATCCGATTCATGTGCTCGTACGATTGCAATTCCGTATTGTTGTTGATAATAATAGTAATATTTGGTTAATTTATATAGCGCCGTTTCGTTACAAATCACCTCAATGGCACTGTAAGTGATATCCTCAATGATAGCCAATCTCCAATGGTTAATTTTATTAAATTGTATTGTTTTATTTCACATTGAATTCATTCAAAATAATTTATATATATATATTAAACTCCCGGAGTGGTAGATATTCTCAGTAACGCCCTGGTGATAGACCAAATTTCAGATATAAATTTTTTTTTTTATTACATTAGCACAGGAGGCCCTGAGAAAAATAATTATCCTCTAGGCCTGCGTCATATTTGGGGATGCTGTGTGGAGGGTCTTTTGAGGAAAGGAAGGAGACGAAGGAGTGGGTAGGTATCTGGGGGTCAGTGTCTCCAGAAGTGACGGACGTATGAGAGTCCTGCTGGAGAGGTCAAAAGGTCAACCAGTCTCTCCCGATCCGGCCTGCCACGCGTTTGTGGGCAGATGCATCCACCGCCAAGGCCCGGACTAACCTCACCCCATGAACCCGGGCGTCCCTCCTAAGTCACCAAACGTACTGAACCACTTAGGCTGATCTATGTCAGAGGTGTTGGTTATCCGATAATTGGTGCCCGGGGCGGCGGTACCCATACCCGACTCCCAAATAGTAAAAATTTTATGGATTTAGCCGTGTTTGACGACCAGATCTGAATAGCGAGGTACTTCACCTACCCTCCAATCCCCATCTCCTTCCCCTCCCAACTCACTTGAACCTCATAAAATACCCCCCAATTGGGGACGCCATAGACTCACTGGCTCCATCTAACAGGAAGCAGTTGTGCGGTGTAAAATCAAAAAAGGGAAGGTATAGAAGAAATAAATAATGTCGTTTTAGGAAATTAGTTGAAACATCTAAAAATACTACATTTAATAATGTTTTTATCCAATCTGCAAGTATTTTAGTTTTTTTTTATTATTGTGGCAGCTCTTTCGGCTTACAAGGCTATTTTCATACTTTTTGAAAATTTCAATATGTGTAGACAGTTTTAAAACGAGCTTGTAAGCTGAAACCGCTATCACAATAATAAAAAAACTAAAATATTTTTATTTCATTTAAATGATTTAATTTTGAATTAAATAGAGTTATGCGAACTACGAACACAAAAACAATTAATAAAAAACTACGTTTTTTACTACACGTATGAGCACCTTTAAGATAAGCCTGCTTCGTTTTGTTCAAAAGTATTAAAATGTTCTAATGTAAACATCTAAGATTTACAGTTATTCCAACTCTTTATCTTGTATTACTGTAATTAACTATAAACTTAACATTTTCTATTGTGCGCATTGCGGTAGGGGCCAGGTCATGTGTCGCATATTTTTTATTCACCGCAAACTACTACTTTTTGTTTGTCCCTTTGGAAGTCAATGGGACAACAGCCACCACGTTATATTTTCCTCATTTGAAAACGTGCTGAAGCAGTATCTTTACCACAAAATATCACATCTTGCTGCTACTGAACCTACTTATTTTCGATTCCATGATAGGTGATCCCCCGATAGTTAAGCCACCCGTCAAACTTATATACAATGTGCAATCGGTTTAGGGAAAATGCGGTATACCTACTTACAGAAAATATAACTAAATGTCAATGTGTTCAGAAAGGATGTACCGCCGTATAAAAAGTATAAAACAGTGGCATTACCACAAAATATTACAATTTGCAGTTACTGAACATAGATATATATTTTTTTTTATTCCAGTTAAAAGAAAATGACATTTTATTAAATTACATTATTTTCAATTTTTATAAGAAAAACTTTCTCTTTATACTTTTTTGAAGGTTATTCCCATCAGTGAAATATATCATATTAGAATAAGTTAACAATAATAATCTAAACGAAAATATGAAAGAGAACAAGACACAGAAAAAGACAATGGTCGACGAATATCCGAGACGCTATCCAGGTCACAAACCAATTCTTAGAATGATTGTTTCCAATAAAAAGGGTAGTTGCCCGTAATATGGAGAAAAAATTATTAGTTGATAATAATGTAATTCTAAAATTTGAAAATATGAGATTGACAATTATGACGTTTTGACAGAAGGTGGCAATGGCGAAATTGGTTAACGCACTCATCCCGGTTAGACGGAGAGGTCTGGGTTCGTGTCCCAGTTGCGACCATTGTCTTTTTCTGTTTTTCTGTGTCTTGTTCTCTTTCATTTTTTCGTTTAGATTATTATTTTTAACTTATTCTAATATGATACATTATTTTCACTCATTTACCTAGAAATAATAATACACATTAAGATAAACTAAATATTTCAATCCTATATTCTATACGCTATTCTATTTCGAATAAATCCTATTAATAATTTTTTTTTAAATTTACCCAACTTATTTCCGTTTTTAATGTCATTTGGGAGGCAATTATATAAGTTGCCCCCCTCGTAACCAATGGATTGTTTACCATAGTTAGTGTGGATGGTGTTTAAATGTATGTTTTACGATTCCATAACAGGTGATCGCTCGATAGTTGGCCTTCCCGGCATACTTATATACAATATGCAGTCAGTTTAGGTAAAAAACGGTATACCTGCAAAACATAACTGATTGTCCCCGAAGGGGTATTCAAAGAGTATGTACCGCTGAATAACAAGAGTATCAAACATATTTTCATTCAAATTCATCAACAATAAATCTACTTTTCTGTATATTGTACGCAGGGAGTTAAGGGACATACTTAACTTACCTCAACCAGTGATTCCTGAAATTATTTGGAGTATAAAATGTGGATGAAATTTTTGTCTCCGGTGACATTTTTGATGTTTTTTTAAAAACAATTAGTTGTCTTTTAAAGTAATCAAGGTGAATCAATATTTTTTTTTTCTGTAAAATATTCGTATCACCCCTAAAGTTTACCCATTCGAAAGTTAAATTATTATTATTAAAGACAATGATCATGACGAAAATATACTTTTATAAATAATTTAAGCTTGTCACGTCCTACAATTTATTATAATATTCAGTTATTTTCACTGTTCTGCATGAACAGGTCCTCATCTGGCTCTGGGTCATTATTATTAAAATTGGGCAAATAGAAACAATAAACAAAATGTTCACGTTTTCTTTTTTCCTTACTTTAAAACTACTTTAAAAAATGTATATAATTCGCAACCTCTGTGAGGCCTTCCAAAGGGTACATGGACTGTATTTTCTCGCTTTCCTTTCCATACCACCCAGTCTCTCCACTCCACACAAAAGAAGAAGTTCTCGGAAACTAGGCCTTTGTAAAAACAGTTACTTCTTATTTCTCTTGCGTCTAGTGAGTAGCATCCTTATCATATAAGAATTACATCTCGAGTCGTGCCAAAGCCATCCTCAATAAAGCAACATTAGTAAACATTCGTGATATGAATTACGCTTCGAATTAATAACTCACTACCGACGAGTAACGGAAGATATCAGAGAAGATGAGCATTCTAATTAAAAACTATCTAGAAGTAATAGTTGCTACGACTGTTTACGATTAAAATGTTGAATCCCGAGAGATGTTCATTAATAATTTAAGCCGTAATAAAGACTACCTACACGATTCGATCAAAATTAGTACCTATGTAGGTAGTCATTTTTTTTTACGAAATCAATTATTACTGACACGAGCTTAATCCATTATTATTATTTGCTTTGGGTTAGATTTTTTTTTCTTACTTTTTTATGTGAATGCAAAATTCTTCCCACTGTCTACTGGAAGAAAAACAGATAAGGATGTAGCAAATATTTGGACATATAACTATTTACTGGGACATTTCTTTTTCTTTCATATGGTGGAGTGTGGTCAGAGGGGGATATCTAGGTCTTCGTGCTAGCCAGTCTATGCCCTCAGGCGACGCCCTGTGGACCTTCGTTCACCGGTAGTCTGCACCGTACCGCATTCACACATCGCCGACTGTTTAAATCCCCATATATGCGTCATTTGTGTACTGTGGCTATAGGAGCACCTTGATGGCGGACCAGAGTTTACGAAACCAGGCTGTCTCTTAGTGGGGTTGTATACTAGATGGTAATTTATCTTTATGGCCGATTACCACTCTAGTTTCCACCTGTTTTCTGGGTGAGTGGTAATCGGGAAACGAAACGCAAATGCATTTTAGTTTTATTTGTTCTGCGCCCTTATTAATTTGAAACTGAGCCTGATTTATTTGCGGCTCTGTTGTGGCGTCATTCGATTCGTAAATACATTTTTTTTAATTTTAATCATTTACTATCATTAGAAATAAACCCACTTCACTGTTGGATACATTTACCCCCAGATTCCTCGTATCCTTTTGCTTTCAAGAACTTTCTTTCCACACAGCATCCCCAAAGGCTTTTTTTCCTCGAGGCCTCTTGTGTGGAGGTAATGTAAAAAAAAACGGTGTTTAATCAATTGTATGAAGAGTAAATTGTTAAAATATTTTTTTTACCTATGGTCATCAATGGGCATCTTGCAGAACTTAATAATAAGTTTATTTTTATATTTATATAATTATTTCCTTCTTCCTTAAACTCGGGGTTTAATCTACCTTCTTCATCACCCTTAAAAAATGCTCCGTCTCAAGAATTTCTGTTTTAACTCCATTTATTCTTATGTGTAATTAACGTGTAAAAACCTTAACATAAAAAAGCCGCACTTTCCGATTGCCTATCTTAACAGTTACGCTATCGTCTTTTGACAAGTAGCGTTTAGTAGGTTGACCATGGACAAGGGTCATTATATCTTCAACAAATACAAAAAGTCACCATCAACTAACTCTTGATGCTCCCTCTGACCCACCTTTGTCGCTTTTTGCATCTCTTAATTGCCTTTGTCCCCCTTTAAAATTCGTTCCACCGTCACTTAAGATATTTCGCGTGAGAATAATAATTCATACATAAATACGCATGAGATTATTTGCATCTATCTCTTGTAACATGGAATCAACAATCTCTCAATTAGTTATATTATTATTGTGTTCAGTGATTTGTCACGATGAATTAGCATTGGTGTCACCTTTTGAATGGGTATTTATTATTTTTCCTACCTGTGAGCACGCAGATGTGTCTGTCATTTGAATTTGTAAATGCCTCATAACGCATCGTAAGAAAACTATTCACACAAATGTGCCAACGACGCGAAGCCTGGTGCAATGTTAACTGCATTCAGATAGTTTGTATGCAGTTCGAGGTGCATCAGTGTCGTGCATTATAAACATAATACACTACTTAACGTAATGCTGACAAGCTCTGAGATATATATGTACACTGGCGTGTATCGTATCATGATGATTATGTTGTTGGTCACCGTGTTATTGCTATGAAACAATGCATATTGCAATTAAAGTGAAGAGATACTTTGAAATCGATGCGATAGTGGGGTCAGTCGGGGTCAGGGGGCTGAGATCTTAATAAATTGGTTCCATGACAACTCAACAAAGTGACTTTTTAACTTTGATGAAAAAAATATTACCCATAACCTAACCTAATGTAACCTATTTAATCTGTTTTTTATTGCTTTTAAGGGGAATGGCCATGCGGCATTTCCCATGCAAAACTTAAATTTGGATTGTAAGGCAAAATAAACCACAAAAAAAAATTCAAATGGTACATATAGCAAATATCTAGTACGCACGTGTGCTTGTTTATTTATTGGTGCTTTAATTATAAAATATAGGCCACTAAGGAGAAAAAAATCAAAATTTTAGGGGCAGGCAATTATTTGTTGTGAGTTTTTGATTATGTTTAAACAATAATGTTGCCCAAACTAGTATAATAATATAAGTAAATATTAAATAAAAAATATAAATTAAAAAAAAAAAAAATTTTGAAGGGCTTAATTTTAAATTGCAAATAACACTTTTTTGTGTCTAATTTTAAAATTTATACCGAAAAACGCATTTTTCACGATATTTTTTATTATTTTTTTTTATTTCACGTGTTTGCGTAGTAGTTTGGGTAGGTTTTTTTTATTGATTAAAAAAAAGTGATAGTTTCCTCTAAAACAAATGAAAAATTGAATTCTTTATTGGTCGCTTTTAAAGTAGCACATATCCGTACTAGATATTTGTTACATGTTTTGAAAAGAATAATCAGTTTGGTCAACAATTTTGACCTCAAATCCAAATTTAAGTTTTTATGGAATTTCATTTCGTTTCGCTCATTGAATTCCTTCTTTTCCTTTCGTTCATTGCAATTTCAAAGGATTGATGGAGTTCCATTTTATTGAGCTTAAAAAATTGTAAGGTTACTTATTTTTCTTCTATTTTAATTCTCTTGAATGAAATCTTTTTGATAGCAAGGCATTAGCATAGCTAAATGCGTGTATTATCATCCGCACTATTAAATAACAATGTGGGTGTCAATACCCGTTGGTTTTTATGTATGTCAAACTGACTGCTTCATGAAAAAAGGCATTACTCTGACGGTGGCCGTATGCAGGGCCTAGCAGCAATATTACCTAGATCAGCTTTTAGTTGGAATTTAAACTGCTGGATGGCATTTTTAGATATTTGTTAACAGTGATTTTATTTTATCGTCGATTGAAACATCATAACAGAATAGATGTCAACTAACATCTGTGCATTAATTCTGGCTACTGCGTTACAAGTCACAAGCTACATTATGCATTATTATGAATAATTAAACCCCTCAGGCCTCGACCATATTATGTCAGTAGGTCAGAATATTTCCGCTTTCCAATAAAATCCAAATAAATGGAATATTTGTCAACTTATCCGAAAACTAAAAACTGTTTTTGAAAAGCGGTGAAATACGCTTTCAAATTGTGTTGTAGTAGAAATAACCATGTAATTTTTTAAATACTAAAATTTTGAATGCAAATTTTAAAAAGTTTTAAAAATTGCTCACCTTAGGTTTTTTCTAACAAAAATTATTAGTAACGAAAAAAATAAATTACACAACTAATGTATGAGACAAATGTACCATAAACGTTATCATTACCTCATTTTTTTGTCGCTTCATGTAAAAATATATTTTTTTAAATTCACGTCTCATGTCAAGTTTCATAATTTTTTTTCAAATTTTCGTCGAAAATTTTGGTTTTATAAATGTGTAGATTTAAATGCTTTTGTGGTTAACTTTTAAATTTGAATATAAATCGTGGGGTTTTCTCTTTCCAATTCCGTTTAGAACATATTTGATAATAAGGGAGACTCAACGATTTCGATGAGACCTAAGTATATTTTCTGAAAGGCGAACAAATTATCCTGAGGGGTTGAAAGTTAAATATTTTTATTTAAATTTTACGCTTTTGTTTAGTATTTACTTAATAAATCATTTTTAAACCATTCACGAGCGGATCCAGGATTTTTTTCTGGGAGGGGCACAAGGGGCGGAGGGGAACAAGCGCGCCCCCCCCCCCCCCCCCCCCAGGATGGACCAATTTTTTATGAAGTCGAAATTTGTGTTTGTCAACTTTAATAGGGGGGGAGGGTTTCCGACCGCACTTTCCCCCGACCGTACCGCTCTCGCAAACGCTGATTATCATCTTTCATTTGCAAGTGCATGAATGGGATGAGTAGATGAGAGAAATGGACAAGAGTTTGACTCAAGTTCTTTCTGTTATCTTATTCATGTATTTTAACAACTCTGATAATTTGATTTGCTTCTAAGTATGTACTGTGATGGAATCTCCACAGTACACAAAAATACCGTCCTGGGGGGGCACGTGCCCCCGTGCCCCCCCCCCCCCCCCCCCCCCCCCCCCTAAATCCGCCCTTGAAACCGTTGGCTATTATTACAAACTGCAGCCTTCACTGTGAAGTTAGCCTCGATGATAGTCCATCTCCGATAGGAGTTGACAACGGAAAGAAGAAGCTATTAAATTGCATTTCATAACTACGTTCACCACAGTGATGTGTACGATACTCTCTCCCATCGCCTAAAAGCAGGCTATTCATCACCCTTATAGGCATGTGCATACTTTACAATTTATATTGATGGCTCGTTTCCGTTGAATATCGATTATACGTTTCATATGTTTTTTCTAATCAAACCTTACCCACGGTGAGCCTCTACATTTTATTTATTAATATTTAGATTGTTTCCCAGCGCACATAAATGAAAAATAAATAATTGTAAGGGCGGAAAACCTTCTAGTGTAATTATTTACACTAGATGAGTACGATACGCTGCGGCTCGGATGCAATTATAATATTATATATCCTAACCCGAGAAACTGAGAAATTTATTTAGCAGAATTGACCTCATTATCGTGGCGAGGCTGTAATTTACAAGTAGGGGCGGTCATATGTGCGCAATTACGATGCAAATGCCCGTCTGTATACCCTATCAACTTAATAAAATCACGCGCATATCCACGCCTTCATCACCGAGTGTGAGGCACGTTTCCCACGGTTCAGGGAAGGTACTGATTTCCAGCCAATAAGTAGGCCTTAGTACTTCCAGCTTTTATTGACCCTATTGGATCATCGATTTTAAATCGATTGATTTACCTACATACCTGGTTGATTGATATCACCGACGAACGTACGCCAATTGAATTAATGACTGCATTCCTGCAGACTAGACTCTTTAAAGACCAAATTAAACCCTCAAAGTGCAAATATAATCTACGACTAGGAACAAACCAAATCAAAGCCAACTGGGTGGTTTAGTACGATGCGGTGATAAGTTTAACAGAAGAACACCGACAAGCACATCAGAACTTCTACAAACTATGTTTTTGAAGCACTGAATTTAAAATCACTAAAACAAATATATACAAAAAATATTCTAATGTACGCATTCAAAAACCAGGATAACTTTACACAGACAAACTCGGGCCGATTCACAAGATCTACATTGCAACGTATTATATTCCACCAACCTACAACTAAAACGACTTTTGAACAAAGAAATATGCAATGCTTTTCTATAAAATTATTTAATTTACTCCCTCTTGCAATAAAAACCATTAAAAAAATAACCGACTTCAAACGAAGCATTACGATATGGATTATGGACATGGGAAGGAAGAATATAGATACAATTTTGCAACCTAACAAAGATTAATGCTTGTATTGTACTGTATTTTAGATATAACTTTATAATTTTCCTCTTGTAACGTTTTAACTTAGGTATTTACTTATATTTCAAACAGGAAAACTTGTACAATGTGATTTTCGAACGGGATTTCCCAGTAAGGACACATTTTCTCTAAAAAATTGTAAAACAAAGATAAAAATTAAATTAAAAAAATAGTAAAAAAACAGAATAAGGAATCAATCGAATGAAACGAAATTAAATAGGTAATTGAAAACAACCATTGGGAAGTAATTCTGATGGTTGTATTCAATTGCCTAAAATGTTCCGGTACGGGATTTAAACTTCAGCCACCCAAAGCAACCACGGAAGAAATATGGATATGTTTCGTAATAAAAGATAAAATGCTTGAGCAAAACTTATCTTTGTGATGTGGTCGTGTAAAATGAAAACTAAACTTGTTGATTCCCCGTGTTTCAATTTCAGGTTTCTTGCTTTTCCTCTCCTTTGAATCGTTCTCTCACATCTTAAAACTCTACAAATTATCACAATGTGTTCATAACTTGTCTAGAAAGAGCTTAACGCACGAATCTGTGTTAATGTAATGAACCCAACGTTAACTAAATCAAATAATAACCATTTCCTTCTGACCTTTAAATTTTATTCATGTCCACCAATGTTATGACCGGCGCCATTATGTGATCGCTGTCCTCATTACACCGGCTCTCACGGCGCTACGCAACAAAATGCGAACACTCCAATAAGCGTACCTACATTCTTATTGGGATGTATGCAACATGCATTATAAATTGCACTTCGATGAAAACACTGCTTGAAGCAAGCAAATCGGAACCACCAAACAAAAAGAGCTAAAATCTGTATGAAAGTATTCACCCTGCTCTTCGACGACTAAACATAATTTTTTGATGAGTTATCCAGTTACCCAACTAGGTGTTCGATACAAAAAATATCCAAAGCATGTCGTTCATAATCGCTACAAAACGTTTTCGGAATACTAAAGAGAATTTTTTTTAATTTTTGTGATTAGAATGACTCCTTCATGTTTTTGTTGCAAAGCACGTCTTGTTCCATTTGTTGGTATTTCGAATTGTTTTTTAATTCATTGTACCACGTGGGCATGCTAACTGTAATTGAATTGCTCAAATATTTCTTAATGGGATAAACGAAGAGTGAAAATTCCGTCAATTTTATTGGTATTACATGTTTTATCCTTTGAATTTAATAAAACACTTTCATTGATTTGCTGTCTTTTTGTTTTTCAATACGACTTAAGTAAAGAAAGTACATAAAATAAACTTACCACTGCGAAAAAAATTTTTTTTCTTCTCACTGCACACCTGAAACAAAACAATAAATATGTTAGAAACTTTTCCATTAAAATGAAACATCAAATAGTCATGCCAGTAACAAGCCTAAAATTTTTCTCGTATTGTGTTCTTGTTCCCGCCAAGTCGTGATTGATTCTTTGGTTTTCCCGTTGGCCTAAAGTGCAAGTAAACATCGTGTTGCTATGCAGATCGAGTCGAATTCTAACTCCAGTACCGATCACGAACGTTCGAGGATCATTTTCAAATTAACCGAGCTGTTACTTGTCCAGCAATGCGACACTTTGTATTATGGGAGCATTAGAAACTAGAAGACCAGGAAATCAAAAGTTACATGGAGAATATTTAGCGGTTAATATTCCCATGCATTCTTCAACGCATACCCTCGGCGACCAGAATGGATAACAAGTTGATAAGAGGGAACACACAGGCCTTTCGATCAGAAATTCTATGTGCGAGTAAATTATAATGTTCAATATAATCAATTTATAAATTTAAACATGGCCCTAATTGTGTACCTTGAAGAATGTTATATCAATAAAGTAGAAATTATTGCGTTCGGATAGATAACGTCTAGTTAATCGTGCGTAATACCAAGTATTTTGCACCCGTATGCTATTCGACATTGCTCCAATTAAATATCCACACCGTTTGCATGCATCATGTCTAGGAAACAACTGACCATTGTACACATTAGGTTTTATTGGATCATATTTACATACATTTGTTACGTAATTTTACCGCAACATAGCCTTACGTTAGATAATAGCTAGGTTTTGTTCCAGCGCCTATTTTACAACCCAATTGAGATCTAATGCGGTATTTCTATATAAGGAAACAGAAGCTGTGATATGCACAGTTCTAATGACACGGGTATCGATAAAGTCCGGAGTTGAATTGCATATCCATTTCCTTATAAAGAGCGCAGCTTTTATCTGCCATTTTGGTTGCTGTGAATACGGAATCACTGTGATTAAGAAGTAGAATAAGAAAACGGGGTTTTCAGAGAGATTCAATTTTGTTAGCTTTTTGAAAATATCAGACCTCAGAACACGTAGTGTCGATATAGTGTAGATTCTAATCATCGAAGCATCAAATATCATTAGCAATAAGGATCATGAGCTTGTACAAGTTACGAAGACAACAGCGCTTAAAATAACGTTTGCTTGTTCTTTATTCGTAGTCTAATCCCATTTCATAATGACGTAAATCTTATAAGCTGCTCTTGTTCCGAATACATTAGTTTACGTTACAAGCTTTTGTGCCTTCACTCAAAGGATAACGATGCTCTAAGATATAGCAACATCACAAGTCATGTTTCTTTAAACCCTTAATGTCCAGGTTAACGGCTTTCTCAGACTTTATTCGCTTGCGGCAGTTTTAACGCGCAGGGGTCTATTAGGCGTGACGAGTTGTGTTGTATGAACAGTAACAAGGGATCGATTATCATTATCTTCGCCCTTCCCTTTTCAATATTACCTTAACATTTTCTTTATTATAATTTATAACGTATAGAAATAAGTACTTTGATCTTTCTCCTTTACTCTGCGGTTAAAAATAAAGGCAAAATAAAATCATGCATGGCTTTGTGTCAGTAGTGGAACATTGTTATTTCATACGAAATTTGTATCTTTATCCCCATTTTACGTACGGTATATATTTATTTTAGGTTATCAATTATTATCTGTGCAAAATAATGACTCATTTATTCGTCTCAAATAGTCTTAAGTTACACCTGCTGAGCACGATGCGACGCGACGGTTTATTTCTCCCCACAATTTTCTCTTCCGAGTCCCTCCGAGCAGCATCATCGCTCTGCCTCTAATTACACTGCCTGGGACGTGTTATCCCGACATTACACCTTCTTATCGATCCCTGCGGCCATTGAATCTTCAATTACAGATGTATTGTTTAATAATGATCGCAATTTCCCCTTAAAAACACTTCGGACATTTTGTTTCCAGCCACGATAACATCTACCGCTTTCCCCATCGCTTTGTTCAACGACTCAACCCTTTGCGCTGTCCAATTGAAACTTTATGCTTCTTGAGAACAACCTTTAAGCCTTATTCCGCAATTATTTATTTATATTCACCGCTTGTTCTCTGTGAAACTGCTATCAAAATAGCGTGTGCAATTTCACTCAGCATTACTGTAATTCTAGCGGATTTTTTTTTGCATTAAAAATGGAAAATTCTTAAAAGCATTTTTTTATTCCCAAACTCGAGGCGTCATTATTAAAATTAAACGTTGCTCCCGGTGGTAAAATTACTTTCTGAAACAATCTCGTTATTGTGTAGGTAGCTTGTACCCATGAGCTTGTGAAAAATAACTGCAAGTGCTCATTTTTAGAGTAATCTCGATGGAGTGTAGTTAGTTCCGTGTATTGTTAGGTTGTTTCGGTTTATCAATTTTCTGTTTCGAGTCTACCGCTCGGGCTCGGATTCAGAAAGGGTTCGACTAATCGGCCCGATAACCATCTCCATCGTGCTGGACCGCTAAACGGCCTGAACAAAGTTTACTAATGGCCGATTGTGGATATCAATCTGGGCTGAAATTATTTTAAACTGTATTTGGAAGATGCTGGGAGCTTTATCTCATTCTAAGAGGCCCTTTATTGTCTTCCATCAACATGCTCATTATTTGAGCCTTGCCTGGATGCAGTATCCTTATTCTGGAATCTAGAGCTGAATCGCCAGCAATTGGAAATTTTATCGAGATGGAAGAAAAGCCAGTGGCAAATTCAACTAGGAAACGTGACCAATTTTTAATACCTGTGGTCGCAATATTTGTCTAAGATATAGTTATGTTTTTTTTATACATAAGGTGGGCTGTAATCTAAAATTTGTTCATTCATAGGAATGTCGTGGAACGGTGGGATTGGAATAGAATCTTTATTTTTTTAACTGCACTATATGGTGAGAATCATTCGGTTAATCACTGCACAAACTTTCATAACAGACTGACCTCGAACACTCGTTGTAAGGTCACCTAAATGTCTAAACAAGTATGCACTCCAGAACTGTCAGAATGGGACAGGTGGATGGGGAAATGACGGAACATATGTTAAAAAGGGATACACATATTTTCATCAAAAATACCAATAAATACCTTGCTAAAGCCCTGTTCTTTTTACGGTTTTATTTAATTTTGAAAGCGTTCTAAATCATGATGGAAATTTTTACGTTGACCTTGCAATTACATGTAAAAGCCCCGAAAAAGGGCGTAAATAAATAAATAAAAAATTGACCTACAAATAAAATTTTAGCTCACTATTTTAGTGTTATAATTGCTTTAGTTACCTACTTAGTTTTGTGCTTTACAATTTCAAAATTTTTATTATTTCTCCGATTTCGATATAAGCACGCTAAAAGCCAAAGGTCCATTCGATAGTGTAAATTAATAGGCAATTTTTTGATGAATAATGGCAGTTCGATATATTTTCTCGTCTTACTTCCATTCCAATTCCGCTTGTTCCCGTGCTAATCTCCCTTTACTTATCTCCTCCGGGTGTCCCGGCCTAACTATGTAATGAGGTAAGACGGGACACCAACATCTCAGTAAGCAAGCAGAGGCAAGTGCTAGATCAAAGATACGGAACACGAATGTCCCAGCTTCCTGGACCAATATGTAAATCAAGAGTAAACACACGATACCTCAGTCCTTACAGGAGATGCCCAGAAACGAACTTGAAAAACTGAATGAGGAATGGAAACCTTCTAAGGTATTTTACAAACTTTCAAATAATATTTCGAAAATCTTTCCCCTTCTAGATCTTTGTGAGGTTTTGTTGAACCACATTCACAAACCTGCGGATCAAGCGCAACATTTTATGCCATTTTATTAAACTTCTGATGTGTTTATTAAAATGTAGTAAACACGTTAACACTGGACATTAATCCAAACTGTCTGGAACTAGTGGAACTACGGAATCTCCAATTAGAGGAAGTTTATGAGGCTGAAGGAAGTTTGCAGGTGATGTAAATGGGTAAGAGAAATGTCGGTTCTTCTAATCTGACATCTAAAAGCGTATTTACGTAACTAAGCTATTTCAAGCAAAGTTTAGATTCTGATTGTTCATCTTTCACCAAGACAATAACTCTAGTATTTTCAATTCAAAGAGTACAATTTTCAAAATGAAACTGAGTTGAACTGGCTACTGCGTAATTATTTGTAGAAAAGACACTGGATGGTAAGACGGCTGTCACCGATGTTGGTCGGCGTGACGCTATTGCCATACTCACAATAAAAACTACAGTGAAAAACAGTCAAAATACCGTACTATTTGGATCTCCATAACAAACCTTTAGACTTTAGACAAACAAAATACCTTATCTCTGGCATTCCAGTTAAAACCCGTTGTTTAAATTTGCTTATTTCCTGATTTAACCAGATATCATATTAATATCTTGCAGTGGGAGTGGTGTGCTATTTATGATCAAGTTTAATTTTGCTTCTGTAGTTTTTCTCAACCTCCTCGCAGATGGCTAAATACCACGGTGATAAATAAGCAAGCATCTGCTGCGGTGCAATAATTCGACGTTCTCGTTAGGTTCTGTCGTCACCCTCGATGTGGGAATGCGGGTATTGCCTTTTCGCATGCAAGCTTTGAGTTATGATTTTATAAACTGTTTGCATAGGTTTCCGCAAGGTTCTGACTGAGACGTCAATTAATTTCCAATCAGTATAAATTAGGTTAGCTATTCAACTTGTTTATTTTTTTAATTAAGTGAGATCACATAGTAATGTAATTTTATGTAATAGCTTTTAAACGCTCTTCGACGCTACTTTATCTCTCTTTACTGACACCGCCGCGCCAGTTTGAATACATGTTGAGAATGCATAATTTTATATTAATATTAATGAAATATCCATAAAAAAAATACTCAGACAACCTCAGGCTACTACTAGAAGTAGTTAATTGCGAGAAAAGTGTATTTTATTTTACAGTGTATTCATGAAGTTGTAAGTGTGAAGTTTCAATAACAATTAATTGATTTCCTTTCAATAAATTAAGCTATACGAGTATTTAGATATAAAAACTTCAATTAAAAAAAACTTTAAAAATATCTTTATTTTCTTTTTTTTTCTTTTAGGTACTACTTATTTTAGTGTTCAAATCATTCTAAAACTGCTGATCTTTTAGTTCTGTTGTAGTTCGGATAAAATTTTGCTTGATTACTTATTTTTCTCTATCCCAAAGACTTCTAACTGCAATATCAGTTCAGGGAAATTATGTTAACCCCACGGTCTATCCAGATGATCTGTTTTTCTCTTCTTACTTATCCTTTTTTATGGTCTTTGTGATGACTATCCATGTTTTTGAAAGCTATGCTCCATTTAACAAGTTTGCTGTGTATCATATCCTGTGGACCTGTAGACCTGTGTATCTGGAGCTGCCCACCAGACGCTGTCGCATATGTACTTCGCACCTGATACGGTCACGATCAGGAAGAGAACTAGTAGCTCCCGGTCTAATTTATTCTATCACATACGAATGTTTGTTAAAACTTGGGTGCAAACACCTGGATTCTAATCATATTCAAACCAAAGGTTTGATAAAAAGTATTTCATATTTTTTAGTGATTACACCAACACAATTTACAATGAAATAGTACGAGTATGTACAAATTTTGTGGTCTCCTCAATCTTTATTAAAAAAATTCTATGTGCTTTACAGAAAACGTATTAATGTTTGTCAATTTACCACAGGTCTAAACCTTTTCACAGCCCGTTTCATTTGAAATACCTATGTAATTTCGTTTTTAATAAAGCTCCATGTTATTTGTGTGGGCCTGGTTTTGCTAAATTTTTAGTATTTTTTAATAATTTTTTCTATAGTAGTTAGTTGTTTGTGAAGCGACCTTGAGGTAAAACATCACAAAAATAGCACCTTCAACATTCGCTAACATTAGTGTAACCTGCATCTGAGTTAACCTTATTGTGAGAATTGTTAATTTATTTAATTACAAGCATATCTAAGAAATAATTTTGCTTCCTACCCAAGCAACTTTGAAAATGCCATTATTGCCCAACAACTGTAACTTCCCACGAATCTGCATGATCCAATTTGAATACCAAAAATTGTACATTTCCGCCCGTATACGGCTCGTTCAAAATGTCTCCAAAACTTCGCTCACGTAACGGGTCAATAGGAGTGCCTCGGGTGTTTCCGTTTCCAGTAGCAGATCATGCTACAATCTCCGCAAACTATGCAAAGTACATGGGGTAATACACGATCTGTCGTACAATGGGAAGGCATATACAAATTATTCGCGTGATCCAGTTGAGATAACGGTGGGATATATTGTCACAGATGGTTCCCTATCTCCCGCGGAGCGATTCAAACGAACGCTTGCTCTATTGGTTAGCCACTATCCTGGAACTTTAATGGATGAAGTGTCGCGAAGTCGTGTCGTTCGTTCATTGCAATTTGTTTAATTTCGCGAGCAGCATTGAGCTTCCTAAGATGTGTGCTGCATAAATCTTCTATGTGCACAATAGATAAGACAGACGTTTCTTTGCAGAGCGATTTGTTATGTTGGTTGCAAACGATTTGAAAAACACCCTCAAGCTTATAAAATCTCATTCGTTGCAAATAAATAGTTTTTTTTCCCCGAGCTTTGTTGGGATCTTACTATGTGCTTTAGGATACTCCAATAGGTATGACGGGTATTTCCTAGCAGACCTTTGTTCTTTTGGTAGCTTTCTAGAGGCTTATGGAGTATGCTTAGAAACGTAACGAATCAAATCTTATTCATTGAAAGTACTCACATTTAAATCCGTTATATTTATCATTTTAACAACTCTATAAACCCTTGCACAACAACATCCTTTGTGCGATACCGCCCAACGCAACTCTACGTTTGCTGTCTTCCCTCGCTAACTTCATATTAACCCGAAGGTAGGAAGTAGAAATATCTTATTGTTGAACATAGACGAAATAAGTTTGTACATAAACAATAAAGCTGTTTCTCTAGGATGATCCGTGTTGTTTCCTGGCTGGTTTGAATGGAAATTGCTTTGCAATACAGATACACAGAATATTGATGGTTCGACGTTTCAATCGCTTGTCGGAATATAGGAGTTTCCTTACTTTCATATCTAACCCGAAGCGTTTGTAAATTCAATGTCTTCATCGGTCGTACACGAGCTTCAAGTTTAATCACGCTTGTATTCTGTTGTTCTTTGATTGGTCAGTGGTCAATATAATAGCATGGAAAATATTATTTTACTGTAAAACAGACGCTCAGAACCTTGGGTCGTTGGCTTTTCTGTACACATAACTTTCAACGTTGTATTTTCCTGGTCGATCCGAATAAAATTAGTAATTAATCTTTTATTGCACTTTAAGGCATCAAGGTCTAATACGTTATGGTATTATAACCATAGACCAATATATATCGATAGTTACAGCATATTATTGCGTCCAATATCCTATCCATTCCGTGGTAGACCCATAACATTACCATGCAAATAAGGTCTCGTTATTGCCTGTTTTAAACAGAGGTTTCCAAACAAAACGGTTTCTTCAAAACGGTTGACGTTATTTGAATAATCCTACATTTTATAATTGTGATAATTCTTGTACGTATTATTAAAATGTGTATCTATAACGGTGATTCTTCTAATAAATTCACTCGTTTTATTTATCTATTCATTAAAATTCTCGTATTTATTAATCCCCTTATCATTCGTTTGGTTTAAGCTTTTCGGGGATTAAGCCAGTAATGTCTGTTTACTGTTTTAATTGGATTTTTTAATACTACTTCAATCCACCTTCGTTTAAACATTCTTTCAATAATACTATTATATAATTGGATAATTTACTGGCGCCGTTTTTGTGAAAAATAACTCAATTGTTTATCTACAAACAGATATACAAACATACTTAACCAAATATCATTTATCAATAATATTATGTGCCTGCGCACTATGAAATAAGTTTGTTCCAAAAGATTTCACAGTGATTCTAGATTATTTTTTTTATCATCCTATAAATATGCCTTTATAAAACTTATGTGTTCGGGTGAATTTGTTTTTTACACAAATCCTCAATTCTCCTCCAAGATTGATGAAGTTTTGCAAACTTAACCTTCTTAACAAGAGTAAGGTCCATGAGATTTTGAAAATTCATCCGCATCTTCTTTTCACACCTATTAAAGCAGAATTTTCAACCTTCTAGATGAAATTTTGCGTAGTTGACGTTCAAAATAAGAGGAAAATTTAATTTTCTAGATCTTATTCGAAAAACGTTGCGTAAATTCCGTTCAACTCCGACGACTTCAGCTAGTACGCCAATACGTAATATATTTTTTTAAACTCGCGGATTCGGCAGTACGTTATTTTGCTTTATCCAGTAAATTTCATGACGTTACATGAGGATATTTGGTTCTTCAAACCCTGATATATTTCATATATTTCAAGTGCCCTTGAGGTGATTTTTCACAAAAACGGCGCTCTACAAATTGTCCAATTATTATTATTATACCCATTTTGCGGCTTATTTAGCTAAATGACCATTTGTTCTACATCCCCTCTGCTCTACCGTGCAAGTAAGTCGTTATTTAATGCCTAGTATTTATGGCGGGGTGGTTCTCTGCGGGACACCTTATTACCTGTCTCCTGTGCAACGTTATTAGAATCGTAAAAATAATTGAACCGCCACCTTTGTTTATACTTGGCTTCTATAACGGTCCGCATTTGCATCTCATAGCGTGTTGCTCTGGTGTTTGTTCACTTGTCCCTGGACACTACCAAAGTAGTAGGGATGAATAAATTTTAGCTTACCGAGCAAGAATAATATCATGTTTCCTATCATATCTGCTGCAATATCGATTTCCGATATCGATTTATTCGACCTAATATTATCTAATTCGACCTAATTCAACGCATTAATTCTTTCATTTTAAAATGCTGCCGGTTTTAAAATTTTTATATATTTCTGAATAACAGTCCATATTTGCATCTCGGAGCGAACCATTTATTGGATAACCAACACCTCTGCCACAGGTCACCTCGAATGTTTTTAGTTATCAGGGATGCCCGGGTTCATGTAGTGAGGTTTATCCGGGTATTGGCTGCGGATGCTTCTACTCATCAACTGCGCGACAGGCCAGATCAGGAAAATCTGGTTGACGGAGACCTTTTGATCTCTCAGCAGGACTCTCTCGTTACATCCTGGACATACTGACCCCCAGATTTCTACCCACCCCTCTTACCTTTTTCCTTCCGAGAACTTTTTTTTCTAAAAAAGACCCTCCACACAGCTAGCCCAAAAATGACATTGGCCTGATGGATTATATTTTCCTTAGGGCCTCCTATTTGGAGCTAATATAAAATATGTTTATATACTTATTTGTGAACTTGTCAAAAGAATTAGGAAATGTATATATATATATTTATAAGACTCAGAAATATTCTTAGACCGGAAAACCTTAAAAGCAATTTTTCAATCTATATTACAATACGGTATTATAGGAAGGGGAGGAACATATGATGTTATTTTAAATCCTCTCAAAATTGTTCAAAGATTAATAATTAAGATTATATTGAAAAAACCATCTACATTTTCTACCGAAAAAATCTTTTCAATATTCAAAGTAACTACAATAGACAATTTATTTTTAAAATATTCAATACTACAAACTTTCAAAGAAAAACAGCTAAAAGAAATTACAATTCAATATCTCACCAAGATATCAAAACAATATTAAAATCCCAAAATTTAATACCAAGCACATCCAAAATTCCTATCTGTAATTTATACCATACTCCCATTAAAAGTAAAAAATATTGAAAAAAAAAGTAAATTCCAAACTAAATTAAAAAATTACATGAAACAACTGTAAGAGTTACATTACTATTTCACTTCATTTAAATCTGTTAATCGACACATTTCAAGTTTCTCTTACTATATCTATTGTTAATAGTTCACCCACTCAAATGATAACATTGATAACATAATTGAGTATGAATTCACTCACCAAACACAAGAGCCTTGTATGGTGAGGAAAGGCTTTTATTACATTAATATTACAAATCTGTTTAGTATGTAAAAAAAAGTATAATTATTGTAAAAACAAACAAATATTAAATAAAAAAAATAAAATAAAAAAAATTATATTTTGGCTTACTTAGCAAGAAAAATATCACGTTTCTTATCACATCTCTGTGATATCGATTTCCTTTATTGATTAATTCCATTGTCAACGTTTTATTTTTTTTTTTTCATTTTAATATGTTGCCGGTTTCAAAAATATATGCTACTATAGTAATAAAAGTCCATTTTTGCATCTAGGAGCGTATTGAGCTGGTGTTTGTCCATTTTTCTCTGGAAACTGCGAAGATAATATGTATGTATGCAATACATTTATATTATCTTCTCCAGCAAGAATACTATCACGTTTCCTATCAAATCTGCTGCAATATCGATTTCCGTAGTCAATTTATTCACCTCGATGTTGTCAAAGTGTTATTTTTATATTTAAAGTGCTGCCGGTTTTGAAAAGATATCTTTTTATAGGACAGGATGTGTCAGATTAAATTATTTCTTATTAATGCACTACGTTGTTAGCGTCAAATGACTTAAGGAAACTCCATATTTTGTATAACTGTGAGTGAAAATTAAATTGAAGATAAAACGTCTTGCTCTTCTACTATAGATTAAGGTGCATCTTCTTACATCTCACACTTGACTGAATTTATCTTGGATGCTTCAAGCTTCTTCATTTCCGCATTTTTTAACTCTAAGACATCTTCCGTCTGTTGTTTTTTTCGTTCTGGTGAAATTTCAACACAAAACAGTTGTTGCGCTTCATCTTCCATCTTGAGCCAACTTTTCAGGTAGCCTTACAGTTTCAATCATCAGGGCTGATGTGCTGAGTATAAAAATGCAACGTTTGCCGAATAGTTAGCTTTAGAAGGAGTAGGCAGCCAATGAAAAAAAACTTGATTGTATTAGTTTTAAGTCCGTTTAAAAGCCGAGAAGACAAATGCATCCAGTTTTCACCCAGGAGTAGCACGTTCGTTTGTTAAGTTCGCCTATATTAGTGGACTTAACTAGGATCGGGTTCATCGGGTTAGGTTTGTACGGGTGTTGGCAGCGAATGCGTCTGCCCACCTATTGCGTTGCGGATCGGATCAAGAGACTTGTTGAGGTAGGCCTTTTGATCTCTTTAGCCGGACTCGTCCCATCGCTTTGCTCCGGCATTGGAGGAATAGAGTCATACGTCCGTCAATCCTGGACACACCGTCCCCCAGATACCCACCCCTCATACCTTTTACCTTCAAAAAACTTTTTCTCCTTTTTTCCGTAAAAATACTCTCACACAGCATTCCCTAAGACGAAGTATTCGTCAATACTTCTTACGGTGACGTTAATAGTGTCGATGTTTTGATGTCTGTTAACCTTTAAAACGTTTAAATTGATATTCGCCTATAAATACACGAATAACCAGCCGGCAGCCCGTGTCTGACCGCAAGGCTTCTGTTCTTTGCCGTATAATAACGCGTAAATACAAAAAATAGGTACTCAAATCAACCGGTAAATGACGAGTACTCCCTACCAAAGAAATAACATTATCGGAAATGTCAGTCAAAGTGAAGAATGCGTTGAACCTAATAGCTCGCTGTGCCACGTGTTTGTAGTATGTTTATAAAATCACAAGATTTACCGACCGTTTTCGCTTGTGTTTCAAAACTCTTATATAAAAATAAAAATATTTACAAAAATTGAAAAGAAAAAGATGTCACCTTACTCTAGTACCCTATTCTAAGATCACATTGTACATGGTTTTGTGTATGAATTATAAGTAAATACCTATGTTAAAATATTACGAGAGGAAAATTGTAAAGCAATATCTGGAATAAAACACAATTCAAGCTGTAATCTTTGTTAGATTGCAAAATTGTGTATATTTTCTTCCTTTCCGTGTCCATAATCCATATCTAGCAACCGTAGAAAGTGTTATTTTTATATTGATTTTTATTGCAAGAGGGAGTATATTAAATAATTTTACAGAGAAATACTTCATACATGTTTGTCCAAAAGTCGTTATAGATGTAGGTTGGTGGAATGTATGTTGTAATGAGGATCTTGTGAATCGGCCCGAATTTGTATGTGTAAAGTTATCCTGGTTTTTGAATCCGTAAATTAGAATGTGTTTTGAATATAATTGTCTCAGAGAGGTAAAATTCGTGGCGTTATACATTTTACATTGTCTGGAGAAGTGCGGACTTGCGATGCAGTTTAATGAATTTTTCAATGACCCATTGTTAGACGTGACGTAGAGAGCTAAAATAATTGCGTCGATCTTGAAATTCGTCACAGCAGAATCTATGCAACTTTAATGATGCCAGAGCTTACCGTTTAACGGTGATCGCTGCTTCAAATGTAAACAAAGAGAATTTCTGCTTTGGGATTAAGATAATTGAAATGATATATGGTTGTAACGGTCAGTGAGTTTATTTATGGTCGTATCAAATGATGAAGACGTGGGAGGAAGTCTGATACGGGAAAAAGGTGTTGTGGGGGAAGATAAATCATATTATTATTATGTTTGACCGAGTTTCAACCAGGGACGTGGGTCGCAGTTAATAAGCCAAAAATGCAACCTGGCAAAAATGATTATCTTGTCTTTCACTATGTAAAATGTATAATGCAATGCAACTCTTTTAAGCAGTTTTGAAGAAAATATTTTTAAAAAAAGTCATCAAAAAAGTCACCGACGACCAAAATTTTATTTAAATTCTCCAAATACTCCAAATAATGTCAGGAATCACTACTTAAAGTACGTCAAGGACGTCCCTTAACACCATGTGTAAGATGGTTTTGAGGTTAGGTTCATAATATAAATGTTATGTTATATATTGCATTTGAGTAAGATCGCTAGTATGTAGGCATTTGCGTAGGAAGGTTTTGATCTTATCACACCATGATTTAATAGCTTCATCTGCTATGTTTTAACTCGATAATTTACGCATTTCCATATTCGTGTTTCATTTTATTATTCAACTCTTTGCTGCAATAGCAATTGAAAGTTAGTTAAACATTTAAATTATTACTAATGTTATTTATATTATTCTGGTCAGTGCGACACGAGAGGGTACCTGTGCGGGTCCGAAGAACCGTTGGCTGTAGTCGCCAGAGGAATCGGCAGAACAGAATGATGCCTAATTTATTAAAAGACAGTGAGCGCCAGTTGCTCGCACACGTCCACGATGCCTAGCGATGCATGAAAATGCCGAAGGCTAAGTGTTTCTACAGTTCCAGGGATTTGAATAGCCTGACGACGCGTGAAAGCACATTTTTCGACTTAATTTCTGATCCCCTCGAGCCTCTACGTAAAAGTATTACGCTGTATTATTACATGACCGGTCAGTGTTGACTGGGCTTCGCGTTTGGGTACCACCCAGGCGTCCCGTGTTCGATTCCTCGGCTGGCTAAGTCCTCCATCGCGACTCAAGCAGCATTTTCGTCTTACTGTGGTGTTAGTAGGAAATTTTCAAATGTCTGGAGCTAGTGAAACTATGGCAACCTCAATTGGGGTAATGACAGTGGCGGTCCTTGAGTTTTCAGTGAGCTAAAGTGTTAAGATTGAAAAATACGACATTTTTCAAAATTTCAATATTTTATATGATGATGTTTCAGTACGTGAATGCTGCGCATCCCTTGATTGAAATAATCCTGAAGATCCTTATACAAAAATTTTAAATTTTGAAAAAAAAAAATAACATTTTCAGCTACAACAAAGTCAATAACGTTATATTTTTTAACCCTAGCGCTCTAGCTCACTGAAATCTTGCGGACCGCCACTGGTATGCTGTAAGGCTGAATGGTATGCTGTAAGGCGGGGAAGTGAAAGAGATGGGGCAGAGGAAGGTCGGGAAGCACCTGGCTTTTCAGATCTAGTCAACTAAACACGGGCAAAGCCATTTCAAGCAACCAACGTTTCAATTCTTAATGTTGGTCTTACACCAGGGCGATACTACGATATATAATATGATTATATAAAATAACAAAAAAAAATTTAAATAAAATTTTCTTGTGCACGCCGCGAGTTGAATCTGCGACCTTTGGCTTGCTATTCGAGAGCCTTACGATAGAATATTATAGAATCGTTGTTTTAAGATCCATCACAAAACAAGATACTTTTCCTGAAAGCAGATAAAAGACTTTCAAGTTTTAATATTTCAAATCGACATACGCGATTAAAAATATTAAATGTTAGATACAGAGGCCGGCAAATCGTTTCGCAGCCGAGTGTTTAACTCAAGAACGAGTCGTATAAACGACCCGTTCTCATGTGACAAATGTTAACCGAATAAATATGTTGGGCGCGTGTTTTCCGACTATACACCCGTTCCGGGGGGAGCATTGACGCTAGTTCCTCGGAGCATCTTCCATTGTACGACTGTTCTGTTCTATGAGAATGTGTTAACGTCGAGTTCGATCATCTGCTAGTTAAATCCTCTATTCAAACATCATTATCATCTCTTAAATACTATTTTATTCTTGTGGTACCAGATACATTGAATCTGCTTTATGACCACAAAGTATTTGGTTCACTTGATGGTGCCATTTCTTTACTATTTTCTTCCTATTTTTTATGATCCTGCCCCTGAGAACTTGGCTGCTTTGCTGCCTTTGTGTTTCATGTTTCGTGAGAATGAACATAGTAACAGGTAACAGCTAAGTCCAGTATGTCTTTGACATCTTTCGTAATAGTTTGATTTTAATTTGTTTAATTTTTGACGCGGATGTTTTATTAAATATTATCTTTTCTTTTCTTCCAGCATTTATTTTCATATTAATCCGAGCCAGTTTTTTTCTCATGCCTCTATCAATAATTAGCTGATAATATCATTAATGTATTCCGTGCGGTGCTTCGCAACCGTGACTAATTGCACCATCCACATGTCATTGCGATAGAGGAGAATCAAGTTAATTGGAGATGAGTGACCCTGGTTGCCGGCAGCGGCCACGAGGAGTTGTGCGATATAATGATCGTTTGACCATTTCATCATCTTCAATCACTCTCTCGATCTTTGGTCGCGCATCATCGTCACTGTTGTCTCTCAAAACTCGCAATTTATAACATTTAATTGCAACGAGTTCACTGACACGTAATTAAGGATCTTTATTTCATAGAAATTCCGCTGGGGTGTGGAGTTTTATGGCAAAATACTGACGCCGCTTGGTAGGATCTTAAATAAAGAGCAATTGTCAAGTATTAAGTATTTGAACTAAAAAATATGTAAATGCTTTATTATTGTTTCTCTTCTTTCTGATTTTTTCTGTTTCTCTGTTTGTATACTTAATATGTTTTATATTTTATTATGTTTGTTCTTATATTTATTTTTTTAACGCCATAAAATGGCTTTTACAATCGGGTGATTCATGATACATGAAACACAGTTTTATAGGTAGTTGTATTATTTTACTAGTAGCATCTTTACCTAATAACAATGGTAGTAATAGTCGATTTACGTATGCTGTGCTTATTTTTATTGGAATGTTAATATCTGTGCGCATAGCAATTGCAATTTCATTCATCTAATAATTGTTAACACTCTGTAAATGTTTCAAATAAATACTATTTAAATCTGGCGTCATGCGATTTACACAGCTTTTTCGTTTACGATTATTTATTTTTCGGATGCGTTTATTTTTTGCTCACAATTTTATTTCACCGTGATTTATGGAGCTTTGAAATAGCAATTGAGATGTAAAAAAAAATTTTGAACTGAAAAAACATTGTTCGAACTCCAGTTATTTTTTTTTCTATGTATCATGCTATAATACCTCACTGAATTCTGTTATTTGTTTATAAAACCTTGTTTAAAAATTATAAAATATTCCATATGATTTGTTTTTAGTGTCTAAAAAATCCGTATTCATTTTCGCTAATAGTTTTTCTTTTGGCCGTGTGGCCAAACCCATTGCATGTTTATTAATGCTCAAAAGACCGCAGAATACTTCCTTCATTTTATTTCGTGCAGTTTTTTTGTATATCTCGATCTTCATAATATTGTTTAGCTGTGTAATTTGTATTTCTATAAATACAGCCATAATGGTTTTAAATTATTTCCGACAATAATCCTGTGAACCCGGAGCTTCTTTTGTGAAAAAGGATAAGTGCTTTGTAATTATTGTTACTCCGTAACTACAAAGGAAAATGAAGGCAACACTTCAAAGATTCTGAGTACAATATGTTTTATCTCAGAGGCCTTATTATAAAAGCAAAAAAATTATCTGCGTGTCTTAATTTTAAAACTCTGAAACAGTAAATATGACAAAATCATAAAATCTTCACAGCTTTTTGTGTCAGCTCTTTTCGGTTCAAAATAACATTTCCATCTTGAACTACGATGGAGCTTCGAAATCTGAATTTCATTCTCAAGAAATTTTCAAGACTTAACGTTGTTTTTTGTTTATGTTTTCATATAAGACACTAATGTTATCGTAATAGGTAGGTAAGTTGTCTCTATTAAAAAAACCTAGCCAATCAATGTGGAAAGCATTAAAGTTGTGTTAAATAACCATCGCGTATTCGTCTATAGTTCAAAATTATGTAACGAAAGTTGGCTATCGTACAACATTATATAACTAAAATATTCAGATTAACGACATCGGTTAGTTATTTTATGTGCAATAAACTCTATTATTTCTTTGAGCTCTTTACCAACTTGTAAGAAATATATTAGGGTAAGGGAGGGCAAAGTGGAAGGGGCGGGCAAAGCGGAAAGTTCATATAAAACAAAAAATAGCGACTTCCCCCCCCGCTACGCTCACTTACCGCAAGTCACGTGTTGCCCTTATGCCCCTTCAGAAATTTAGTATAGCTACGGCGACCCAGCGCGGTGCACGTCTATGTTGAGTGATTTGTGCAGATTCCTTACGAAAACATTCAAACTTCAACGGTTGATTTTTCTTTGAAAGGTAAGGATTTAGTTACATGCTATTTATTATTATGTAAGTATAATTCAACGTTATTTTAATACGTCTGTAATATTTTGATACGATTTTTCGAAATATTAATTTTTTGTTCCTTTCACACCATTTGGGCAAAGTGGAAAGTTGTATGTGAGGGCAAAATGGAAACCTTTCCACTTTGCCCGCGCTCGTGATTTCTTAGAGACATCCAGTTTTACTCTAACGTAACCATTCAATTTTATTATTTTTATTTTCAGATGGTCAATAAATATATCAAGCGAAGCAGTCAGGGTTCATGGAGCGAAGAAAACATGAGAAGAGCCATGGAAGAATCGAAGACTACTTCCCTATCTGCTGCATCTAAAAAATATGGCATACCTCTTGGGACGCTGCATCGGCATTTGAAAAGTGGAATATGTACTAAAAAATTAGGAAGATTTCGTACTGTATTTTCCGAAGCTCTAGAAAAGCTAATTTGTGAACATGCCAAAGAACTGGATAGTTGTTTCTATGGGCTAACAAAGGAATCCTTGCAAACTTTAGCTTACCAACTAGCTGTTAAAAATGACGTGGAACATCCATTTCAAAATGAGAAAGCTGGTCGAGCATGGGTTACAGGGTTCATGAAGAGGCATCCTGAACTAGCATACAGAACCCCGGAACCAACATCTATTGCACGTTGTGCAGCTTTTAACCAGTTCCAAGTGAATCTTTTTTACGATAATCTGTGGACAATGTTGGCACAATATGATTTCATCAACCGCCCTGACGATATTTACAATATGGACGAAACTGGCGTCAAGACAACTTCTGAAAGACCTCCTCGAATAATATCAATAAAGGGTAAAAAACAGGTAGGAGTCATATCTTCCGCTGAAAAAGGCCAGTTGACTACACTTGTGTGTTGTTGCAGTGCTACAGGAAGATTCATCCCACCATGTTTTATTTTTGGAAAAAGAAAAAGGATGAACGAGCGGTTATTGGATAATGCTCCTAATGGTGCACAGGCATGGTGTTCGGATTCCGGCTGGATCGTCAATGATATATTCAATAAGTGGCTGCAAGTTTTTATTGAAAAGTCAAAACCTTCAAAAGAAAAACCCGTTTTACTTATCATGGATAATCATTCCACCCACCAAAATCTGGAAGGATTAAATATGGCTCGCGAAAAGGGCGTTATAATTGTAACCATCCCTCCACACACTAGCCATAAACTCCAACCTCTAGATGTTTCAGTCTACAAACCATTCAAAGTTGCCTTTGAAAGAGCTGTGGACACTTTCCAAAAAAACCACCCTGGAAGACGTATAAACCAATTCGACGTCGCAAAACTTGTTCGATTTGCCTTCGAAAAAAGTGCAACAATAGAAAATGCAGCAGTTGGTTTTAAAAAGTGTGGCATTTTCCCATATGACAGGAATCTTTTCACTGATTTAGATTTCGCTCCTTCTACGGTTCACTACATAGCGGAAAACACTGAGCTGACCACGAACAATGCCACATTGGTTGAAACCGTGACAACATCTACAGTTCCAACGTCTGTAGAACTGGAAAATCAACAGCCCACCGAAACAACTTTGCTGAATTTAGAAACCAACGATGGAATAAGTTTTCAAAATTTATCTTTGGACTTCATCACTAGCCCTACGAGTCCAAGCAGAAAAACGTGCGATATACCCCCAGATGAAATAATTGCTGTTTCTCCGAGAGACTTAATTCCAATACCAAAATTTTCTAGACCAGTTAATGAAAAACGTGTCAAACGGCCATGTCAAAAGTCAGAAATTCTAACCAGTTCGCCCTACAAAAATCAATTGGAAGAAAAAATAGCCAACAGGACGAAAATTATCAAGGAAAGAGAGCAGAAATTAGAAATATCAAAGAAAATAAAAATTGAGAAAATGGAAAAGAAAAAGAAAAATTTTAAAAACAAAAAAATTAACAAGAAAGACGAAGAAAAGATTTCTCGAAGAGAACCAGTCAAAGTGAAAATTAATTTTCAACCTCAGCCCGGCACATCGAAACAACAAAATTTGACACTTTGCATGTTTTGCCAAGAAATTTACATTGATCCTCCAACTGAAGAATGGATTCAATGTAATGTCTGTCAAGAATGGGCACATGAACTGTGTGTCGATATTGACAATGATGGAAAATTTACCTGCTTTAATTGCCAATCCCATTAGAGGAATCATTCTATCGCATTCTACATTTTATTGTTCTATATTATAAGTTTCCACTTTGCCCTTTCCACGTTTCCACTTTGCCCTGCTATGCGGGCAAAGTGGAAAGTGAGGTTTTCAAAACTGGGTCTCCATTACTAAAACTGTTCGTTTTTATTATTATTTTGTTTCAATTACCAAAAATATGTAAGTTCCTTATTTTAATAAAATTTTAAAAACTTTAAAAAACTTACATTTTCTTAATTAATCTGTAAGCTAAAGTTAAGTTTTCCACTTTGCCCCCCCTTCCCCTATGATTTAACGTCTACGTAATATAATAATAAGGAATAAAACTACAAGCAATTTTATATTAATTTTTCAAAAGAAGGAAACACATTGTGACTTGACATTTTAAATAAATAAAAAGAAAATACTTTGTTTTACGTCACTTTATTGATATTTTATAGTCTACCGGTTTCGGTACCTCGGTACCATCCTCAGGACTGTTATACAGTCGTGCGGGGGAGGGGAGTGTGGGATAACGGGAAACATACTTATAATAGGGCTGAATGTTAAATTAAGTTGATTATTGATGATTTCGGCCTTTGAATTAACTGATTTTTGTTATTTCCAATGCCTCTAAATTAAAAATTAGAGGCATTGGAAATAACAAAAATCTGTAATTCAAAGGCCGAAATCATCAATAATCAACTTAATTTAACATTCAGCCCTATTATAAGTATGTTTCCCGTTATCCCACACTCTCCTCCCCCACTTCCCTCCCACAACTGACGCACTGTCCCACTCTAATTTACTGTCTCTTTCTTTCTTAACAATTTATATATATTATAATTATGTTTCCCGTTATCCCACACTCCCCTCCCCCGCACGACTGTCGCACTGTCCCGCTCTAATTTACTGTCTCTTTCTTTCTCAACAATTTTGTACATATATATATATATATATATATGTATATTACTCTGTATTTGTTAGTATTTTTATAACAGTCCTGAGGATGGTACGGAGGTACCGAAACCGGTAGACTATAAAATATCAATAAAGTGACGTAAAACAAAGTATTTTCTTTTTATTTATTTAATTTTATATTAGTTATTTTTTGGGATCTTGAAACAATTTACTTCCTACTCGTACTTCTTGAGACAGTGTGTTGAACAGTTTTTTATAGAGGCAGATGGTGTACACAAAGCAAATTTTGTTGCTATTCTCAACACTCCAAAAATAACAAGCATTAACACCAAAAGCTTATTTGTTTAACAAAAGCTCTCTGTCCGAACTGTATAATAAAGTTTATTATACTGCCACACAGGCAGTTGGCTAAGTTATGAGGCAGGTTAAGGATGAGGGCTGTACTGATAAGAAACACAAATTACCACTCCACTAACTGAAATTCCACTACTACGTTTACCGGAGTCGCGAAGTGTTCACTTGGCAATGAATTTCAAAAAACATTACATAGTAATATCAGCAAGAACTGAGAATGTTCAACACTTAAACGTAATGTGTGCGTAATAACAGAAGATGAAGTTAACAATAGAATGCACCGAAGACAGTATTGCATTGTTGTTGATGCAAAACAGTGTAATCGCATACTCAAATTATAACATGCCACGTGAGATGTAGTTAATAGAGACGTAAGAGTTACAACAGTTAATCTGTTTTATGTAGCCTTCGCATCGACCAACTAAAGGGGGTTCCTCTTCGGGTTGCACTTCAGTTTTACATAATTTATATTCATTCCTTCTAAGCCCAGCAGCTTGAACATAAATGTTGCAATTTTTTTTGTTCTTTGGTGTTAGGACTAAGGGCAAGGATCAACAATTCCAGAAATGTCCGCATCATTGAATCCCGTCTGACTTCAGAATCGAGCATCGAAGAACACTATTGAGAAAGATATTGGCCCCCACAATTTTTGATCCCACAGGCGGATAGACCAACAAGCGATCAATAAATGATTTTTTTTTAATATAAATTTTTTCCTGTTATTACAACAATTTATTCTGTTATGATGCCATATTTATCTTTTCCCTTTGGCTTATGTTTTATTATTATTCTTATGTGTAATCATGCTCTTACTTGAGTTCCTTTTTGTATATATACTATAATATATGAGATGTGTGGGATTGCACTTATCTCCTCACATTCTGGAATGAAGACCATTATTATTATTATGAAAGATGTTTTTTTCTTTGTTATTGATATTGTTTTAAAAAAGCTCTCAAAATGAATTTGTTTTAAACTAATCACTATTATACAAGACACACATTATTATATACATAAATACATATTGAATAAGGCTGTTGTCGTAAGATTGCAGCAGAACTGTCGCCCGATTGGCGAAATTTTTAGCTTTATTCCACATTTTTCAGAATATTCTATTTCAAGAAATCGAACATCCGAGTTTTGTACACTGCGTCCAGCATAGTAATGTCTGTTATTCAATTGTGTGATTATTTCTAGCCACAAGGTAGAAAACGACCATAGCTATAAATATAAAAGCAGGAATGCCAATTATTCTAAGCATTTGCGCTCTTTCTGCTCGGTCCCTAGAGCTGGATATTCTAATTGCCAGACCGCATGTGACGCTATCCATGGGAGAATGAATAATTACTCAAGTTCATTGCGGATGTCTCAGTCTGTGTCTATTGTCTCGAGGTTTTACCACGGTATTACACAACTGCATGGCATCGGCCGGGCTTTACCGAACAGTTACATTGAATGCCAAGCAGTCTTCCAAGTTCCGTACGGAGTTCATTTGACCAAAAAATTGCTGCCTCTTAAGAAATTTATCGTTCTGTTGTACCTGCTTTTTGTATGCAGATGTTTTTCACTGATATAATCTGTAGGTTCTGTCCGCAGGCTGAAGAAATTTTGATGATTTATTATTAAGTCATGTTCACAATTCGTAGGTATTATTATTATAACTTTGTATGTTGATCACTTTATCAAACCTTTTCGATCTGATTAGTTTTCCACTGTGAACAATTAAGTACACATTGTTCATCTGATTATGTTTTATGTACTGGTTTTCAGTGATATGTTTATTACGGGTGTAATATTGCAGGTAGATGCTATTATTGATTCCGGGCGTTTTAACACCTGCCCTGATCGTCTCGTTCAGCTTTGCCTCCAGGCTATTTAAGACTCATTCATTCTGTGATGCATACTATTAATCAGATTGTACTTGCTTCATTATAGTTTTATACTACATTTATAGCTACATTTATAGTTTATGCGGCTATTAAACTCGGAAAGGCCAGATTATAACAGCTTTAAGATTATTGCTTAATTTTACCAAGATTTTCTTCTCAACTTGGCTGCCCGTCTGAGCAGCAAAGTACTAATTGAGACCATAATTACCTTTCGTGTGTGTGTTTGGTTCATTTTATAAAGTAAATCTGCGTAGAGACGTTTGCACCAGAGTCAACGGACGAACGTATAGAATGCCGATTACCAACAACTGGCCTTGATATGGAATTCAGCATGGAATTCCATCTCTATCATTGCCACTATTGAAGATGAACTCACTACACAAGTCTACAATTAAAGAAACATATCAAATGCACGCTATTTTAGCCATCAGTAATGAATCTCTTGTTGTAATCTCTGTAACGTTTTTATCCGAGAATACATAAGTTTTTTTTTCTTTCATCTAATGATCATCCATAAATGTATCTTGTATCTGATAGGTACCAAAAACGTGTAAAACTGATGTGAATTATACATGTACATTATCAAAGCGTTTATTAACTTATTCATATAGCGTGTGAGTTTTTCTCATATAACTGAAACCGCTCTTCAGAAATCATCATGTAACGAATACCTCTCCATTATATTTGATACTTACACTAATATATAAGTACTGTATTGTGCAAATTAATGGAATAATTGTCAATTATTATGGTAAAACCATTTATTGCGTGTAAAATAATATTTTTACATGATTATACAACAACCATTATGTAAATTAATAGGAAATATCTCCCCTTATGGCTTCAATAACTGCCTTCACTCATTTTGGCATGGACTCCGCTGGTTTTTGACAATTTTCAGTGATCTGCTGATTTCAGTGAGCATCTCTGGCATCTTTGTTCTTGTAATGCAGTCGATTTTGCATACTCTAGTTTTGCAAATGGCCCATGAAATCTTAATAGGGTTCATATCTGTTATATTCCCGAGCCAATCTATAACAGTTATCTCTTTATCCTGGAAATATTTCATAATTTCCTTTGACTTGTGGCAGGGAGTAGAGTCCTGTTGGAGAATTGCTCCTCCTTGGGGTTGGCACTTTTCAATTTCTTTGTTCAAATGCTATTTCAACATCAATTTTGATTTTTGGCTGTTCATCATGCCTTCGTTTGGCACAAAAGACCCAACCCCCATGTATGAAAAACACCACCACAACATTTATTTGTTGAAACATTTGGTTGTTTTTCAAATCGTCAATATGCCAGATATGAACTCTATTGATAATTTATGGGCCATTTGCATAGCTAGAGTATGCAATCGACTGCACTTCAAGAACAAGATGGCAGAAACGCTCTTTCAGGTTTGATTTTGGATTGAGAGGATCTCTGAAAATTAACAAAAAGTAGCGGAGTCCATGTCAAAATGAGTGAAAGTATTTATTGAAGCCATAGGGGAAGATATTTCCTATTAATTTGCATAATGGTTGTTGTATAATTATGTAAAAATATTATTTTACAAGCAATAAATTGTTTTACCATAATAATTGACAATTATTCCATTAATTTGCACAATACTGTAGTTAAATCTATATTGTACTATAAAGCACGCAAAATAAAAATTGAGAAGATCTACATAAATTTTTAAGGTTCATTAATTTCAAACTCTCCATACCCATTGAACAAATTAATTATGTTAACTTAATGAAAATACTTAATTTATCTGACCTATCGTGTAGAAGAACTAAGAGCGATTTGGTTATATTATTCAAATCAGTTAATGGATCACTTGACGCACCTGACTTAACAAAATTAATAACATTCCGAGTACCAAATCGTGACACGAGACTTCCAGAGATGTTCTTTGTTTATCCGTCTAAAACTAACTATTTCATTAACTCCCCAATCCAAAGACTACATAGTCTTGGAAATAAATTCAGTTCGGTTGATATTTTCATTTATTCCTTGCCTAAATTTATATCAGAAATTTGTAAAATTCTTATGTAAATTTTGTTATTATTCTTCAAATATTGTTTTTGTTGTTATTTCTTTTTAATTCTGCTTGTATCCTTAATGTTCAGTTTATTATGTTATATACTACATGCTTATAATTGTACTCCTGAATAACTTATGCATCTATAATAACTTGATATTGTAAAAGCCTTCAAAACGTGAATAAATACATAAATAAATCCCTGAATATAACAAAGACTCTTTCTGTAAAGTGGTGTTAAAAGGTTGGTAATACTGACACTAAAGGAAGAACAGTACAATAAATCTATTTAACAATTCATTTAGGTGGAATGGGACTGCGGTAATTTAATTGCACATGCGTTTCATGAGCCTCGGTGACAAGAAACACGATTGTGATGATGTATCACATACAAAGTAAGTGTTCGCGTGTACGTGTCAAGTATTTCAACAATGTCAAGATACGCCCGGTCCCTTCATCTTAAATATGTAAATTTATTCGTAAGGGGTGTTGCTTATGTTTTTGGGCGTGTGTCATGTCTTCGTTATGAATGTATTGAATTGACAAGTTCATTGATGAATTAAGTTCACTATTATAACTACTAAGTTACCTGTGAACTTAATTTAATTCTGTTAACACACGTCAAATATGAGTTTCTTCGCATAGAGTCCTTGAAGTTATTTATCAAAAAAACTGCCCCTGAAAAATCTTCCAAATATTCTTTTATTTATTTTTTTAAATTCATTTATTATATATATATATATATATTTTTTTTTTACATGAATACCGCACAAGAGTTCCAACTGCTCCCGTCTGAAGCCATTGAGACTATGGCATCCCCAAATTGGGGTATGTTGTGAGGCTGAAGGTAGTGGGGAAGGGAAGGAGAAAGGGAAGAGGAAGGTGGGGAAGTACCTGGCTATTCAGATCTGGTCACCAAACACGGCTAAAGCCATTTCAAGCAACGTTTCAATTCTGAATGGTGGTCTTACACCAGGGCGATACTGAGAGTATCTTCCACTCTGGAACGTGCCGCAAATATACTATATATTATTTTTAAATTAATTAATTGTGAAATAACACAAATTAATAAAATAAAAATTATTTGCCACGCTGGGATTCGATCACGCGACCCTTCGGTGTGCTAGTCAAGCGCCTTACCGCTGCACTACGCCGGTCGTCAAATGTAATCCGTATAATGTAAAATTTAAAAAAAAAATCAGAGTGTGCATCGGGTAGAAGTGACACCATAAGAAAACTAAAGTAGACAGGAGTGGAGAGGCTGCGAAGCTCCGTACAAAGAGGAGACCGATAGGCTACGAAGCACCACACAAAGAGGAAACAGATTATTCTATCTCATTATCTGGCAGGCTAAATTCTATAGATGTATGTGTTTATTTCTTTTTAGTGTCGCTATTTTTCGTTTCATCGAGTTTTAAATCACATCGGTGCCAAAGAAGTTTTCACTTCAAAATATATCTACAAGTGTGCTCAAGCGGTAGAAGTGAAACCTTCAGGCGCCGAAGGTATACCCGCTCAAAAAGAAGAAGATGGAGAAATATGGAAATGCGAATGTTAGAAAAAGCGCGTTTATATTAAAAACGATAAAATATGATTGTAATTTCTGAAAATGTTTAATAAAAAACGACTCGTTTAAAAATAGAGCAAAAATCTCGCGGGGAACATCTAAAATAGGATTTAAATAAACACTGTGATTTTTTTTTCATAGATATAACTTCTAAAATAAGTGAATAGAACGTGTTTATAATATTTTTCGGAGCATACTTTCGGTTTTTTTTCTATCGAGCGAATTTCATATAATTTGCATTTCGGCGTGTGGATTGTCTAGATATTATCTTAAAAAATAACATATATTTAAAAAAAAAACTAAAGTGTTTATGGAACATGTGTAATAAATCGGTAGAAATGCGGGATGCGTCGGCTACAGAAAACTTAAATAGACAAGAGTGGGGAGGCTTCGAAGAATTACACAAAGAGGAGACAGACTATTCTATCTCATATTCTCGCTGTCCTAATCCTGTAGATGTATGTGTTTGTTTCTTTTTAGTGTTGCAATTTTTCGTTTCATCGAGTTTCAAATCGCAAAGGTGCTAAAAAAATTTTCACTTCAAAAATATTGGCTTAAGTGGCATATTGCTTCTTGATTTAATTTTGTTTTAAATGTAGCTTTATTGCCTTGAACGTTTGTGTTATCAGCTGGGATATATTAAGTATCTACTACTGCCAAAGTCGCCCTATAAATTATTTAATAAATTAGGTTGATCTGTCTCGCTGATAAGTTTACTCTTCACAAGTGTGGTAAAACAATGCTTTTTTACAGAAATTATGAGAAGACGATTTAGTGCTCTGGTTCCCATATAAATCCGAAACGATCTGAAATATTGTGTTTGGCCCAGGCAATAACTGTTCTCGTATTAAACTCCATAGTTGCTGCCCATTGTTCTATGGCGAGTCCGCGATTGTCACACGTAACAATGTCTTTGGAAAATATCTTATGAGATCTTTTACAATTCTTTAACCAGGAAGTTAACAGGCTCGTAACGTTTAACATACTGTTTTCGCAATTAAAAAAGAATTTTAACTTCAGCACAGGATCATAAACTTTGGGGATGCTCTGCTGATGGTTAATTTAAATAACGGAGGTAGTGAATCTTAGGTCAAGAAAAACCCGTGTTATACGAAGGTGTCAAATAGGTGACCGGCCAACTCAGAATGAAACCAACTCACAACCACCTCAGAAAGGTCATTAAGAGTGATGATAAAAAATATTTTAAAAATTAGTTAAAAAGGTTAAGTTAGGTTAGGGTTACTGGCTATTTTAAAATTAATTTTTCATAGCTTTTAATTACCTTTCTGAGGTGGTTCTGAGTTGGTTTCATTCTGAGTTGGTATGGAACCGTCAAATCATTTAACATCCGAGCTATTAAGCACAAGAAATAATCGTGAAAACGATCCGTTACTGAATTTTTGAAATTAAAACTACTTTAGCACCGTTGTGATTTGGAACTACATAAAACTAAGAATAGCGACACTAAAGAGAGACAAACACATTCATTTTTAGGATTTAGCCTGCGAGAGAATTAGATCGTATAATCGATCTCCTCTTTGTACGGTGCTTTGTAGCCTCCCCACTCTTATCTGCTTTAGTTTTCTGAAGGTTTCACTTTTACCGCGTGTGAACTGCACACTTGCATTTTTTTTATTTTAATGTGAACACCGCATAAGAGGCTCAACTGCTCTCGACCGTCTGTATCCAGTGAGACTATAGCATCCCTAATTGGGGTTTGTTGTGAGGTTGGAGGTAGTGGGAAGGGGAAGGAGATGAGGAGTAGAAGTTGGGAGAGTACCTGGCTCTTCAAATCTGTTCACCAAACATGGCTAAAGCCATTTAAAGCAACGTTTTCATTCCGATTGGTGATCCTACACTATGGCTATACTGAGAGTATCTTCCATTCGAACGTGCCGCAAATATGCTACATATATTTTAAATGAATAATATGTGAGATAACACAAATTAATCAAATAAAATTTACTTGCTCATGTCGGGGGTTTGAACACGCGACCTCCGCGAGTCGAGAACCTTACCTCTACACCAAGGAGGCCGTCAATCGCAACAATTTTCAGCAAAGAGCATATTTTCATCAAGAACTTTGAAATATGCAAATATCTTTAAAAACATGACACAATTTGCCTTATTTGACTTATTCCGTGTTTCTCAATTGTTCACAGTTAAAAGTTAACTTTTTTGATGTGTTAGTTATAACTACTATCATAAAAGATGTAATAATAAATTTGGTGGCATTTAGTATTTAGCTGGAAAAGTAAATTGATAGGTACTTAGGTACCCACGTTATGTTATTAAACGTCTTGTGAGCAAGTACCTCCACATGGGGTAAAGCTATCAACTCTCTCTCAATTCTGTCCAAGTAAGATGTTCGACATGATGTCCAAGCGGTGATAATTCTTCTGCTTCTCCTTAATAGCAATTTGCGTCTTGCTAATTGGCAGGCAAATCCTTCTATTCCGTATCGCCCTTTGATCATAGAATTGTGACTCGAGAAAAGTTTAATATCTCTCGCGTGTCATTTATAATCATCTGATCGAACTGGTTTCGCGAGCTTCTTTGAGTGGATACAAATTGATATTTTTTTTAATCTTTTTGCCATTTGTATAAAATCGTTTTGTTATCTGTCTATTTATGATTGATATTTGACAATGGTCCTCAAAACCGCGTGGTTATTCAATAACACAAATCTTTGCTTTAGAAGATTAAGTGACATCGTTTGTACAGTTTACAGTGCAAAATTTTGTATCGCTAAATTTCTTAGTGCTAAATTTATAACAGATTAAAAATATTTATGTTGATATTTCCAATTAAAGCATCAAAACAAACTAAAACTAGTCATCGTATCTATAATATGTTAAATTTTAGAACATTGGTGACATTGGGAACTAAAAACACGCTTCAACAAAAAATAACTTCTTATTTCTGTACCTTCTTGAAATTGTTTAAACTTCTTTTGAATTCTTTTGGAAACTCGTTTGAGACAAATATATTTTTTTATCTTGTGTAAACACAGGAGACCAAATTTGTCCCTTACTGTCGTGGTGAGAAATGTGATCTAAACGATGATAGAAATAGAAAACTCCACGCTTTACATTAAAATCTAATATTTAACCAAAAAAAATGTAAATGTGCATCTTTATGAGACCAAAGTTTCCGATCGCAATTTGAGAAAAATTTATGAAATTTCCAGATTTTTTTTATGAAACGACAAAAATATGAGATCAATATAACGTTTATAATATATTTGCCTAATAAAATATATTTTTTTTTTTTCATTTTTAGTAATTTTTGATTAACAAAAACCCAAAATGCATCATTTATATAACTTTTTTTATGTTTATATTAGAAATTTTAATTTCAGAAATAATATGTGTATTTCTAATAATAACCTTTGAACACAAATTCTAACACCTTTCCAAAACAGTTTTTAGTTTTCGGATACATTCAGAAATATTCCATTCATTTGTATTTTATTGTTAAAGCGGAAATTTTGTAACCTTCTGACAGAATATGCTCGAGACCTGATGGGTTAACTGTTAATCTGTTCATCGTTCTAAAAGACTTGCAAGTTTTTAATTTGCCACAGATGATCAGTGTTCCGACAGCACATCGAATGGTCGTAAGAATCAGCATTTAGTTCCGAGCCGATCTTATATCACTCTAATCGCCACAACTCGGGTTGGCTAATAGCTCCCTGGGCTTGCATGTGAACAGTCGACCTCCCTCATTACTGGGGATGCTGTGTGATGCGGGATGAAGGCTTTAGCTCTCATCCCAGACACCAATTACATAATGCATCGCCCAGTTCGATGGATCATCGTGATCCGCAGATTAATTTTTCCACCAGGTTTCTCTTTCTCGCCAGACTATCGGAAGACGATCCCATTATTTATATCCTGCGCATCCGATGTAATTATTGACTATGGGAATTCCAGAAGATCTCAAAGTGATACGGCCAATCGCTTAGAGATTGAGGAAGATTGGTGAGAAGGGTTTGAAAAATTCTTTCGCATTGTGTTGCTGAAATCGTTTCGCTGGTCCTCCGCTTTCTGGATTGAATCGCCTCATCAAATTATCGTAAAAAACACCAGGCTTAATAATACTAATTTGGCATTGGGAGTTCAGATCAATAATCCTTGATTGCGTTCATCCAAAAAAAAAAATCAAATGCACGTTTGAAATCGGATAACAAGATGTCTGTATTCATTGTCTGTTTTTGTATATCGTGGTTTATATCGGCTCTAAAATCTTAATACTGAGTGCTGAGCTCTTATGATTTTACACACCCAATAACACTAACTTTTGCCTAGAATACAACTGATGATTTCCATCGATAAATTTCAGGTTAATTTTAATATATGTATTTCCAACAGCATGTTATATCAATGACACCTTGGCGAAACCTGGTAACTATCTAACGAGTTCCAGCATTTAAAAAAAAAATGTTTCGACTCTAATTTAAGTTATTATCCAATGGGGTATTTTTCCACAAACTATGAATACTGTCTGCAATGTCGCCCTGCGTGACGTCAACGCCGCCGAATTCACGAATAAAAACGAACATGTAGTTTTGGCGGCAAATCGAAAATGGCACATTTTAAATCGTTTTTAGAAAATGTATTCGTCAAAAATAAAATATAAATACCCTATCACCTAAACTTTTCACAAAGTTTATAATAGATTCTATTGACATGTTTGCATTTAACCAAATGTTCAGTCACCCGTACAAAAAGTTGATAACCCTTGAAAAAACTACAATCCTGATCTATTTCATCGCTTATGAAGTCACCGAGACGTTAGTGACATAATACGAGAAGAATGGCCTTAAAATATTAATATTATTTTTCGCTTAAAGAATTAAATGTCGTTGACACTTCTTGTAGCCTGAATAACGGTTTGTTTTGAGACCTTGAGAGTTCTGGTTTTGGCATTAGGTGATCTTTTGACGCTCATTAGAATTTATTGACTTGGCGATCTTGAAATTAGCATTATATCTTTGGGTTTATTGATTTACTTACGGTTTGTGTGTAAACTAGATAATTTATGAACATAGCGGTATCATCGTACTTCACATGATTGTCATAATCATCGTAAATTTATGTTTGAACGGTAATCAGAATAATAGCAAATCGTTTATTTTTAGATGTTTGTATCGTGTGTTAATTTATAACACTGATTTGTTTCTCCATTTTACAGTTTACAGAAACATTATTCTTCATTACATTCCTTGTAAATGTTTTCATTTTAAGAGGCTATTTAGATCATGGATTTTGTAGTTTAGTTCATAGTTATGACTTATTTTTTAATCTAGTTTAATTTCTAAAACTCTTTTGCCATGTTAATTTATACACTAAAAGCTTCTACCTTTGTTCTGTTCCTTTTGGTATTAGTTATTAGTAACCTGCTAGTACGATATAGTATTATCCTAACCTTTAACACTATCTCAAAGGTTGTCAGTATCAACTCATAACCCCAAATTCTTTGTTGCCGCATTTGACACTCTAACTTTTCGTGAATTGAATGGATTTTTTTTATCGCTCGGAATAACTGTCGCCCCATTGTGTGTGACATTATGGCGGATCTCTTGTCGCTGAATC
The DNA here is from genome assembly GCA_917563855.2 of Limnephilus lunatus. Taxonomy (NCBI): domain Eukaryota; kingdom Metazoa; phylum Arthropoda; class Insecta; order Trichoptera; family Limnephilidae; genus Limnephilus; species Limnephilus lunatus. The sequence continues at coordinate 36,716,440 of OU830601.1, forward strand.
TTTGTCGTATAATTGTTGCTAATAGGCGTTTACCCTCGCCTTTGTGAATCTACTGGCTGTCCCGCCACGGGAACCTGCCTCTCAGCCACGTCTTGGGAGCCGTTAACGTCTGGTATTTAGAAATATTATTGGATGTTTTTTTTCCATTTCACGAACTTCGAGAATTTGGGAACAAAAAATGTCGTGAATTTACGACATTTACTTGTCTGAAAATTGAGTAAGTACATTTTGTAGAGATGTCTGAAAATTAAAATACATGATTTTAATGAAAAAAGTTGCAGACCTTTATAATATGTCGCTTATTGATCAAGTTTTCTTGGTGCAAGTTTGGCGTATCCCTGTGATCGTGCACTCTCTCTATCTTATCTTTCTTTCAAGGTAGAGGCATCTTCTGAATCAATTGGATGAATTGTTTTAGTGGCTAGGTAGTTTAAAGTTTTAAAGCATTGCCCCTTGCTAAGTCCTCTGTCATTGCTTAAGCAACAATTCCGCTTATGGTAGGAAGAATTCAATTGGTGTCAGATTATTTAATAATTTACTAATTTAAGTAAGAGTGCTAATTGTGTCAATTGCAGTTCTCAAAAAACTTCTTCAAAGGATGTTCAGAAACATGTTTCAAACCCTCTCTTATCGTGATGCTTATTTTATACTATAACATTTGCTCTACCAACTGAACCATCATTACTATAAAAACACACCCATGTGCGACTAATTCCAAGAACTAAAAAAACACATTAGCTTCCGATTTGTTTTTCTCGCCTCGTCGTGTATTACGTCCATGTGTACATAGGCACAAGACCGCAATCAATCAAGCTCTCTTTGCAGCAGAAGATAATGTAAGGTGGTAGCAATCATTAGCGAATTTGTGTAAACACATTGAAGAGAGCTGCCGCGGCTGATCGACCAGACTCGCTGTTGTTTTTGCTATCTTTGCCTCGCCTTGCTCGAAGATGGATGATTCGTATAAAGTTTTCGTACTCGCTTACTTGCACTGGGATTATCTCAAATATCTGATACGCTGATCCAATGATATAAAAAAATGAATGCATCAGTTTGCTAAATTTCATAAATGGAGTTTCTGTGATTATACTCTGGTGGTGTGAAAAGTGATATGGATCATCTTTATTATTCTTTAATGCTGATGTCATTTATTTTTCGTAACAACGGGTTTCCAACAAAAAAATCACCGTTCAGCTAATATTATTCTTGTACTATTAGGTACCGTAAATTTATGTGTAAATATGTCACACTTATTATATACATGTATTTGTTATTTTTGCATAAACATGTCACATCCTTGGCAATCTGTTTTGTTTGCTAATAATCCTCGATGGGTTTTCACACGTCCAATTAACAAATGATTACGTATTATTAGAAATGGCTGCAGCGTAAGTTGTTTCGAAGGTAACATGTTAATCAGTCTCTGTTCTTTTTAATATGTGTTTCTAATTTTTCAATAAATAAATAAAACTATGTGTTTTTTAACACCCGACACTATTTGACTTGCTTTTTACTCCTTCACTCAAAAATTCTTCATTGCCTACTGACTAATTACCAATAAATTGTTCAAATTGCTGGTAAACTATGAATACTTTTATTGGTAATTTATAATACTTTTAAGGTATATAATATACTAAGTATATATATAATACTTTCCTCATGTTTTGCATGAGACTTTCGTAGTATAATAGTGACAATTTTTTTTTTTTACCTTATCTCAACCCGAGTGGCCCTGAGGAAAAAAATCCCTCGGGTTGGTATATGTCATCTTAGGGAAAAGAAGGAGAGAAAGTTCTGGGAAGGGAAAATGTATGAGAGGTGGGTAGGAATCTGGAAGTCAATGTATCTAGGAGTGATGGACGTATGAATCCATCCCCCCCACTGCGGTGCAAGGCGATGGGTAGGGAGTCCGGTCGGAAAGGTCTAGGTTAGTTAACCCTCAACCTATTGCTCCCGATACGGCCCGCCACGCAGTAGGTGGGCACAAGCATTCGCCACCAAAACTTAAACAAATCTCACTTCATGAACCCGGGTATCCCTGCTAAGTCACCAAACGTAGCGAACCACTTCAATGCCAGAAGTGTTGGTTATTCAATGAATTGTTGACGGGGGGGCGGTACCCATACTTGCCTCCTAAAATAAAAATAAAATGAATTCTATACAGCTCTTTTTAAGCGATCAGTCATTTGGTTACATGCATATATTATGATCTTTTATAAGCATGTCTTTCATGTGTTGAGCATATTAAGACAGGAAAATGTTAAATACGCATGATAGTTATCAATTTATTCAGAGACTCAATTAGCGGCATTATTTATGACCGTGCGAAAATATCCAAACAAAATGTTAATTAAACAATTAGGTACTGGAATTAATGTTTAATTATAATAAATTTAGTATTGATTAACCTCTCAGTCGATGTTAGTGATTAATTATTTGATATCTTTGTTGGTAGATTTACTATTTACTTGTAAAATCTCACATTTCTTACTTTACTTTTGCCTTTTTTAACCAATTTCTTGATGGTATTTTTTTATAAACTTATGATATATTTTTTGAGCCATAAAAGATTCGTGATTGTCTCTGGCAAACAAGAGACAATCACGAACTATTGTTTAAAGAGCTGTAAATAACAAGATTTAGGGCTATACTGGAATAACTGGAAGGTCGTGAAGCAAGGATAGATGATGGTTGACCAACAAATAGGCTTCTTAAAAGAGTGTTGTAAATAATGTAGATTATCAAGAGTCTTCAAAAGTTGTTTCACCGATAAAAATGATCGTCCAAAGTTATTACATTTCCTTGGGTTAATAAACTTGCGCCGACTGGTTGGACTTGTCCTGTGATCCTTATTCGAATCAATCAAGTTCTCGTAAGTGGCTGAAAACCGGCAAGCACCACCTTCAAAGAAGTTGAAATGCTTTATTTCTTTACTGATCCTACATTCCGATTCAATTTAAATTTAAGAATACATTAATTTATTTGATTCAACCATAGATTTGATTGTATTCTAACCGCCTCGTACAAGATGTAGTTGGTAGATGCTTCACTTTTAAATACGGACAAAAAACCACCTCCCTTCATCGCTGCTACTGTACTGCAATGCGCCAGTCATCGTCAATATCATAGAAGTTTTTTTATCTCTTGATTTAAGTTGATCTGTAATCCTTCTATTGGTTTCGCGTCGTGCCAATAAAACGTATGACTGATGCATTACAATCTTATTTACATCAAAAGCTGGATTTTATATTTTTGACGTAACGATTTATGAAGAAGTCCAAAGCGATCCATGCTGTTTAAAAATGACAATGTGCAGACCTCCCTTAAACGTTTGCCTTAAGTCTATGTAGATCTTTTCGATTGTCAAGACAAAAAAGTGGAACGAACCCTTGCGCTTCCTTAAAGGGAAGATTGCACAAGTTGTTCTCCGTTTATGTCAACGGTTTAACTTGCGATTTCGCTCAGTTATAACATGTCATAACCTGATAAGGCTCTCACATGACGTGGAACATTACTTGGTGTCGTGCGGTTGAGAACTTTGCGCCGCCTAACTAAAAGGGTAAGGTTTTTGTATCATAGTGGATTTTTCTTACCATTACCTATCTAAATGGTTGGCTTCCATTATGGATGCTTCTTCTTGTTACTTTCCTTGGGCGATGCAGTATGATCATGATCACGCGTAATGATGAAAAGCTCGATATTATCTAATACCGTCAGCAACTATTGTTACGCCTGATAACTATCGCCCGATCCCATTGTTCGTTCTAAAGTACAAACAAAAAACAGTCCTTTTGTTCTTTCTACCGCGGGCAGTTGTGTGTTTTCTAGACGTCCTATACCTCATATACATTTATTGCTTTCTCACTTCTATCCAACTATCCTTTTCTACTTAGCTATTTGTTTTTCTTATTTTCGTCGAGTCATCCGCAGTAGTATTTCTAGATAAAGTCATTTTAAATTGCATCTAAACATTGAAGTTTTTCCTCGATTATGCCGGCGATAGCCGCGGGCTATAGGTAATCAGCAAAGCGAGCATTTGCAAAGTGGCTATATCTCTTAATGATGCTGATAAATCATCTGGTTTATTTTACAACCCGCTTATTAAAATGCATACATCTTAAGGCTTGGATCTCGGGGTGTTTTCTAGTACGGCCTTCCACATCAATGACTTGTTCTTTTTCAGATATCATCTAACACCTTCTCCTACAATTACAGCACCTGATAGCGATCTCGTGTTTCCTTTATGCCCTTGGAATTGGAAGAGAGGCGTTTGGCGTCATTATTCGCCATCTCTTATTAAAACACATAAATCGAGCTCTTATTCAAGTGAATCACATTGCATAATAGTATTTGCGATACTGGTAGCACATGTACTCTATTTTATAGTCGTACAATCCAAGAGGAACAATATTTTAGTTTTATTTTTTTACATTAGCTCCACACAGGAGGCCCGGAGGAAAATAATCCCTCTCAGGGCCTCTGTCATTTTTAGGGATGCTATGTGGACGGTATTTTCAGGAAAGGAAGAAGGGGAAGTTCTTGGAAGGAAGAAGCTTTGAAGGGCGGGTAGGAATTTGGGGGTCAGTTTATCCAGGAGTGACGGACGTATGAATCCATCCCTCCCACTGCGGTGCAAGGCGATGTTCCGAGAGAGTCCTACTAGAGGCCAAATGATCTCGCTCAACCAGTTTCTCCCGATCTGCCCCGCCACGCAGTAAGTGGGCCGACGCATCCGCCACTAAGACCCGGTCAAACCTCACCGCTACAACCCGGGCACCCCTGTAGTCACCAAACGTAGCGAAACACTTGGAGAAACCAATGGCAGAGGTGTTGGTTATCCTATAAATACTTCCCATACCCGCCTCCCAAATTTATCAAAGAAATGAATAATAAAAATACAACCCTATTTTTTTTCTTTTTTCTAATCATTCTGACTGGTTTCTCTATTTTTAATCCCACACTTAGTTCTTCTTGTCTCATCCACACGCAAACCCTTCATCATTTGTTGACTTTGAAGTGATATTAATACTCTAAATTTGGTAATGTGTTCAAGCGTGAAAAGTTATTTGAGGTAGCCCGCCTCTCCGATATAATTATAGTATTTATGTCTTAAATTGTGATCCCCGTAGACGAATGACTGCAACACTATCATTAAAGTGTTACAGGCTTTATGTCATAAACATCTCGAGCTATTTTTTTATGACTGAAATCTGCACCAGACGTGTGGTTTTAATTTGGCGTATAAATGGCCACGGCTATTAGTGTCATTTATTTTTCCTAAACGTTTTGTTTTCCATGGATATGTTCATTATATGTTTTGGATACCTTTTTTTGTTTTTTGAAGGTTCGTTGACTGTAGGTACGTTTGGATTTATTGTATTTTATTATGGTACTTTCTCATCAACGAGTAGGTATAATCCGCACTCAGTTAATAAACTGTATTTCAACTCTCAAGCGCATATGGGTACCGCTGCCTTGGGAACCATTTATTGCATAACCATATGCCACCATATGTCACCCTTGCCATACGTCACCCCGAGTGGTTCGATACGTTTGGTGACTTAGCAGGGGTGCCCGGGTTCATGTTTTGTGGTCTGTCTAGTGGGCCGGATCGAGAGAGATTGGTTAAGGGAGACCTAACCTGCATCTCTCCATCCGGTCTCTTTCGCCCCATCGCATCGCCTTGCACCGCAGTTGAGGGATGGGTTCGTTATGATGGATTCGTCCGTTACTCCTAGAAACATTGATCCCCAGATTCCTACCCACTCCTCATACCCTTTTCCTTCCGAGAACGTCCTCCTCTTCTTCTTCCTAAGAACACCCTCCAAACAGCAACCCCAAAGATGAAATTGGCCCTGAGGGGAAATTGTGTTCTTCAGGACCTCCTGTGTGGAACTAATGTAAAAAAAACTCGCATAGGTGTCATAGAAATCGTTATATCTCCGTTACTATCATGATGATAAATATGATCTAAACTTTATTAGAAAGAAAAAACACCACGCTTTATATTCAAATCTCAAAGTGAATCACAAAATAATCTAAACACCTTCACGTTTATGAAACCAAAGTTTATGACCGCAAATATAAAAAAAAATTAAAACTTTGGGAACTTATTATAAATTATTTTTACATGAAACAAAAAATTATTATTCATTAATTTTAGTTAGTAAAAACGTAAAGACATTTTTAAAACTTTTTGTGTTTGTAAAAAAAAATCTAAAATCTTATATTTAAAAAATTATACGTATATTTCTGATAAATAACATTTGAAAGTGTATTTTATTATTTTTCAAAAACAGTGTTAAAAAATCGGGTACCTTCATAAATATTGTATTTATTTTAATTTTATTGTAAAGCGGAAATATTCCCGAAATTCTGACAGAATAGGCTCGAGAGATTAACTCTAACATAACGTTGGGCAATAAACCACCCACCTATTTTATGGTATATTTATATTCACCATTAAACTCGTATATTTACTATTTGTTTATCTGTTTATTACAAAATAATAGCAATACTTATTTAGAATTTAATAGCAAATAGTAACTTGAGATGTTGATTATCTGATAGGCGTGATACTTCGGATGAGAGGTGAGATGAATTGTGAATAAGTTGGCCCACACTTAAGTCCAATCCACCAACTAAAGCTTTCAAATTATTATTACGATAACAGTGTATTTTAAGCTCCTTTAAAATTCCTTTTATTAATTCGACATTACAATGATCAGTATTAAAACTTCCATGGGAGAGAGATTTACTTAAATACAATAAACATTCGTCAAAACACTTTAAGTATGATTTTTATTCGTTTTAATAATGATATCCAATATTTTATCGCATGAAAATTACTGAAATAATGCAACAATGTCTCGGCGATCAAATCCAATCATTGACTTCGCCATGATGATGAATCTCGAAAATGCACACGATCGAAAGTTTTACTTCAAAATAAATTTAATCAAACATTAATCCCTTATGTTATGTGTGGTCGGTCTTGCTGTATGGTTGTGAAACATGGATCTTGAAAATAAATACCAGTTAGAGGCTTTCGAAATGTGGCTTCACCGGAGAATGCTCAAGGTCCCATGGACCGACATTATCACCAACACTCTCAGGCGGGCTAGAGCAGATAGAGAACTGCTTACATTAATTAAAATCAAGAAAATTTCTTATCTGGGTCATATACTTCGAGGGTAGAAGTATCACTTGCTCCATTTAATATTGAAAGGCAAGATAGAGGGTCGCCGAGGGCCTGGTAGGAGACAAATGTCTTTGCTGCGAAATATACGAGAGTGGACCGGCATTAGAAGTGTGGAGGAGCTATTCCGGGCAGTGCAAGACAGAGAGACCTTTTCAAAAGTGATCGCCTACGTCGGGGGAACCTGATAAGGCACACAAAGAAGAAAAGAAGAAGATTAATCCCTTAATATTTGCGTTCTTCCAAACCCTTTGAAGAAGAAATTCAAAACATCCTCAAAAATACAAGAAGAGACACACACAAACACAACAAATACTTAACCCTACAAAACAAGTGATAAATGGAATTCTTTAGAGGAGGCCTTCACCTGCCTGAGAGAGGGGTTCTTGCTTATGAATAATTTACATAAGATACCTTTATTACATTTTTCGTAAATAGCATTAATAATACTTTTTGTAACTTTGTAACATATCTGTTTGCAAGAAATGAAAGCCTTTTTATTTTATTTATTTATTTATTTGCGTTTCTTGACTATTCTCAACGCAGCCCATTAAAATTGACCGACCCACCGTCTCTACCACTAATAAGAATAGAATTCCCGCGATCATTAATTAAGGTAGCATTAAAGAAGTGATGACGTTCCCAGTGGGAGGCTTTTATTTTAACCCCGAGAACCTTTCTTGGAACCGCCTTATTTGTGGTCCATCTTGTAACGGTACCGGACACCTCTCATGACCGGGTAGAAAATGTACCTTCGGTCAAATTCTTTTGGAACATATTGGCCAGGCAAACAAAATTTGCAATTCTTTTATCGACAATTTCTATAGGAATATTGTTTACCAAAGATGATCCCGAAATAAAATTATTAGTTTGGAATATTCGAGCTCTCGTGACATTTGAATACAACAATTTTAATTTCGTGACATTTGTTTTTGTTTATTGAGGACATAAAAAATTCGCCTTAATTAATATATATTCAAACAATTTTCTCTATAAATATAACGTGGTTATAGAATTATTCTCCTCAAAAATAGCACCAGGCCTGTGATTTCGGTCAAATTTCTTTCACACGGACACCAGAAGTTTGAAATCACATTTACCTCATATTTGTTTATGTTATAAAAAATACCTAACTCTTACAAATGGAATTTTATTCCCTTTAAAATGTGGGTTTTCCTCTAAACGAAACATTATTTCTGCCTACCTCAATTTTAACTTTATTGAAATAGGCAGATCCTTTGCCAATATTTGACTGTCGAAAATCTAACGCATCAGAGCTAATCAAAAACCCATGTGTCACGATTTCACGATGTTTAGCTATCTATCCGGGTTTACGAACATCTCATGGTGTGAGGTGTTTCAAATGATGGGGTTCTGTTTCGGGACTGCCCTGCAATGTGAACGGTCATCAAGCCAGGGTAGGTACCGCACACTGCGACATAACGGGAGGTTTTATGTGGTCAATTAACTCCGCGTCGTTGCGATGCTGGAACCTGGGAGATTATACGGAAACATGTATCGTTCTTATTATACGTAAGTATTTTATTGCACACTTCCTGAATTTAAAATTCCTGCATCTCCCAGATCGTTTTCGATTGTAAATTAAAGTCCTGTTCAGTGAGGTTAAACCGCAAATTTGTACCCAGTTCGTAAAGGGCGTATATGTTTTTGGCTTCTCATTTTGAAATCTCAGTTTACAATAATAATTTTCTCCAACTGTTTTTAATGCCGTTTATGATTCTGTTCATATCTGCCCTGGTGATGATCACTGCGAGGCTATCCGAAATGCTGGAGAGAAGAAAAGAAGCGCAACACCAAACAATTTATTTTTTTACATCGTTACTTACAGCTGTGTTATTACATCACCACCATAAAAATTGCTTTGCAAAGTTAGAATTTGCACGTCAAGCTGTGATTTTATTTATCTACGCTAGTGATTTTCTTCATCCAGCATTTATAATTGCAAGGGTGTCTGCAATAAAGTATAATTATTGAGATAAACACTATGTAAAGGTGCCTAATGCAGTGCTTAGAGCCTGCGAACCGCATAATACTCCTTGTTCGTTGCACAACGGCGGGATACTTTGCATACGGGTGTATGTGAAGGCCCCTGGCTTGTTGACAGGTCCCTTGACATGGGGTTACAATGTTATCGCCGGTAATGGACTTCTGTACTCCCTAGTATCTTTCTGACAACCACCGGCACTGCAGTACGGAGCCGCGGCGGTAGGCTTGGCTTGTTAAGTTCGCTAGCTCATGTCAAACACTGTGCATACAAGAATACTACAGTGGTTGCTATTTAAAGCTGGTAATAGTCGATTCTATTACACTTCTTGAAAAAAATGTCCTTTTGGTTGTTTTTGGAAAACATTTTCTGAATTCTCGTATACGTTTTGAAATTAAGGAAGGAATTATTATAAGATTTAATCAGGTACCTCGATAGTGCTCAATAAAAGAATACCGTGGGGATCGCTACTTAGACCTGTACTAATCGATTATATGAAGTTTTTGCATTATTACTCCAGCGCTCAACAATTTTGCAAAACTACGAAGATCTTAATCAATGATGTTTACATCTCGACTGATCAATCTGATTGGATTAAATTTCTTAACGTTTTAGCCATACGAGTTAATGGATTGTATACTTACCATTGTACTCGAATAACTTTCACTCTAACACTTGAGAAAAGCACATATAAAGACTCTCATGTTTCTTTGCAAGACTATTTTTTATCATGTCATATCAGATTTCTTGTAACAGGCACAACTTCCCCTAATAATTCTACCGTCTTGTCTTCCTTCATTCATTATTTCCTTCTTGTTCGTTTTATTTCTCGTTTGGTTCGGTTTAAAGCGCCGCAAATAACGGGATAACAGGCCCCTAATAAGTGGTAACGAAATAAATTCGTCAGATTTTTTTTCAATAGCGCCAAGTGCCGATAATGCACAGTGGAACGGTGATTGATCGAACAACGTGCCTAATGAGCTTGCTATCGGCTGTCAGTCACAGCTTTTTATACGCAATTGTTCCTGAATAAATCGGAAGGTAAACGGTGTGTTTTTTAACGTCAAAATTCAAATTTTAACGCTATTCGCATCTTGAATCGGTCAATATCTCAATTTATTGTTGTTGTTGTTTTTTTAATAATGTATTTGGTCCGGCATTCTTTATAGCTGCCCTTGAATTTGATTATGAATGCTTTTAAAGAATTTTAAAGAAATGCGTCGGCGTGGAAATCACTTGATTTGTTTTTTTATTCACATTAAGGTCCTGATCTTCTAATTGATGTCGGGGTTGACTTTGCAAAACAATGGCAACTGTTTCACTTCCCGGAGGTATCTTTAAAATTTGTTGGAGTCACTTAAATGTGATCTATTTAAAATCTATGAACGTGCGCAAGCGGCTGGAGAAAGAATTCGGGAATGACCCAGAAAGACACGGCACTCCCATGTAAATCAGGCAATCAACCTAGTCTGGTGAAGAGTCAAAATAACGGATGATTAAGTGTATATGCATAGGATTTAATAAAGCTATTTGTGCCAAGACCATAGTTTTGTGTTGTCCATCCTCTATTCCTCCCTATGCTGCAAATGTTGTTTTGTTTGGCCTGAATGTTAGGTTAGGTTACAAAATATGATAATTAGTTAGTTAACCTTTCATATCTATAGAAATCTTGTTAAGTTTTAGATTTTACCATTGAACGTAGAGAACTATTTGTGGGGTATTTTCAATACATACATTGTGTTATACCGGGTTTGTCTCACGTACTATTAGAATATATGGTAATTCTTCGGAACAAACGTCAACGGTTAATACGCACTTTTTTTTGATAAAACTTTTAGATTCTTCTTAATTACCATAAAAGACAACTATTTGCATTGGGGGAGGTTGAAAATGTTACTTTTTTAATTTTAGTTACGTAAATTGAAATTTTGCTTTAACACTGTCAAATCACTCTGTTTGCAATATTATTGTTATTTTAATATGTTTGTATTACTGATATTTTACATTCCATGTTACACAAACCTAGCGTAGCCGCTAAACTACTTGAAAACTGGGATGTTTTTCTTGCCTTGACGTGAGTAGGCGTTATAAAGGGGCACTTTCTTTTGAATCACAAACTATGTTACACAAACCTAGCGTATAGGTTTTTTCGGTTACGCGCCTTTGAATATATTGCCATGAAGTCAGTTACGGTATGATGTAGCCTTCCATATAGTGTCAGTAATACCAACATAATAAAATGACAATAGTCATTACAAATTGCATATGGTGAAGCGTTGTGTCTAAATACGAAAGCAAATTTTCAATTTACGTAACTAAAATTAAAAATGTAACATTTTCAACCTCCCCCAATGCAAATAGTTGTCTTTTATGGTAATTAAGAAGAATCTAAAGGTTTTTTAAAAAAAAGTGCTTATTAACCGTTGACGTTTGTTCCGAATATTTACCGAATATATTAATATAGAAACTATACTAATATAAAAACTCAGGGTAGCTTGGGACTTTATTTTGTTATAAATAACAATGGGCTTATTTAGCAGCTGGTAGGAATTTATCTGGATCCCGACCTTGAGGTTACAATAGTATTTATTATACTTTCAATCCCTGCATTATTGACATCTATGGTAAACCTAATAAACTAATATCTAGTGCCATCTATGCGTAACCTCTCAAACTACTCTCTAGGATATCACACCTATGAATAGTTGTTGGTATGTAAATACTGTCTTTGTATAGGTTCCTCTCAATAAAAGATGTCATTAATTCAGATTATTAACGATGAGCTCTGGTTCTGATGGCTTATTTAGCTGATGGTAGTAATAAATCTGGACCCCGACCTTGACGTTACAATAGTATTTATTGTACTCTCAATCCCTGCATTATCGACAGCTACGTGCCATCTATGGTTAACCTAATAAACTACTCTCTTGGATATGACATCTGTAATTAGTTGTTGATATGTAAATACTGTCTTTGTATGGATTCCTCCAAAAAAAGGTGTCAGTAATTCAGACTATCTAGGTTATTCTTCAATCTTCTTACTATAGTTCCCCCATACGACATTGGGAGGAACATTACTCCACATGCCTGGTGCCCACGCAGTCCTGAGCAAACGGAATAACTGCGCAACCTGCGACTGTTATTATCCCGTAACCGGTTATTTGCTTTTGGTCAATGAGATCACAACACTACTTGATTATTCCTTTGGTAAATATATTATTATTATCATCGGTGCTCTTTCCTGAACGGTTTTTGCCTTCCTTTACCGTTCGTCGTTCTTGAATCTGGTAAATTGAATGAATCATTTTGTTTGTTTCTTACCGTTTGCTGATTTGTGCGTTTTCCGGATTTGGACGAGTTCTGTAAAAAAAGAAATAGACTTTATTAAAAAAATGTTACATAAAGAGTTCTTACTTATTTGAAATGTTTCTTCCCTCATTTCCGTGTTTCAACACTATTTTGGAAAACATATCAGTTCTTATTGAGCACTCGGAAAAACAACAAACAAATATGGATCAAACTACGTCAATTGACATTATGTGGATATTTCAAAGCTCCATAGTCCTTGATGGAAATAAGGTTGCGAGTTGAAAGTGTGATGAATCGCAGTGGATACGAAAATATAGTAGCTTCCACCTTACGAATGAATAAATAATAATTCAGAATTATAACGAAATCAACACACTAGCGACATCTAGCTGATTAAGTTTGATTGGGCCATGGAGACTGCAGAGATCTATAATTATTAAATTAATGTCAAGTTTTGATAAATAGAACACAGAGGGATCCAATTATAAACACTTAAGATTGATCTACCAATCAGAGAAGGGGGAGGTTACCTTTTTTCAAGACAAAGAGATGGACTTTGGACTAGACCATTAGTCTGAGATTTATGGGGTAAAAATCATCATCAACCCGAGAGATCAATACGCTTTAAGATAAACACAATCCCACGTTCGGTGCATTTGGTACAATGACCCTAATTTTAAAGGTAAATATTGAGTGCAACAGAGGAATCGACAACCGCAGTTAACGAACAAATAAATCCATATTATGTTGAAAAAATGATGCAATAAAATAGCAAGGAAATATAATGAACGGAAGATTAAAGAAAAGACCTGGAAAACGTGGGAAAAGCTACTGTAGGGATACTCAATTGCATAACGAGAACGTGAAGAACAAAAGGAGGCCAGATTCAGAGGAAAACGTACGTTTGATATTTAAAAGAAAGAAAAACGATGGAAATTAGGAATGTCACTTTTAAATGAAGCAATACGGTCAGGGAAAACGATTTGAAAAGAAAATCTAATAAAAAAAACGGACATTTAAACGGAAGTATTTATTGAACAATATAAGATTTCGACTTAATTTTGCGTTTTCAGACGAGTTTAAATAGATATCGTTATATATTTGAAATAGGATGGTTATTCTAGTTATATTACGTTAGATTAATTCAAAGGAAGGGATCGTTTTTACGTCATTTGCTATGAGAAAATACTATAGACGATAGAACAAATTGCTGAGGCAATTGATGTAAAAAAAGGTTGTCGACCCCACATGTATATTGTTGATATAAACAAGGAATATTCGAACATGCCTTTTGTTTATTTAAGGCCCATTATCCATTAAAAAGGGTCATAAAAATTAACATTGCTCTTACCTAGTATTTAGATTATAGAATTTCCGTAAAATTTAATTATAAACACATTAAAATGGATTTATCGCCAAGTATGTAGAAATCGTAATGTATACACACGTCAGGGCTTGCAGTTTATGGGATTTTGAACAAGAGAGAGATGGAAAATTGGGCGGAATTTGATCGAAGTAGTTAACTTGACAGATATCCCAGGATAGGAATAGTTAGTGGGCCGGAAAACACCATAAATAATATATCAAAAAAGGAAAAAAGGGTTTTAGCGGGAGATGGAATCACGGCAAAAAGGCAAACGTCAAATTTCAATAAGGGATCATTGGGTTAGGAGTGGGGGGAGAGAACGGAAAACCGACATAACCGGAAAACTCAGATAAGGAAATGGGAAAAACTCAAAACGTTATAAGTAGAGTAGATACGGAACCAGGATATGATTCCTTATTAACAACGAAGGGAAAATCATTTAAGAATAGTTGTTAAAACACCGTTACTTGAAGGAAAATTAGGTGGGAAAATGGAAAAGTTGAATATGCCACATAAATAATGGAAATACGGTTCTGAGACATAATTGCTTACGTAGACTAGGGGAAAAGAAATAATTTTCGTGGAAATTTATACAGGACAACTAGCGTTTAAAACTAGGAGACCGAAGAATCTACGTTTTCCCTAATATTTATGCCAATTAAAACACAGTTTTAGCAGATCACTTATGGGAATGTTCAAAATTGAAAAAAAAAACAAGATTAAAACCATGTTTATAAAACATATTATGAAGACAGAAGACATGTGGAAAATGGGCAAACTGGATGGCAGCTTACTAAGTCCGGGACTAAAAACCTTAGAAAAGCGAGACAAAGTTGTGGGACGAACCGAGATTTAGGAAGAGGCAAAATCGAAAGAGCTTATGTAGGAACATACAATAACGAGATGGGGTTTTCAAAAAATTTCGAGTGATTACAGATTATAATTCCTCGTCAAGGAATATACGATTATGCCCTTTTGGAGCTGTGATGGGTATAAATTAGCATGTTTGGGATGATTCAGGGTCCTTCGACAACTGGGAAGGTTGATTAAAACGTCGCGCACGTCGTGAGAATTACCCTGGTAATTAATTAATAGAGTCTAGAATCAGTTTTTATACTTTAAAAATACAGTGGAAAAATAAAGTCAGTTTATACTTATAAAAAAAAACTCAGTGGTAAAATAGAGTCTACAATCAGTTTTATGCTTTGATAAAACAGGGAGTGAAGTGCCCGGATAGGATTAATCGTGCAATTTAACGGAGTGTATGATCTTATAATAAATCTAAAATCAGTGTTTGTAATAATTTCCGATTCAATAAAATCTAATAATTAATTAATTAATTACAAATTCAATGCGGGAGGAGTTTAATATAGTGTGTTTGAATTGCTTTAAATTTGTTCTATGAAGGTTAAAATAGAGTTATTTAGTCCGAGGTTATATAAAGAAAATACAGTCTAATAAGTTTCATTAAATAAAAAAATTTACGTTTAGGTCGAAAGTTGGAAATTTTATTACGAGATATTAATTATCGTTAGGTGACAACGCAATAAAAATAATTGATCCGAAATCTGGAAAATACTTAACGCATAATTAGATAGGATCGTTCTTCTTCAATAATAACGGCAGATATTAAAGGAAAACGTGAGGATTTTTTACATCAGAGATCTATTCAAAGGAGGAAGGAAGGAGATGAGTTCCGGATCTTGTAGGATTAAATCGTTAAAAGTGGGAAGTCGAAATAAAAGTGGTTACACAGGTAGTCTGGATGCTCTAATAAGTTTCTCGCCGATGATAGTAACCCGGTGGAGCTGAAATTAAGACATTAGAGCTTGGTGAGTCCTTACAATATTTAAGCTTTTACAGGTTCCTGTGGATATCCTGACACTGATGGACGTAACGCCAAGTAAGGGTAAATAAATAACTAACCAATTTATTAGCATTCGCATGCCACACCTCCCATATGGAATGAAATGTTGCTAAACAAATACTTAACACATAATTAGATAGAAACGCATCACTAAATCAATTTTGGTATCTTAGCGTATTTGTAAGACAAATACCTATCGTTTCTTTTCACTAGCACGATTAGGGTATGGTTGTATGACCTTCGATAGTGTACCAAAATTACGATTTGAGTTCAAGGCCATCCATTGACCCAGTCACCTAAATTCATTAACGAATAAACAAAACAAAACTTAACGTCAGGGACAAGTTTATCAATTATAGCTTGAGATGAAATCTGCGGTCAATATGTGAAGGCGACATTGACGTTTAAATTCACTCAATTCTAAACGACTTGATTTATCTCATTTTAAAATCTTTCTTATAGGAAGTAGGTATCCAAGAACCCATAAATACCCATTATCCTAAATACCTAACACACGAGGAGCTAGTGACCTCATTTAAACAACACTGGTGTTCAAATACTCATACAGTCCTGAATCCTAACTTGTCTTCGAACGTAAACTTCAAGGCTTCTGTATGTAGGTATGAGCCATCTGGAAATGTAAGTGTCAACCTTTCTCGAACGGACGGCTTTAATCTTGTGGCGGTATTGTCGAGGTGGGCATGCGGGGAAGAGGAAGGACGTATGCGGACAGTACGCTGACGCGGCATTAAAGCCACAGGTTATTTGCATACCGTGAGTCTTGTCGAACCTGAAAGCAAACATAAGGTTCACGAGGTGAGTTTTATGTCAGCTAGTCAGAGGTGGAATGTAACGCTGGGTCGGTTACGTGGGAGGAAGGATCTGCCCGTCACAAGCTTACGCCACATTTAACGGATAGAGGCATGATAAGGGAAGACATGAAATACCCCTTCTAGACTCAGTAGAGTTAAATTCAATCCGGCGGAGATGGAAGTCGGAGTGAGGCAGAAAAACGGCATGAAGACTTGGTATTCCCCCATCTGGCGTGAAGAGTCCCTTTCGTAACAAGAGACGCTCGTCGAAGAGAGTAAAACTCGGACTTAAGGATAAGCTTAGCAAACGTACTTGGGAGAATCCGGTTTGGAATTGTTGTTCATCGGTTTTCACTTGGTTAGCGGAGGTGCCGACTTTTTAAGCAAACATATTATCCCCTCCCCATATCCCTCCATTCCTGCTCTTTCAACAATTTTGCGAATACTAACCAATAGCACTAACTATGACTACAAACACATTATGTTAGGAGAAGTTGCAGACAAGGACTTCAATTGAGAAAACTGGACCTTCGAGTTCGATCATCCTAAGGTAAGGTTTGCTTTCTTGAAATGTTTAATTTATTAACTGTTGTTTATGTTATCGATGTATCAGCGGTGATAGGAAGAATTAAATAAACACACTAAATTCCTATGGAAATCAAATAGACACAAGGTTTAGGGCGGGGGTAGTTTATCAAACTCGGTTAAATATTCTAAAATAATAATAAATAAATTGATCGGAAAATTCTCACCCTTTCTCTAAAAGAATCTATGGGTTACCACACGTAATACATTATCTTCTCTACATATGTGTGCATATTAAGTATGCAAACAGATGTAAAATCTAAAACAAAAAAATTACACAACGCAGATTATAGAAATAATGTGAACAAAAATCTTAAATCTTGATTACTGTGAGAAAATCGCAGGGATTTAAGAAGATAGGGTAGGTTTAGCTAGATTATAAGGTATAGGGGTTTAGAAATCACGAGCCTGAGGTAGAAATAAACCGAAAGGAGGGTTGAGTCAGGCCATCATACCTAGTGGTGTGATCAGTAGGACATAAGGGTAGAATTATGAGCGTGGCTACGAGACAGGAGCTACGAGATTTAAACTACGAGGTAGAAGCTTAGAAAAGTAAATCAGCTAGGTAGGGTTCATCACAATTGGAGTCGAAAGCCAGTAGTGGCACCTCATTACAACTGTTGCCGCGTGACCAGGAGAGTAAAGGTTACAAGTTGAGAGAATTCTGAGATATTATAAAAATAAAATAGAATGAACAAATAAATGAAATTATAATTAATTGGAAAAAAAAAGTGAATATTTTAAACGAAAAGTGAAAAACGTGCCATTAAAACAACTTCAGATTACATAAAACAAGTGGAATAAAAAACAAGATTAAAACCATGTTTATAAAACATATTATGAAGACAGAAGACATGTGGAAAATGGGCAAACTGGATGGCAGCTTACTAAGTCCGTGTATTTTGTTACCACAGCTTACGCCACATTTAACGGATAGAGGCATGATAAGGGAAGACATGAAATACCCCTTCTAGACTCAGTAGAGTTAAATTCAATCCGGCGGAGATGGAAGTCGGAGTGAGGCAGAAAAACGGCATGAAGACTTGGTATTCCCCCATCTGGCGTGAAGAGTCCCTTTCGTAACAAGAGACGCTCGTCGAAGAGAGTAAAACTCGGACTTAAGGATAAGCTTAGCAAACGTACTTGGGAGAATCCGGTTTGGAATTGTTGTTCATCGGTTTTCACTTGGTTAGCGGAGGTGCCGACTTTTTAAGCAAACATATTATCCCCTCCCCATATCCCTCCATTCCTGCTCTTTTTTTTTTTCGCGATTCTAGAATTCCACACGAATTTTTCTCGCAGGAACGTTTTAATGGCAACAATGCGCATATGAACATACACGTATTACACATATATGCACACATACACACCCTTTTTTTTTTTTTTTGAATGGGCACGCCCCTCGACTCGCGTGTCCCAGTGACCCCCAACCTGTTGGACCAGAGCCTCCTGTACATGGTCAAATCAAAGATTGAATCAATCTCGCGGTCCTATTGACCATATGATTTACGGTGAATTGCAGAAAGTTATTCAGTTGTTAAAAAAAATTTTTAACAACTGAATGTGGTAACAGACAATCTAAAGGTCCCTGGTTCGGTCCCTGGTTTCGGCACCACCTTATTTTCTTTATTACAAACGTTTTATTTAATCTATAATACCGTCTTTTAGGGATATTAGGAGGGATTTCACCATGTTATGTTATGTTAGAAAAAAAAGGGGAGAGACGGGAAAACAAAGGTTATTTTAAGAAATGTTAAAATACAGATTATGGCAAGGAGAGAAATACATATTAAGATGTTTCAGCTAAATGGCAACTCAGTAACTAATTTTAGGCTTAGGAAACTATAAAATTAAGAATTCAACATTAGGTTTAGGAAAACGGAAACATAGAAAATGAAGAATCTAACCTTAGATTTAGTTTGTGTGACATTAGATTTTAGGAAATTACAAAAAAAAAAAAATGTAACTTGAGATTTAGGAGAATAAAAGATTAAGATTGCAACGAAATTTTAAATAGCTTTAGGGTTTTCAAAGGAAAAAGGGGGGAGGAAGGAGACGTTCGAGTGGAGAAGCATGCTTGGATGATAAAAGGGTAACCCACTGAACGAAGGGGATGAATTCGGACAGAGAGAGAGAGAGAAAAAAAAAAAAAAAATAATAACACAGATAGGATAAAAAAAAAAAAAGAAAAAAAAAAAAAAAATTCTTGAAAAAAAAAATATCTCTACATATAGTAACATGTAAACCAAATGAGGCACGGGCAAATTGCGAAGGAGTATAATAAATAAGGGTGCTCACATGAGTACAGTCAAAAAAAAAAAAAAAACAACATCTAAAGGGAAAATTTTTTTTAACAACTGAATAACTTTCTGCAATTCACCGTAAATCATATGGTCAATAGGACCGCGAGATTGATTCAATCTTTGATTTGACCATGTACAGGAGGCTCTGGTCCAACAGGTTGGGGGTCACTGGGACACGCGAGTCGAGGGGCGTGCCCATTCAAAAAAAAAAAAAAAGGGTGTGTATGTGTGCATATATGTGTAATACGTGTATGTTCATATGCGCATTGTTGCCATTAAAACGTTCCTGCGAGAAAAATTCGTGTGGAATTCTAGAATCGCGAAAAAAAAAAAATATATATATATGAATAAGGAAAATCAAAGGTTGGAAACCGTCTCGATGAAGAAGAGGGAGTAAGGGTCATAGGGGGGAAGGTATAGGGGTAAGAATCTTAGGGGGGTAGGACAAAGAGTAGGGACAGCAACTGACGTAAGTTAGCCGACTTAAATAGGCCATTGGGTAGACAAGAGTAAATTGAAAAATGGTTTCAGCTCAGAGGAACACCGAACAGGATTCTACGATATGAAATAGTGAAAGGTAGGGGCGCGCAACCAGTTAGAATTTCGAAAAAAAAAAAATGCAAATAAGAATAAAGAAGACTTAAAGAAAATTGTAGAAAATTAGATTGCCTATGTTTAGTTTTAATTCCATCAACTAACACTAGGAGGCGTGTTTACCGCTGGAATTATAACTATAGGGGGGCTAAGAAATAAATTAGAAAAAATTAAATTAATTAAAAAAAAATAAGAAAAATAATTTAATATAAAAGTAAATAAATAGAAAATAATAATGAAAATAAATAAAAGTAAAATTTGATTATTATTTTCTATTTATTTACTTTTATATTAAATTATTTTTCTTATTTTTTTTTAATTAATTTAATTTTTTCTAATTTATTTCTTAGCCCCCCTATAGTTATAATTCCAGCGGTAAACACGCCTCCTAGTGTTAGTTGATGGAATTAAAACTAAACATAGGCAATCTAATTTTCTACAATTTTCTTTAAGTCTTCTTTATTCTTATTTGCATTTTAATTTATTAATTAAAATATTTATATATATTAATAAATATATTCATTTTATTTTTTTTCTCATATTTAAATTATATTAATACCCTCTACTATATCTAAAGGTCCCTGGTTCGGTCCCTGGTTTCGGCACCATTTATTAAATAATAATGTTAATTAAGTTTATTATAAAATTATATTTATAACAAATAAAGATAAAATAATTAATAAATTTAATTAACAATCTCAAGCTATAATTGATAAACTTGTCCCTGACGTTAAGTTTTGTTTTGTTTATTCGTTAATGAATTTAGGTGACTGGGTCAATGGATGGCCTTGAACTCAAATCGTAATTTTGGTACACTATCGAAGGTCATACAACCATACCCTAATCGTGCTAGTGAAAAGAAACGATAGGTATTTGTCTTACAAATACGCTAAGATACCAAAATTGATTTAGTGATGCGTTTCTATCTAATTATGTGTTAAGTATTTGTTTAGCAACATTTCATTCCATATGGGAGGTGTGGCATGCGAATGCTAATAAATTGGTTAGTTATTTATTTACCCTTACTTGGCGTTACGTCCATCAGTGTCAGGATATCCACAGGAACCTGTAAAAGCTTAAATATTGTAAGGACTCACCAAGCTCTAATGTCTTAATTTCAGCTCCACCGGGTTACTATCATCGGCGAGAAACTTATTAGAGCATCCAGACTACCTGTGTAACCACTTTTATTTCGACTTCCCACTTTTAACGATTTAATCCTACAAGATCCGGAACTCATCTCCTTCCTTCCTCCTTTGAATAGATCTCTGATGTAAAAAATCCTCACGTTTTCCTTTAATATCTGCCGTTATTATTGAAGAAGAACGATCCTATCTAATTATGCGTTAAGTATTTTCCAGATTTCGGATCAATTATTTTTATTGCGTTGTCACCTAACGATAATTAATATCTCGTAATAAAATTTCCAACTTTCGACCTAAACGTAAATTTTTTTATTTAATGAAACTTATTAGACTGTAATTTTCTTTATATAACCTCGGACTAAATAACTCTATTTTAACCTTCATAGAACAAATTTAAAGCAATTCAAACACACTATATTAAACTCCTCCCGCATTGAATTTGTAATTAATTAATTAATTATTAGATTTTATTGAATCGGAAATTATTACAAACACTGATTTTAGATTTATTATAAGATCATACACTCCGTTAAATTGCACGATTAATCCTATCCGGGCACTTCACTCCCTGTTTTATCAAAGCATAAAACTGATTGTAGACTCTATTTTACCACTGAGTTTTTTTTTATAAGTATAAACTGACTTTATTTTTCCACTGTATTTTTAAAGTATAAAAACTGATTCTAGACTCTATTAATTAATTACCAGGGTAATTCTCACGACGTGCGCGACGTTTTAATCAACCTTCCCAGTTGTCGAAGGACCCTGAATCATCCCAAACATGCTAATTTATACCCATCACAGCTCCAAAAGGGCATAATCGTATATTCCTTGACGAGGAATTATAATCTGTAATCACTCGAAATTTTTTGAAAACCCCATCTCGTTATTGTATGTTCCTACATAAGCTCTTTCGATTTTGCCTCTTCCTAAATCTCGGTTCGTCCCACAACTTTGTCTCGCTTTTCTAAGGTTTTTAGTCCCGGACTTAGTAAGCTGCCATCCAGTTTGCCCATTTTCCACATGTCTTCTGTCTTCATAATATGTTTTATAAACATGGTTTTAATCTTGTTTTTTTTTTCAATTTTGAACATTCCCATAAGTGATCTGCTAAAACTGTGTTTTAATTGGCATAAATATTAGGGAAAACGTAGATTCTTCGGTCTCCTAGTTTTAAACGCTAGTTGTCCTGTATAAATTTCCACGAAAATTATTTCTTTTCCCCTAGTCTACGTAAGCAATTATGTCTCAGAACCGTATTTCCATTATTTATGTGGCATATTCAACTTTTCCATTTTCCCACCTAATTTTCCTTCAAGTAACGGTGTTTTAACAACTATTCTTAAATGATTTTCCCTTCGTTGTTAATAAGGAATCATATCCTGGTTCCGTATCTACTCTACTTATAACGTTTTGAGTTTTTCCCATTTCCTTATCTGAGTTTTCCGGTTATGTCGGTTTTCCGTTCTCTCCCCCCACTCCTAACCCAATGATCCCTTATTGAAATTTGACGTTTGCCTTTTTGCCGTGATTCCATCTCCCGCTAAAACCCTTTTTTCCTTTTTTGATATATTATTTATGGTGTTTTCCGGCCCACTAACTATTCCTATCCTGGGATATCTGTCAAGTTAACTACTTCGATCAAATTCCGCCCAATTTTCCATCTCTCTCTTGTTCAAAATCCCATAAACTGCAAGCCCTGACGTGTGTATACATTACGATTTCTACATACTTGGCGATAAATCCATTTTAATGTGTTTATAATTAAATTTTACGGAAATTCTATAATCTAAATACTAGGTAAGAGGAATGTTAATTTTTATGACCCTTTTTAATGGATAATGGGCCTTAAATAAACAAAAGGCATGTTCGAATATTCCTTGTTTATATCAACAATATACATGTGGGGTCGACAACCTTTTTTTACATCAATTGCCTCAGCAATTTGTTCTATCGTCTATAGTATTTTCTCATAGCAAATGACGTAAAAACGATCCCTTCCTTTGAATTAATCTAACGTAATATAACTAGAATAACCATCCTATTTCAAATATATAACGATATCTATTTAAACTCGTCTGAAAACGCAAAATTAAGTCGAAATCTTATATTGTTCAATAAATACTTCCGTTTAAATGTCCGTTTTTTTTATTAGATTTTCTTTTCAAATCGTTTTCCCTGACCGTATTGCTTCATTTAAAAGTGACATTCCTAATTTCCATCGTTTTTCTTTCTTTTAAATATCAAACGTACGTTTTCCTCTGAATCTGGCCTCCTTTTGTTCTTCACGTTCTCGTTATGCAATTGAGTATCCCTACAGTAGCTTTTCCCACGTTTTCCAGGTCTTTTCTTTAATCTTCCGTTCATTATATTTCCTTGCTATTTTATTGCATCATTTTTTCAACATAATATGGATTTATTTGTTCGTTAACTGCGGTTGTCGATTCCTCTGTTGCACTCAATATTTACCTTTAAAATTAGGGTCATTGTACCAAATGCACCGAACGTGGGATTGTGTTTATCTTAAAGCGTATTGATCTCTCGGGTTGATGATGATTTTTACCCCATAAATCTCAGACTAATGGTCTAGTCCAAAGTCCATCTCTTTGTCTTGAAAAAAGGTAACCTCCCCCTTCTCTGATTGGTAGATCAATCTTAAGTGTTTATAATTGGATCCCTCTGTGTTCTATTTATCAAAACTTGACATTAATTTAATAATTATAGATCTCTGCAGTCTCCATGGCCCAATCAAACTTAATCAGCTAGATGTCGCTAGTGTGTTGATTTCGTTATAATTCTGAATTATTATTTATTCATTCGTAAGGTGGAAGCTACTATATTTTCGTATCCACTGCGATTCATCACAAAAGAAATGCGTTCATAATGGCATGTTTAACTGTCCGACTGATTTTGGTAATAAATTATCTGCTTAACCCCCCAGGTCTCGACCGTATTTTGTCGGAGGGTCAAAATATTTCCGTTTTGCAATAAAATTCAAATAAATGTAAAATTTCTTATCGTATCCGAAAACTGTATTGGAAGGGTTGTAAAATAAACTTTCAAATTTTATAATTAAAAATAAACATGTAGTTTTTGATATATGAAAGTTTTGCATGCAAACATCAAAATAAATAATACAAAATTCTCAAAGGTTGATAATTTTTATTTTCGAATTGCGGTCGGAAACTTTGTATTCATAAAAGTGTACATTTTAATTATTTGCGGTTAATTTTGAATATAATATTTGAAATTATATAATAATGATTCGAATATAAAGCGTGGTATTTTTTTTCTACCACCATTTATATCATATTTCTAACCATGATAGTAAAGGAGACCACAACGATTACTACGAGTATGAGACTTTCCGAAAACCGAACATATAGACTTGACGGGTTTAAATATTATCTCAATAATAATATGATTCTATTAGTATTCCCCTTTGTTTAACATTATTAATAATGTATATTGAAAAATGCTTTATTATAATATGGTTGGAGGCGAGAATACATTAAGTATTATGGAAAAAAAAAAGAAAATTTGCATCGAAATTCAATAAAACTATTAAACTATTTATGAAGCTATTCACCAAGACGTAAGCATTTGCGCTAAAATATATTAAATGATGTCATTACTAGTGTAGGTACCTTATAATATTTGCCTATCCTACGTGTTTCATTTGTCATCCCGGCGTTCAATGATCTTGAGTGATTCATCCGAAGAGAATAATATACCGGTTTGTCAAGATGTGGAATCTTAACATTTTTAACATAATTATTCTTACGCAATGATATTTTATGTCACTGGTTTTATGTATTATGTTAAGTGATAAATAACTGGTAATGCTTTGATCAGCACACTTCGTATAGTGTTGATTTTTGCGATTTGACAGCTCGCAACGCTCATGCCTTTTGGCGGAATGAAAAGGTGCTAACAAACATAGCTGCTATGTTTAAAGGTTGACCGGGCACGGAACTAATAAACAAATTTACAGGCAGACGAAATGCAAAGTAGTCCAGTTAAAACAGGACTTCGCTACGCTCGTTAATATAAGATGTTCACGTAAAATTTTTGTACATGTCTCAATTTTGTAGTTTCACAGAATTTAAACAATTTGTCAAATTTCTAAGTTCTGTGAAATTTCTATTGAGGTAGAACCTGCATACAAGCAGCCATTTGCAGCTTCGCGGAATCACCTATTTATTGTCTAAATTATGTATTTTGTTAAATGTTTTGTTAAAAATAATATTAAAAAAATTGAAAGTAAATTTGAGTTACTTGAACCAGCTCTCACTATGACGCACACACAACCAAATTTAATTTGTATTAAAATGTGATATTATTAACTCATTTTGACGGTACAATACTGAAGAAAAAAATGGCGTGTCTGATTTTTTCATAATCTTTTTATTTTTTTCTTAAATTGATGAATATATGCGTTTCACATTTTTAATTAACATATAATAATCCAAAGAAAATCAAGTCTGTTATTAGTTCATCAGGGGCCTATTTCACACTACTTGGATAATAATAGGACTTGAATAGTACTGGAATATTAAGTTTGAAATGTGATATTTTCTTCAAATTGTGTGTTATAATTATAGATTGTTTATTAATTTAATCATGAATTTTATTTTTAATTATTCTAGTGGTAGGTAGTGTAAGTACCTACCTGTGGTAATTTTAGTTTTTTTTTTCAATCCTCAAAGTAGATACTTAATTTGTCTATTCCCACATAAAATTTTTCAATTTTAAACTCTACGTAATTGTCGTACCGACCACACATTTCTTCAGCGTGAGCATAGAGATATGCATCTAAAAAAACATGTCTTATTCTGAATAATGATTCTAAGCTAAAGAAGTATGTGATTCTAATCTAACACACACCCATCCCACGCTTAAAGTATTCAATTCACAGTAAAAGTATTTTTTTATCACATGCATAGTTTTGTAATATGTTTATTTTATTGCCTTTAAATTTGGGTAAAGCACAGTTTTAACTGGCAAAACTATATACTGAATCTATACATTCTGAAAAATAATAACAATTCAATAAAATTTAACGGAATTTAACGTAATTATGATAATAATTATTAATTACTTCTCAGTTAAACGGTTAGTAATAATTTCCTACACAAGTTTTAAGCTTAAAATTCCTCAACTTATGAAGATTCATGCTACATGTAAAATAACCGTGTTTTCTCAATGGGCACAGTAGCCTATTAAGATTACTGCGGATGGATTCCACCCATTTTTACGATCATAATTTATGTATCTCGTGTTACAAAATACCTTTTAGATGTAACTGCATTTGAAAAATTGCCATCGTGCATATTTAGCCCGTGAATAATTTGTTATTTGTCTGACCGGTCAATTTATCACACTGTTATTATCTTATGTTTAATTCGCTGTGACACTAAAGGCATAATATTGATAAATGATTCAATAAAGTCCGCACGAAGAATTTTAATCTTTAAATAATTATGCAAGACGTTTCCCAATATTCTGGCTTGTAAAAATACACGGATTTTATCTGATGTAAACAAACATGAAAACATCACCATTCAATTCGATGCATTTAAGCATGTTTTGTTACTCGTAATTAATTTATTTAATATTAATTTAATGTATAATTCTTTTTAAATTAACATTTCAATTAAGTGTATCGGTTTCCCTTTTCAAATCTGCAAAGCGGCGTTTTCTTTGAATTAATTTCATAGGCATTTGAAATGAATCCCATAAGTTTAGAATCAAATGTTTTTAACCCTTCAGAAATTTTGGCGTATTTTTCAGATGGTCAAAATATTTTCGCTTTACATAAAATGCAAATAAATGTAATATTTCTGAACATATCCGAAAACTAAAAACTATTTTTGAAAGGTGGTGAAATACGCTTTTAAATTTTGTAATCCGAATTATATATACAATTTTTGCATGCAAACATAAAAAAGCTTTTTCAAACTAAAATTACCGATAACGAAAAAACATAAAAACGCATGTTTTATTAGACAAATGTTTTATAAATGTTATTTTCCCCTCACTTTTTTGTCGTTCTTTGTAAAAATAATGAATAAAAAAACTTCCAAAGATTAAACAAATAATTTAATTTTCCATTCAAAACTTTATTTTATTTTTACTTTTTATGTGTACATTTTACTCTTTTGGTGGTTATTTAATATAAAGCGTGGTGTTTTGCCTTTCTAACACCGTTTAGAACACATTTCTCAATACGATAGTAAGGGAGTTACATCAAATTATATGAGACCTGTGTGACCTGGGACAAATTTAGCCTCCTGTGATTTAAACGGGTTAGGTCGATCAAATAAAAAGTATTTTAAAGAAAATTGAAGCATATCTTTGGTTTTCTGATCCGGCTTCGACTGAATTATTTTTCTCACAGAAAGTTACATCAATCCTTTTGAAAGCACTTTCTTATTTTTTGCCTTATTTTTCGACAGGTATATGACATATTTCATATCTACATATATCAAGCTGGATTTTGACATTTCGAGCTGTGAAAGTTTCGCAAACCACAGATTTTCAAAAAACACATTGAATACAGCAAAATTTTTACCATCATCTTTATACTATTGCTCTAATTTGGTTAGAACCTAACTTAACCAGTTGTTTGCTAAAAAGGTTTTGTGCGGGTTGGTCAGAACGTTGATAGGCGTCTGATTTGGAAGGTAATATGTAATGAAACAACAGATATGCAATAAAACAGCGCGTATTAATTAATCGTCTTTTATAAAACTTACAACAAAAAAAACAATACAATTCGATGCGTTTATCGTTAACCCAATGTTCGTTTAATTTGATTTGTGCGTTTTCTTTTGTTGCAGGTAAGCGGAACTGATAACAGTTGTAGGGAGCGTTGCAGCGCCAGCGGTTCCCGTTACTTTACGCAACAGGTTATTCGGCGCGTCACCAGATATGTGCGAACGCTTCGGCCCGCTCACCGCTGTCTGATGTCCGATGTCACCGGTCACCGTGGGATGTGAGCCGTGGGCCCACACGCGGATACTTGTAACACAGGACGGGGCTTGTTAAAGGCCGACACCGTAACTCTGACGCAATTACTGCACCTTCAAATGGGTGATTTGACCTACTTATATTTACGCTTATTTTGCGGAAATTAATAGTTATCATAAATACATTTATTCTCCAATAGATTTTTACAAATCTATACATTTTTTATTTATCATTGATTCTGTTGACAAAAAAGCCACTGCTTCCTGGAATGTAGCTGGTTTTCAGCAGTGCCCCATTCATCAACGGTTATGAAACGTTTGGTTCCTGGTCTATATGTATCTCTGTATATATGTTATGGTTTTTAGTTTTTCACGGGTGTAAGATGTAGAACAATTTTCTCGGTTTACCCGCGTAACGTAGTCCTTAAAGCGACTTTTTTAACTCCTGACGTTCCGGACAGATTTCATTGTCCATCTTCAGAGACCTTATGTCTTGAATTTTTTGAGACAAAAACTCAAATAATCGGGGAGATGTGATCGGTCAGGCCCGATGTCGTCCGATGTAACTGTGTATTTGACCTACTTATATATTATGCTTCTTCTTTTACAAATTCATAAAAAACATGCTTTTTGAGATATAATTTTTAACTCTTTGGTTGGTACCTGCCTATCTCTATTAACCACATGCATCTCTTTCCCGTCTTTAGCTAGGGCCTTTTAAAATAATTTCAAGTATGAACCAAGGTTATAGGTCTTGTAGGAGGTAGAACAAAAGCATTTCCATCAAAACGATAAAGAGTCTCCCTCGAGCCTCTCCCAATCCTAGGTCCGCCACATCCGTGGGCAGACGCATCCGCCGCCAAGACCTGGACAAACCTCACCCCATGAACCCGGGCATCCCAGCAAATCCAAATGTTGCGAACCACTAACATGGGATGACTTATACCAGAGCTAATTATCAAAGCATTTCTGTCCCAAACACTACAATTCATCAGTGTAGATATAAACTGTTAGCATTGCAAAACGAAACCGGTTGGCATAATGAAGATCATAAAATCTCTTAGTTATTCATTTCCAAAATAAGGTCATATAATATTTTCATTTCATATAGCCTATTGTATACTGATTTGGTGTTAGTGAAATGATTATATAATATCATGGTGTTAGTGAAATGATTATATAATCGCAGCCGTGAATGCCAAGTTTTTTTTTAACTTTAAATCACTTTAACTAAACGTTAAATAATGAGAAATTAATAAGACCACCCACTAAACACTTTAAATAATAATAATTCTATTCCAATTTCAAACAATAACGGAATAGTCGTTCAGCACCAAAAAAAACTTCAAAATTGTGTGAATTATGTTAAAATTGCGATAAACCGCAAGGTGTTAGAATGGAATCATTATGATTTTGTGATAATAACGGGGTTTACAAAATATCGGAATTCTTTAAAATTCCCTTTTGTTTGTGTACCGATCATCGGTATCACCGTAAGGAATGACCAACTTGACCTACTGACGAGCCATCTCGCGTCCGATCACCGTATGTGCAAGTTTTTTTTTAAACCGCTTATGGTATCGGATGATTTATTTATAAACATATTTTTTATGTGACCCCCACGCTGTAACACCCGTTGACCAGACATGAGCCGGGGTCAAATTCGGTATATCAACATCATACGAGTATAATACATTGTTTGGATATATCAACTTACTGTACCTCGATATTAAAATTAATTTCCCAAGTTAATTTTTTTTTGTAATTAAACAACAAAAATGTCATATTTGTACCACAGTTAATTGTATACGTGTTTCAAAGCTCTACAGCTCGTGATGAATATGACATTGATCATTAATATTGAATTGTATAATAAAAAAGCGTCTTTTCATATTTTTATGACAGTTAGTTTGATACCTTTTCCAAAGCTCCACAGCTCGTGAAGGGAATAACATTGAACATTGACATTGCATTGAACAATATATGTAAATACCTAATGAGTATTTTTGTGACTGCTAATTTGATACTTTTTCAAAGCTCCACAGTTCATGATGGGAATAACATTAAACATTGACATTGGATTGAACAATATAAATACCGGTTTCGTATTTTTGTGACCATTAATTCGATACGTTTTTCAGAGCTCCACATCTCATGATGTGAATAACATTTACATCGAACTGAACAATTTAAATACCTTTCTCGTATTTTTGTCACCGTTAATTTTATACGTATTTATAAGCTCTACAGCTCATGATGGGCATAACATCGAATTGATCAATATAAATACCTATTTCGTATTTTTGTCACCGTTAATTTGATACGTATTTATAAGCTCTACAGCTCATGATTGGAATAACATTGAACTTTGAATTGAACAATATAAATACCTACTTCGTATTTTTATGACCGTTAATTTGATACGTATTTTAAACCTCGACAGCTCATGTTGGAAATGCGGATGCGAGCTAAAAAAAGTTTGTGTTCGTCTGAAATTTTCAGACAGAAATTTCATGACGCCAGAGCTCACCGTTAGGTACAGTTTTTTTTTGCTCCATAATTAACATCCAAAATGTATTTCCGGTTCTGGTTTTAATACTATTAAATTACTTGAACTAATTATGCAAGATCTTTTTTAATGTTCGTATACTTACATACAGTTTAAAAAAAACTTTTTAACGAATGACATCTGTCACTGAGGTGTGCTAATTTTAACAGAGTGACTTCTCAAAGCAATTAAAACTTCCACACAATTTCACACCTTATGTTTTAATTTATCGAGACAGCAAGCAATACAATTAATTCGTTCGGTTAAAAAATAACATAGTAGGTTGACTTTTACGTTGTTTTTGCTTCGTACGGCATCTCCCAATAAGGATTGCCGCTACAATATGACCAGTCACCTTTTCGGAGTTAACCGTTTTATTTGTGTATACGTTTTTTATTGGTTTTGCCGACCGTTTCCTGAACTTCTTCGTGGGTTATTTCTGTTACTTGTTTTATGGTTTCCATCAATCATTACATGGAAGATGTATTATGTGGACAGCAGTAATCAAAGATATTGAATGGCAGTAATCAAATTTGCACTTTGTTATTTTGAAGTAAAAACTTTTAGCACCGATGTGATTTGAAACTCGATGAAACATAAAAGAGACAATCACTTACATCTATAGGATTTAGCCTGCGAGAGAATAAGATAGTATAATCGGTCTCTTATTGGTGCGGTGTTTCGTAGTCTCCCCACTCTTGTTTACTTTAGTTTTCTTAAGGTTTCCACTTCAACTTCGTGTCAATTGCACATTCTGTTTTTTTTTTTTATTTACATTACTTTTTTATTACTTTATTGTGTTTAGAAATCAATAATTATTTTCAAGATAATTTCATCGTTAAGTGAATATATGGTGAAGCAATATTACTTTGTTAACCCCTAAGGCTAATTTGTTCGCTTTTGGGAACATCTGATATAGGTCTTACAGAAATCGTTTTGTCTCCTTTACTGTCACAGTGAGAAATATTATCTAAACGGTGTTAGAAGGATGAAACATCACGCTTTATATTCAAATCTAAAAAAGTCTAAAATAATTCAAATGAACACCTTTATGGAACCACAGTATCCGACCGCAATTTTAAAAAAATAATTAAAGTAAGAATTATTTTTTTGATAATTTTAACATGAAACGACAAAAAAGTGAAGTGACAGTAACGTTCATAATAGATTTTTCTGATAAAATATGTTTGTCTGTATGTTTTTTTTTTTCATTATCAGTTTTCTTATTTAGAAAAAACGTAAGGTGAGTAATTTTTTAAACTTTTTATGTTTGCCGCCAAAAAAATATATTAAAAAAAACAGGGTATGCAATTCACATGCGGTAGAAGTGAATCCTTCAGAAAACTAAAGTAGACAAGATTGGGGAAGCTACAAAGCACCGCACAAAGAGGAGACTGATTATACTACCTCATTCCCTCGCAGGCTAAATCCAATAGATATATTTATTTGTCAGAAGTATTGAATTATATGTTAATTTTTAATAATAAAATTTGGAAGCATATATTTTTAGTTTTCCGATGCGTTCAGAAATATTTAATTTATTTGGATTATATTGCAAAACGAAAATATTCATACCATCTGCCAGAACATGCTCGAGGTCTAAGAGTTAAGTACTGGATTACTGGATTTTATTATTTACATAGCTTATATTACTTGGCTTTTTTAAATTGGTTGAATAATCAAGTTAATAGTATTTTTAAGAAACTAGTTTATTAGAACGATAGATTTACTACCTGCCGCTAAAGATAAATAAGTCTTCAACCAGTTATTGGCTCTGAATGGAGCGACACGCCCCGAACGGCTTCATTAAACGAACAATTTAGGATAACGAATGTGACGTCGAATGCTCCCCTTGAATAATATTAAATGGTAGATCCCTCCTCAAACACCCACCTAATAATAGGTCATAATTCATAGCGTAATTGTAGATGTAGTAGTAATATGTTGTTTGAAGGGTTGTTTAATCCTTTAGGACCCCACAGATTCTTCTTAATTTATCGTCATTTATTCAATTAATTTGATTTTGTCTTAATTACAAAAGACAGTAAATTTTTTAAGTTAATTTTTTCGATCTATTCAAGTATTGAAAAGATCTTTTATACTAGCTCTACACAGAAAATCCTGACGTTTCCCCCACCGAAACACCACGTGGTTCGTTTCCCATAATTCGTGGCTAAGCTCGCGCTTATGATCTCAAATTTATCTTCTTACGTCGGTTCCTCACTGCTGAGGATCGTGACATCTACTCCAATTTCCATAGTGGACAAGGTTCCTCCACTCTTCACAGTTCTGCGCTGCGGAGAGCTGCGGACACAGACGTAAAGTGATACTTGGTTACTCCAGCGCATTGGTGACCTTCCTGTGCTTCTTATTTCTTCCACTTTGTCAGTGACTATGAGTTTCTCCAAGTTGGAGTCCTCAGTTTGGCGAGCAACGTGCTTAAAGTATCTTCAAATACGTTGTAGCTAGTATGATTGCTAGTAGCCCATTGTAGATGCCTAAATCTTTCTAGCTCACAGCCTAATATTATCTCCTTTGAGGGGGGTGGTGTGCGAAAGTTTTTTTTAATGATGTAAACCCGGTGCTGAACACGTGTTTGTAACTTGTCTTTACTGTGATACCGAAAGAGTTAATAAAGCTAGGTTTTACAGCACCTTATCTTTAAATACCGACAAAACGGACCCACCACCATCTGTATTTTAATAATTGTAATCCTATAATGAATCTCTCGGATAAAGCAGTATAACTTTATGCTTATTTCCTTTTTACAGACTTATAAATTGAAGTTACCTGTAATTATATCATTTTTGCTTTTTTAATAATTGTAAAATTATTTTGTAGCGTGAAAAAACTTTTGGTTTTGAATTTATCCATATTATTTTTTTATTAAATTTATATAATAGTTCTCAAAACAAATTTGGTTATTTTCAATTTTTTAACTTATTTTGTTGATGGTCAAGAACATCCTTGAAGGGTAACAAAAAGTCTCAAAGTGACCATTGAGAAAAAACTGTTTTATTTTCATTCTCCGACTATTCGACTATCAATATTAAGTATGTAGGTATTGTAGGTATTCCTGTCTTTATCTTCTTTTCTAAACTTGAAGTTATTTAAAAATATTATTTTCTGGTCCAAAAGGGTAAGCGTTCATGTTCGGAACCCCCATGATGCATTATTTATAGTTATTGATGGCGTTTTTGAATGTATAATTAATTTGACGTCATAATCGGTAAACCTCGATTAGGTTTTACGGGTATTACATCTAATTGGTTCCACAGTCTTAGTTAAACGGTTTTCTTGCCACCCGGCGCGTTCCCCTGTATCCATTATTTAATAAATTAGGGTTAGGGTCAACCTATATTGGTATACTAACTTAAGTCTCCGGCGTTACCCGGGCTTTACATATGGTTTTTTCGAATTCTAATGTAGATAGTGACCTTCCTCCTGGTTTGCAGATTAAATATGCAGAATTTCATCATTCTATGCGGATTTGTAAAAAAATAAAATTCACGCCGCCAGACTATGTGCCCGCCCGCCACACACACTCTTTAAATAAATAGATAGTGGTGGCAGTCCGTGACTTTTCAGCAATAGTGGTAGGATTAAGTTTAGAAATAAGTATTTTTTACATAGCTTAACTCCCTGGGGAAAATAATATCCCTCTGGGTCTATGTCATCTTATTGGATGCTGTGTGAAGGGTCTTTTCTATCATCATTAGGAATATATTTTATTATTGGTAATCTGGGGGTCATTGTATCCGGGAGTGACAGACGTACAGATCCTCCAATTGCAATGCAAGGCGGTGGGTCGAGAGAGTCCGGCTGGAGAGGTCAAAATGCCTCTCGATCCGGCCCACCACGCAGTAGGTCCAGCATCCGCTGCCAAGGCCCTGACAAACTTCACCCTTTGAACCCGGGCACCCCTGTTAAGTCACCAAACTTAGCGCACCACTTGGGGTGACCTATGCCAGAGGTGTTGGTTATACAATATTAGGTTCCCGGGGCCGCGGTTACATGCAGCGGTAGTTGTGGCTTGCCACTATTCAATTAGGTACATGTTAGCAAGCCAAGAATCTCAGATTTCACCTAAAATTTGAGAAATAAATATTTTGTTTTTCAAGCCTTTAATAATTTTAAAAAATAATATACCTAGGAACTCATATAAATAATAATAAACCTAATATTATGTCACGTAGTTTGTGGTTCATCTTTTGATCCTTATCGATTTTAATAACCAGGAAGGAATTCGTAACAGGTTATTCAATACACTGTAGTTGTAGTACATTCATACGTATTACACCTTCGCGTTTAGTATCAATTTATTTATGACATATTTATTACGCTCTATTTCTAGCGGTCTTTCAGTGTTGCTTTCACGCTCGATACATTTCGCATTGCACGAGTCAAATTTGAGAAATATAACGCGCCAATTATGCGGATCTATTCGTTGGAAATTGAATTGTCCAATACAATTTAAGTTATTGACTGCATTGGATTTACAGGTTATTACTCCTGCTATTACCATTTGTATTATCTCTTATTTATTTTGTATCATTTACATTTCAATATCAGTAACGGCTATTATAACATTTGTTTATTCGACCGAGCTTTTTACGAGACGAATTATGCATAACCAGTTTTTTTAGAGCTGTTTGATCAGGCTTTAAAAATCCTGTATTCTTTTAATAATATGTTAAAATTATTGCCGTTTTTAGAGGCGTATTTTAAGCAAACTGACAGTTATTAATATGCATTCATTAATTTATTAGACATATCAATTGATAATTTACGACCGTGATTAAAAAAAAATTGTTTCTGTC
Source organism: Limnephilus lunatus (assembly GCA_917563855.2). Lineage (NCBI taxonomy): Eukaryota > Metazoa > Arthropoda > Insecta > Trichoptera > Limnephilidae > Limnephilus > Limnephilus lunatus. The sequence continues at coordinate 36,751,963 of OU830601.1, forward strand.
ATACTGAAAGCCATAGATTTTATGTTCAGAACTGGAAACTAAATCAAAACTTGATGAAAAAAAAACTATGCATTTTGAGAAAGCTTTTTTCGTGTGCCTAGAAACAAACAAATGTCTGGCATGTATTTTAAGCTCGTGTAAAGTGGCTAGATCGCTATTTCTGTGGTGGCCTTCTCGTTTGCATTTCTTGGGAGAAGTGGCATACTTGTTTGCTTGAGTATATGAGGGCGTGCAAAAGCACTGTCACCAGCGCTACTTTCGGCATTCCACCTTGCAGTGTGGTATCTGGTATCTGGTATCTGGATGAGCAGAGCTCCCAGCGGTGCGGCAGGTTGGTGGCACAACTGTTGGACCTACTCGGGTAGTAATCACTAGTCCGCTATATAAACGTGTTCTCCCGTTAATACACCAGCAATACCAGTGTACAGCTACCAACTCAGCTATCAACCATATTTCATCAGCCATGGGGCATCCAATGGTCGGAGTCACTTCAAATATCATCTTAGTCTCCCTTTGGGTATATAAATATATAAATGCATCTTGCATTTCGCATATTGTAACAATCCACTGTGTAATTTCACCTGTTAGATAGTGCGAGTGCCCATGTAACTGGAGTTGATTACCAGTTTCTGCGTTAAAATTAAAGGATATCTGTTTACCAATGTGCAATAATGATCATTATTCTGCTAGTTCGCTTTGTTACCGGATCAAAATGATGGCGCAGCCATGTTGAGACTCGTTGCAGTATATTACATTAAAATTGTTGTCCCTCCGTTATGTTTTAATGTGTAAATATTGCAAGTATTTTGTGCTTCCACTCATTGATCGACATTATTTTAATGTTCTTAAGTATACTCGATGTTGCTTAATGGAGTCATCTTTATTATTGTGGTATTTATAAAGTCAATCAGCCTAAGAGCTTTATGCAATTTGTAAGTTAAGTTATCAGAGGCTATCTTGTGTAAATATCTCCGCTGATGTCAATAAAGATGTTTAATGTCTGATTGTTATTATTTATTGGGCATTGCAAAGAGGTTTTTAGGTGGCTTCATTTTGTCGTTGTTTTGAATTCTTTTATTGTACATTAAAATCGGATTTCTTGTGTTGGATGAAGTTATTATTTAAATTTGTAAATAATTTTTCGATTATGTTATTTGTGGCTATTATGAATAGTGCAATACTTCTTATATTAAGGCTTGCCGGTGGCTGGAGCGCCATAGAAACCGCTGATTTCATACGATACGCTCCATTAGCCAGGCCTTGCCTAGGAATGTGTTTTTTCTCCCATTATTATGTCACTTCAGAGAATTTCTGAATCGAAATACAGCGTTTGGTTCGAAACGGCTTGTTCCACCGTTGACCAACGGGTTTTCGATCAATTGTGAGCTGACTTATCCGCTGTGATTCATAAAACAACATGTTTTTAATATTTAAGGTAAAATAAAAATAATCAAAAATCGTAATAAAATATTTAATGAACCTCGCGAAGTTCTGTTATTTTAACTCGAACGTTTTACATCTAGGCTGTCTGTAAATTTGTTTTGTATGTTCTGTTTCCTTTTCAAGATGGCGGCCGTTTTAATGATTCAGTAAAGATTATTTTGTTCAATTGTGAAATCATCGTTTATTCGTACTTTCTTAGTCGAATTCTTTCAATATTATGGTACCTGCTTACCTGTGTGAAGAAGATTTGAAAAAATAATTGTCATTGATGCATTTGAAACAAATAAAATGTCACATTTTATATTTAAGTAGATGGGTATGAAAGTAAGTACCTAATTAAAAATCTTTACTCGAGGTCTGGTGTTTTCAGAACTAATAGTAATTAAAACACCCCAGAAAATAGGTTATTACCTCTACTGACATTTGAACTCGTGATTTTCCTCTCTGGACGACTGCTTTTACCGCTGAGCTATTACTCCACCTTCCGTCGTTATGTACATTTCATCCAAGATTTATTTACAATTTCAGCTAATGAACTGATTTCTTAATCTTCGTTTTATTGTTTATTCACGTTCTTCTGTCCTTCTTACATACATCCGTATTATTTTACGACTACTGTTGATAAACTGCTCAATTTTCATCAGAGGTATGCAAAATAAACTTCGCGTAAAGCTTCTGCCTCGCGCACTAATCAAAGAAAAGCTCGTTTTATTTGATGGTCGATAAGCTTTTATTGATTTCTTCACTCCCATTACCTGCTGCATTGCTTTTATACTCTGACAGAATTTTTATTGTGTGCCCATATCCAGGAGCCGATATCAGCGTGATTATAGCTCTTAGTTCTATCTTCTTATTTTTACAGTTTCAATAATATATCGGCCTTATCGGATGGTGGCACCGGTTTGGTACCTGCTTGTAAATTAATTGTTTTCATACTTGTTCTTGAATTGTCTGAAAATATCCATTCCTATTTTGAATCCTAAAACTCCAAAAACCTGTGAAAGCTCTTTTCAAATGCTGTTATTATTTCAGTTATTCGAAACACCTTACACTCTTGATATAATAACAGAATTTGAATAGAGCCTTCACAGAACTTGAAAATTAAATTAGAAATTTGATAAATTGTTAAAATTCTGTGAAACGAGTGGCCCTAAGTTCTGTGAAAGTTGTATTGAAGTTCTGTTATTATTCCATTTTGATCCAGTTGTTTTAAATACTGAAATAATACGAGTAACATCATTTGATGAATTGTTGAAATTCTCTGAAACAATTGGTTCTCAGTTGCCTTAATTTTGCTCACACTATCGATTTTAAAATTTCTGTTAGCTATTCTATCATATTGTATTGTTGTATCGTGATTTATTTTTGGGGTATTATGCCGTGTTGCGCTAGCCAGCGTTTCTTAGCTTCCGTTCGCTAGCCTTCTTCTTTAGCCAGCGTTAAGTAACCATCATGACATTTACACATCTGCCCTGATGATGATGGTTAGGTTTAATGATGGAAACTATAACGCTGTCCGAAACGTTGGCTAAAGGAGGTGATAGCATAAAATGGCATAAAACGTCAAAAATAATTTACGAAAATACTTTTGGCCGTGAAAATGTAAAATCATTAATATTATAATGTTGTTAATTCCTTTTAGGTTCCGTGACATCACCCAAAGTCGTAACTAAACAAATACAGCTTTTCGTCGTTCCGGTTTGTGGCTCCCAGTGTGTGGAGAAAAGTAAAGTTAATTAATGGCGACGGGTAATTTATCGATGGTGGTTTCAGTATTACCTCATGTTGTGGAGTTTGCAAAAAAGAATAAGTTCGCTGACCTCGCAAAGAGGTACGGAAGCATCCGTAAAAGAGGTTCCAATTCGAACGTGGCTACCTTCCAATTCAATCTCCCCCATTCACTCGTTCTCCATCACGAATTCTAATCTTCCTCTCTTGTCTCCTGCTTCATCTCGTCTCGCGTCACGCTTTCCTTGTCCAGCCCACAATGGCAGCGTGATTGTCATTTGATTTCCATTTTACCACTTTACTAGAATTCCGCGTCTGAAAAACTTAATTGGACAGATTCGTGAAACCGGTCCGGTGTCTGATTTTCGTCAGAAATCTGTGGATGACATAATAGGACACGTTCTTCCAGTACATCAGATCGGCTATTTCGCTTTATTACATTTATTTCTTGGCAAATTAACGATTCCACGGTCGCTACGTGGGGGGTCAGAACCCCGCTACTCCAGAAACCGAACTGTCGACTTACAGCCTTCGAATTAGGCTTTTTTGTTCCTGTTTTTTTGCTGCCAGACTTTTGATTTGACAATCGTTCAATCTCATTTTTCTTAATGGACAACGGTACTTGAGTAATTCGTAAATTGATTTGCTATAAGAAGCGTGGAGCAGCACACATTATTGAGGTAGAGGAAATATTTCCAAATAAAATGCTCTCAGTTCTTCAAGGCTGTCCTGAATCGTTCCAGGCTGCCATTATTCGATATGACGGTCATTCTAACGTCATTCCGAATTTCCATTCACTTAAACCTCGATTATATTGAGCGAGTTTACAAACTACTAGCCGGCAAGTTAAAAGCGGGTGAATCGGCGAGTGAAATTGTCATAATGACACCCAAAACTGTTCACTCCCACAGTAGCGAACTATCTAGCGAGTTGAAACCACGTGTTGCTATATTTTCTGGGTGTTCTAGCGTTAAAAATGAAGTGGATAATAACGACTCCTGCGCGAACTAATTCTATCGAAATTTCGTAGAAAACTGAGCTTGCAGCTAGCGCCGCACACTAGCGAGTAGCGAGAATAACAACTCCCGCGCAAACTAATTCTGTCAGCTGTTTGGCAGTTACGAAATCAGCTGTTGGCGGGCCGCCATTTTGTGACACACGCTGGCGAGTAGCGAGCAAAGTTGACCCCCTTTCAACTTTTTTCGTAGATTGTTCACAATCTGCTAGCTAGCTAGTAATACGATTACACTGAGCGAGTTTACTAGCAGATTGTGAATTGCCGGCTAGTAGCTTGTAAACTCGCTGAAATCGAGACTTTAGACACGATACAAGCGGTCTATCTGTGCCGTAGATTCAATCTTAATAATACGAATGTAATGTGTACCCTATAATTTTAGCAGTTAGTAGTCAAATCATTAGAGGAATTACTTGAAGCTGTAATGGGTCCCATTGTTTACAGTCAAGAAACTACCTTCGACGTCCGCTGGCCGAGGTTGAAACCAAATCCCGATCATTCCGCTTGCCCGATCATTTGGATCGAATAATAAAATTAACTATTAATCGTCGCTCGTAAAAATCCACTAATAACAAATTTTCAAGTCTAGCTTAAGTTACGACGAATAAAGCGAGCTCATTAAGGGTAGGGTTTGGAAAACATCGCTCCGCATTATCAGTAGCATCCGCATCTAGTAGCAGCAATACTAGAAAATTATATAGGGGTAGTTAGAAAAATGTGTAAAGTTACTAGTGATTAAACTTTTTTTACTGTAATCTTACAAATTCTATAAGTTATACATGCTGCAACTTTAGTTAAAACGTTGAAAAAGGCCTTCGCGATTATCTCTCCTGAACCTGTTGTAAACGTTTTTAACAAAAATCCTTCCGTAATCTCAGAGTAAACATTATGTTAAAACACGCTATTAAATTTAAAGCACTTCAGTGTTTCTAGATTTTTATTGTAATTCGCCTAAACTTTCTGAATTTTTCAACTATCCTCCGCCATACATTTTTGTATGGCGGAATAATGCGCCGCGCGATGCCGCCAAATGTCTATTGAATTTCACAGAATTCATTCAGTTGTGAGAAAGCGGTCACGGCGGGAGCACGCATATTTTTTTCGCGGCAATTTTGTTCGCTGTGTCTTTGATTTTTGAAGGAATCATTGAGGAGATAGGTGTTACAGAAACCGGGTAAGTTGAAATAAAATATATTTATTATTATCTAATAAATTATTTTTAACTTGATTTACAGTTTTACAGATTTTATTTATTATTATTTTTTTAAACTTCAGGTACCTTCAAAATGGGTAAAAATAAAGGAAGCCTTGCTTACCGTGCCATAAAAATAGACCCACCCACTGGAAGAAAAGGAGAATAAGGTAATAATGTCAACATTTAAATTTTTTACTGATTTCTATCAAAGGTAGTTTGAAGGTGGACTGAAGTCATTTTGCATTTTGACATCTAAAAATTTCGGCATCCATCTTGAATTTCTCTAGTTATCTACCGATTTGGTTCAATATCAGAATTCTGGCGTTTAGAAGTGCACTGAACTCGAATCTAATGTCAAAATGCAAAATTTCGGCATCCATCTTGAATTTCTCGTGTTCTCTACCTATTTGGTTCAAAATCAGGATAAGGGCGTTTGGAGGTGCACTGAACTCGGATCTAATGTCAAAATGCAACATTTCGGCATCCATCTTAAATTTCTCTAGTTATCTACCTATTTGGTTCAAAATCAGGATTAGGGCGTTTGGACGTGCACTGAACTCGGATCTAATGTCAAAATGGAAAATTTCGGCATCCATCTTGAATTTCTCTAGTTATCTACCGATTTGGTTCAATATCAGGATTCGGGCGTTTGGAAGTGCACTGAACTCGGATCTAATGTCAAAATGGAAAATTTCGGCATCCATCTTGAATTTCTCTAGTTATCTACCGATTTGGTTCAATATCAGGATTCGGGCGTTTGAGAAACGCGGAGATCCGCAAAGAATGCAAGGCTGATGTAAGCGTAATGAGTAAGATCAAGAAAGGAACGCTCCGATGGTTCGGGCATGTAGAGAGAATGAACGAGGAAAGGAGTGTAAGGAGAATATATAACGCAAATGTGAATGGTAGAAGAAGTCGGGGACGCCCGAGAAAGACATGGCACGACCAAGTGAATCAGATACTTGAGTCGGGCCATGTCAGGAGTCAGAATAATAGAAGAGCATGTATGAGACGGTGTATGAATGTGAACGAGGCAAGGAGTGTGTGTCAATACCGAGTTGTTTGGCGGTCCGTCCTCTCTGCCTACCCCTGCGGGGAAACGGCGTGATGGTTAGTTAGTTAGTTAGTGGAAGTGCACTGAACTCGGATCTAATGTCGAAATGCAAAATTTCGGCATCCATCTTGAATATCTTAAGTACTTTGACGATTTGGTTCAAAATCAGGTTTAAGGAGTTTGAGGTTCACCGAACTCGAATTTAATGTCAAAATGCATAATTTCGACGACCATTTTGAGTTCTCTACCGATTCCGTTCAAATAGTCACTAAGTTTTATTGAAAACAACGGCTGTCAGATCCATTGATAAATCGAATGAATTTCGATGTTGGGTAAATTCTGGGTTGTATTATTACAAATAAATTTATTTTAAATGTTTTTTTAGGAAAGTGTTGGCTGCAATTGAAAACAAACCTTATATGAACCAGAAATTTTTTCCACATCAAAACACCATGAGATTCTATGTCACATTGAGTCAAAAACAAAGACGTCTGTAAAGGTCCAGGGGCTAAAAAAAGTCTATGTATCCTTGCCCTTGCATAATATGATTTATAGTCTGTCGATCTGTATCAATTATGTTGCAAATAAATTAATTTTTTTATAAAGCAAGTGTATTTTTATTCCGTATTTTATCTAAATGCTGACCAGTTGTGCCTGAATCTAACCGAAATACACAGTAGATCGAGCGGCTGGCTCGCGGCTCGCGGCGCGGCCCAGCTTGTTTGCAACTACCAAAAATACCTAACTGCAGTGAATGGGCAGTTTGACCCAGGCGCAAATGTCTCTATGAGCTATCCACGCTATTCCACAATATGATTCTTAGTATGTTAAGCTGTATCCATTATAGTAGAAACTAAACTTTAATTTTATAAGGCAAGTATATTTTTATTTCGTAAGTCCGTAGTGTCTAGTATACCCACATCTCCTCTAGTCAGACGCAGGCGGCCAGCTGCGGCCGTGTTTGTCTACAAGTACAAGAAATACCTAACTGCAGCGTTAGCGCGGTTTGATACCTGGCCCTTAATACCCAATAAGAATGAAATAGGTAATAAAATTAAATACCTACTTAATAAGAAGAACTATGTTTATGACTGAAATAGATTGTTTAACGACCCTTGCGTAAAATAGACTAACACTTCTTGCTAACTTAGCCATATTTTCACGTTTCCTTGTTCTATATTTTTTATGTGCAACCTCTCACGAAACGCATTTAGGTATACTTTAATTTTTAAAACTTGTTTAATGTTTGCATCATAAATTATTTGATTATTTATAATAATAAAATTTGAAACCGTAGTTCATCTCCTTTCAAAAATAGTTTGGAGTTTGCGGATACGTTCAGAAATATTCAATTTATTTTAATTTTTTTCCATAGCGGAAATAATCTGACCTCCTGACAAAATTTGCTCGAGGCCTGAGGTTTTAATATCTTCAAGAATTCACTTTTAACCGTGAGCCAATTTTTCAAACACCTGCAAAATATGTGCGTACTAGTTCTGTCTTAAAAAAATCCTATTAGTTTCTCGTAGTTCAACAATCTGACTGATCCATCGGAGTTACCGAAAACGCCTCCAGCGCGTATGTTTTTTTTTCGAAGCTCGGTGCTCTGTGGTATACCGTTACCGCCTACAATAATAGATTCGGCGGTGTGTTTTTTCAGAGACCTTGAGACCGATTTAAGTGCTAATGAATATTTATCAAACAATCGTGATATCATAATTACCGTAAGAGTATTTTCCTCGGGTAAATTCTTGAATTTAGATGTTTGCCACTACCAGTCATTGCCTGGACATTATGCTAATGTGGTAGGGGCGTGTTTGCGCTGGGCTTCTTGTGATTCAACTCTGCGCACTTTAAATAAATTATCTAATAATAATTAACGGTCCACACAGTTTCGATCCCAGGAACCACATATACATGTTATATAATTTTATGCTTATAATTCTATTATTTATTTTCGAAAAATTTGTTTAAAATACGGAATAATGTAATTGTAAGATTTTTGAAGCAGAAATAATTTATTAGATACGAGTATTGTCCTCAGGATCATTGTCTTTCAAAAACAATTATTCTCAATTTTCTTTATAATATAGTTACAAAGTTACCTAATTAATTATTTTATCAGTTGACAAATTAGAGATACGATTATAAATTTACTTTAAGTTTAAAATAATAAATTTACATTAACTTTTAAAATACGAGACCTGGCAAAAATTTTAACAAAGGAAACACATTAATTAATCAATGAAATGAAATCAATAAATATAAAATAATTTGCTTATTATTGGTAGGTTCCTACTTTATCGCTTGATTGAATTATTCTCCACACAATCAGTTTCAATTTTGAGAATTAAACTTAAATTGAAAGCAAATTTGAGTTCATTGTATCAGATGTCACGCAGGAATAACTTACTAACGCACAGGCGTTCGAAAATCATAACTGTGTAATTAGATCAGGAAAAGGTTGAATAATTATATATTACACTATTAAAAAATATATTTTTATTCGAGAATCGATGCTGCACGTGGTTGGCATTATCAAGGTCTCTGAATTTAGCTGTGGGATCTTCTCTTGTTACTAGTTCTATCGCAGTCTCTTTTGCAAAACTTTTTATTTTGTTTTATTTTTGTTCACATTGTATTGCTGTTCTTTTTCTTACTTTATATTTTGCACGCCGACGATCGTATTGTCGCTTGTCGCATTTCTGTGTTGCAATTGCAATCAATCAGATGGGTTTAATCGGCTCCCTTATATGGAATTATGCTTTGCTTCATTATTATTCTGCTCACGTACTTTCCAACGTGTCATCTCCAACACTATCCCTCTTCGTTTCCCTTTCTCTGGCAACTTCACTATATTTAGTAACATATTATATAAGTGCATTTACTTTATTCGCAATTTATTCCATACCGCCAGTGGCACCGCTTGTATAGGAAATGGAAGGACAATCCGTTTCCCTGGACTACCGCCTACTGCCCACAGTGTGGGTGAAATATTTTTCTATTGAATATAACCTGAGTTTTAAATGGTCGTTGGAAATTTATATACCTACATTCGTGTCTTGTTGAAGAAACCTGGATAGAATAAAATATGAGATTGTTTCTAAATTTAGCGAAGGACTTTGCCTCATTCGATTATTTATTATTGGTTTTACTAATTTTTTGTACCTTCAGGGATCTAGCTCTCCGTCCTACAATCCTATGTTCGTTATTATAAAAACGTGTTAGGGGCCGGCGTTATTTGCAATTATGATTACATTTTCTTTTTAATAGCTGCTTTGAGTATCTGTTCGTAGACAATGAATCATTTTTAATACAAATTCCTTGTATAGGCCTTCTTCCTGTCTGTCCAGTATTTCCTGTTTTGAGTCAGGACTCCCTCAACTTTTGAGATCATCGCACCACCTCTACTGTAATTCTCATCATGGCTTATTTTCTTATAGTCTCCAATTAAAAACGAATTCATCAAAACCTTTTTTTTATTTTTTTATGCGGCCAACCAATTACGATCTTATTTTTGCCAATATTTTAGATATGTCTGTGACGTGGGAATTGTCTCTAACCATTTATCTTTTAATTATAATAAAAACTCTTAACTTATTGAAGTTTTTTTAGTGCTCTTATGTGTTTTCCTATCTGAATACCTGTTCTAGGCTTCTATTCACCAGGCGCCACTATTTTTTGTTATTCTCCTGGCCGATGCCATTACAGATGTTAAATCCCGAGATTTAATCCGTGATGCTTCATGTAATTTAAAGTCCATCAATGATAACCATTTTCTACATCTATCACAAGTCATTGATCTCAATCTGACTGTAGCTTAGTCATCACGTAACCAAATCAAAATCTACAAAAAAATACGTGTCCCTACCTTTTAGGAACTGGTTTCGTTCTTTGTTTTGCTGCATTCGTGCTTTGATGTATCGTATCTGAAGATCATTCAGTAATCAAAACCTAACATTTAACAGTTTTTTATAACAGTAATCGACGGGTCAAAGTTCTTATTGGCCATTCGACATTTTTCACAACCACCTATTACAAGAATATAATGCCAAAGAAAGAAGTTCCTTCATAGCATTCACTCAGTACGATTAATTGTATAGTACATCTGTTAGATATCACACACCCATAGTGAATCATTTAGGTATACCTGTTCGCGGGTCTAACTGTCAAATAAAGCAGGTAGTCTACAATGGAGCACTGATATCAACACTGAGTACGGTGGTGATATTGTTTAGGTTTGTAGAGTGGATGGATTAAAGAAGAATTTCTGAACGGAAAGTGAAAAGAAACGATGCATTTTCTGTGATGCCAAAAATGAGTTACGCAGCGTTTCATCATCTCTGCCTATCCTTTCCGACAAAAGCGTTGTGCTCGATTGGTTCGTTATTTACTTATCCACCATTCTAATGGAGCAAAGTATCTACTACAATCAATCCGAAAAATCCGGTGGCAATACTGGTTATGCTCCGAATAATTCGCATTTAATACTGTTCTGGATATTTTAATAATAAATCTTCCTCCAGAACTGGACATCGTGACTGGGCTTTTGAGGTCGCTGGGAGATAGACTCTGCGGTGAGTGTTTCCGTCTTCAGCAGAATTATAATTTGGAGACTTGGCCGGATGACTAACTGTTGTTAATCTGGCTTATCCCAGACAATGCAGCGGCGGCACAGATTTACAGTGGATTTGTAACGTGCGTTGCAGTTGTCTTTTTGCGATACGCGTTGAGCCATATTTCACGGGTCAGGCCATTTTAACAGAGAATTCGATTGATACTGGCTTAGAGTTTTTATCGTTACAACGGTTTTTGGACATCGCGGTATTTTCTTATTTAAAATAAGTATTATAAACTCGTTCCATTCATCCAAACAATAATTCTGTTCATGCAACGTGATCCAATTAAGGTTGCTTTACAATATTGAATACGTCTTACGTGTCTTTTATTGTGCCATTTTAAAGATCCTACCGCTGAATTTATCTCTTTTATACAGCTGCATCCACTCTCAAGTGTTTGTAAATATCTCGCGGCTGTTGTTACCAAAGGGAGCGAATATTTGATGTTAATCTTTGGATACTTCAATTTGGGCGGCTGGCCCTTTACAGTTTAATAATTAGCTAATCATACAATGTTCTTTTGTGTCATATTGTTTCGTGAGTCGAATATTAAACGCCTCCCAACCAAGGAAAGACTAATATCATGGCACTGCAGTTCTTGACTCATATTACTGTGCATCCAGACTATAGGTACCTATCACTTAGCGTTACCATCATACGGAAGAAGTAATGGAAGTTTATTTATGTTCATTAAAAACTGGTCGTAAATCAGTTATCGTATATTTCAATTTCCTAGTTTTTTCTTCTTCCCTCTTGAGATCTTCAGCCAGAAATGGTCGTATACATTCCTTCGCGATTCAGTCAGGTCGGCTAACTTCCTACTTAGTATTCAATGCTAGAGAAAGATTCATTACAAAAAGCCCATCGATCGCCTTGAGTACCTCTATCGATCCGCTGTGGCTTTACCGAAAGGTATTAGCATTTTACACCGACATTTCCATAGTCACCAAACGTTCCATTCATTGCATTTTGAATTACGGTAGTCACATTGCTTGGCAAATTGATATTTGCAGCTTTGTATGTTGATGTCAGTGGGACATTGAATAGTTTTTCTTTATTGTCTTATTCTGACCTCTAAATTTCTTAACTGTATCTTATAATCAATAATTCATGCTACATCACTCTTTTGATTGTGTTTGAAAACTTGTTGCTATTATTTAATATTGTTTAATGTTAATTAGTTGTTTGTATATCTTCTCACGACGAATTTCATTCCTATGCATCAAGTTTTTCTTGGTACATTTTCTATCTCATATGTTACTATTAATTGCCAATACACATTTCTATATACAATTCTTGTTTAATTTTATGAGTTTATTGTTCAATCTAAATATACGATTCTTTTCTTCCTCTAGTTGTCCATAATCCAATAAATTCCTTTGCCCGTAAGAAATAATTTCCTATCGCATTCTTAACAGCCGGTCTGCAATAATTGTAGCTATAAAAATACTTCCTAGTTATATATTTTCATCGTTGAGTGTTTTGTACAATTATTCTTAATATTATTATCAGATTTTTTAAAAATAATTTAATTGGTTTACTACTTTTGTACATTATGATCCTTATGAGTAGGCCATGTTATCTGCTGTAGCTTCTAGAGTTTTTTCTTCTCTTTTTGTATTGGTTTTCTTCAATCTTTGAAGATGAAAGGTTAAGTCTTCCACGGCATCTCCGTTCGCAGACACCACTTGTCAGTTTACTCGAACATGTCATCTCCCACACGCCAGCCAAGACAAGTACTGCTCTTCTCTTGCAGAATGCAAATTAGTTTGCAGTGCAAGGGAAGTTCAGCACTTATCCACTACACAGATTTTTTTTCTCACACCGTGAGTAAAGTGCTCGGGAAAACATTTAAACATTTTAGTTTAATGTTTTCCCATCTTCCTATTGGAGTTTATGCATAGGTTCGTGTAGCGAATTGTTTACAGCAAATAACGTTATTTATAGCTGTTTCTACAGTCCGTGTTGTTTTTCAATTGCCCTGCTTTTCGATATTTTATAATAGTTGGGATAATTTTATTTCTGCCAGTGGAGCTATGGCATTTCCATTCGGTAAATATGTGAAGCTGGCAAAAGTGGGCCATACTAAATTAAAGGGGAAGTTTTGAAGTTTTAAATGGAGATCTGTCACAAAATGTAGCTAAAGGCATTTTAAATGGTAGTATGATTCTGAACTGAATTCTCCTAATGGATTTTGCAATTGACAGTTTTTCCACGATCCAAGGTGCAAAAATACCGTGTATTTTTTATTTATTTTTTTAGTTGCCACGGTTTTCTGTGTATGACTTTTCTTTTCCTTTGAAATGAGCTAATGTTTTATTCCATCATGGCTTATAATGAGTTTACTTCTGCAGTCGTGATACTAATCGTTTCCCTAACTTTTAAGCCTATCTTCTTCCAATTAGTTAACATCATCGCTTTTTAATCTATTAATGCATTCTTATCTCCCAGCGTAGATGGTTCTTATGCAATCCTACAGACTGTTCGGTGAGACCAGTGCCCCTTCCCCGCCTCCCGTAACCTGTGATGTATGTAATATATGCAGTACCGTTGGGCAAGAACTAAGTACGCATGTACAATGTGCATGCCGGCGCATCTACGGGGCAATTCGTTCCGCAAGTTTGGTTTGGCTATCACCCAAGAGCGGATTGCTTCCTGGACTTGACCAATAAATAGGCGAACACGTGGAGCGTTACTTCCGGAAGGGAATACATGCCGCCTTTTTTCGTTTCAAATCCGAGTAAAGTTCTCGCGGACTGTAATCACCGGTGGAATACAAAGTTCCATCGATGTTTTTTTTAATTGTTATTTCTTTCTTTTAATTGCAAGAAATACTTAATGAACAAAGTGGCATCACGCCAATTATATTTTTTGATACTATTATTCCACATAAGAGTCGTAACTGCTCGGAACTATGGATTTCCAAATTAGAGTATCATTGTGTTCTGAAGAAACTTGGGACTTTTGGAAACATCTCACAATTCAGAGCCATGTCAATCAGAGTTTCACTTCTGAATTAACTCTCTTTGGGACAATTATGTAAATATTTTTATCTCCGATTTTACTCTGGGTTTTTTTCTTTTTTTTATATTAGCTCCACACAGGAGGCCTGGAGGAAAATAATTTCCCTCTGGGCCTATGGCATCTTACAAGATGCTGGGTGGAGGGTTTTTTAAGGAAAGGAAGGAGAGGAAGTTCTGGCCGAGAGTTTCTGGCTGGAGAGGATAGAATACCTCCCTCAATCAGTCTCTCCCGATCCTGCCCACCACGCAGCCAGGTGGGCAGACGCACCAGCCGCCAAGACTGGACAAACCTCACCCCATGAACCTTGGCACCCCTGCTAAGTCACCAAACTTAGCGAACCACTTGTGATGACCTATGGCAGAGGTGTTGGTTATCCAATAAATTATTCCCGGGGATGCGGTACCCATACCCGCCTCCCAAATTGAAATTGGTAGAGATGGCGGAATACCACACCACTCTGTTTTGACAAACACTCCTTGATCAACATTCATACATCGTCAAATAAATACTCTTCATTTTGCTGATTCTTGGCATAACCCGACTAAAATATTTGATTAATTTAATCGTGGCATGTTTCCTGTAGCGTCGTCCACTTCTTGGCTTTAGTGTCGTATACTCTTCTGAATCTTCTTTCAATTTCCATCCATTCAGATTGTCCAAACTATCGAAGCTCCCTCTAAATATTTCGCTTTCTTCAACCTTCCATTATTTTTGAATCTCCATATTTGTTTTACTCTCACACGTTTTATAAGATCTCATTTCTTCTGCATCAATCTATTCTACGATGTAAGTTATTTGGTAAGCCACTTAGTAATTCTTACATAATCCACGTATGTAAAGCATCCGAGGTCGTTGCCCCCGTCGAGAAATTCGTAGGTCAGGTTCGCATTCACTCGAGCAACTTAACTCACCGTGTTTCGTTTTCATTGTATGGCTTCCTTTCGTGCATTGGACCACTTCTTGTTTCATTAATATTTATGGTATATTATAATATTATAGTCGCTGAATCTCCACGATTCATTTTGCGTCCCTCGGGTCACGTAATTGATAAATCATTATGTTATTGCTGCATTGTCAGCGCGATTGTCAGTGTGTCAAACACAACACAATAAAGCAATACGTCAACCAATTCGATGGCCAACATCGTTATTATATGTTTACACCGATGGTTCCCAAAGTAGGTGGTCATTGTTATAAAGGTAACAGGGGTGTATTTAGAGACAGTAGGAGGCGGCGAGTGTAATAAGAACTAATTGAAAAAAGCTAACCAAATTTATATATTAAGCTTGGACTAGGCAATTGAACGGTAATACTTATTTGTGAGAAGCCTATGAAACTTTTTTGTGTGTGATGCTTTGTATCCCAAGTAACCGTAAAAAAAAACATATTGTAAACATTGACCCCCCCAATTTTGAACACGACAGGTTTTACAAATGCACTTTCTGCGATTTGTGTTTGGATCATTATTTCATCTTTGTTTGATAAAGTATGGCTATAAAATTTCAGTGTTTTAAGGTGTTTTGCAACATTTTTTAATGTTATTCTTCTCATAGCCATCCTATCTAAGGATAGCTAGCGTTAGGGCAATCTTCACCCTGCATGCTGCAGTTTGAAACGAAACGAATTTCAATGTTATTGTTAGTAAAAACAAAAACATTAAAAATTATATTAAATCTCAAATAAGTTTGTTTAGCTTTGGTTTACACAATCGAACCCATAAATATTGTTTCACGTCACGTATTTATCAAGGTATCGCGGACATTTCCAGGCTGCAGTTTGTTCGTGTTCCGCGCTCGCTACTTTTGTGGGCCGTCCGATGGGTATCTCCCGCACAGTGTCTTGGATATTTGCATTGTTCACAGTTTATTTCGCAGAAGTGGACAATTTGCATGTTACTGTGTCAACGGAGCGATCTGGCCGTTTGAGATGCAATTGACTCCGTTTCTGGTTCACAGCCTGATTATGCAGATTATCTGCTTTCTGATTACCTCCTCCGCTCTTCGTTGCATCTTGCTTCTTCTATCTACCTATCTTCAACTGCTTACTACTTACAACCCAGTGGGTGGAGTGCTGCCCACAAGAATCGGATGAGATCTGTAGAAAGTTCTCAATTAATGAAGTGATTGCAGGAGGGACGAGCTACATCATATGCAAAGAATGAATGCAAATAGTATTTAGTAAATATACCGCATAAATACATACTGCTAATATCAACGTCAACTTGAACTCTCACCAAGAAAGTTGTGACAAAAATTACCATCACGTAAAAGGAAAATGCATGTTTAAAAGAGTCATACTAATAAGTATAAACATAGAAAGACGATTTAGTGGATTCGGTTGCCTCTGTAGAAACATAAAGAACTCTCAGCTTTGCTTGGATGAGAACCGGCTGGCGTCGGGAAAACTGGAGTTATTTGCAGGAAACTTAATTATTTCCAAAGTAGAGCTTATGAGAAAACAAACCGCCGATTCAATGTATCGATTCAATCCAATTCAATGTATCCTATCGAAATTATTAATGTTATTTTTAGTTATCAAACTAAAATCTGACTTATTTGTTTTCCATAAGGTACCCACAATTCTACAGTAACCCTTTAATTATGAAATGCTTTGTAAACCTACAAATTTGCTTCAATTGAAATGTGGTTCTAGCAGCGGGAGGCTTTTTTATTGGATTTTACCAGCTTAATTAAACTTCGTTATTTTATCTAACGAACCTTTCTTCACATGACAGTAAACATATCATTTGTACTTTCCGTGTATGGCTACTATTTGATTTATTATCAATGTTGGATCTGCATCCCGATACCATTCCTAGAAATTGGAGTGTTCCCCCAGAGTTGCTGACTTTACTACGGTTTGCCTTATTTATTTGTAGTTGTGTTTTTGTGATGGCGATTTAACGGTTGTCGTGCCGCTTGTCAGCATCGATCACCTGGTTCCCAGTTCCCAGAGTGCGACAACATTATTCCTTAATAACTTCACCTACCTTGGATCATTTCATCTTTGTCGACATTAAAATTTATCTCAAAATCGTGATCTTAAATTTTGCAGGAGCAAATTGTGAAGTCATCTCTCCTTGTGTCAATTTATATTTCACACGGTTTGGTACCTTGTACCATGAAATGTGTTTCGGCAAGCCAATAAACTTATCAATTCTGTCGTATCTTTAAATCAATGTTAACGTTTTCTCAATTGTGCTTTTTGCGAACGGTAGCAAATTATGAACACGCCATGAAATTAGCCATATTTTATGCTTAGTGTATTGTTGCACTGTTATGTTTTATCTATTATGTTTCTGGGCACGATTCGTCGTACTCGAACAATCCAATTATATGAAACTTGTATGCTCCTACTTACAAATTGTACATGGCGTTACTTAGGAAGTTACAAAGGAGCCTCATCAGAGTATTTCACATATCATAATACCACTTCTGCCAATTAACATATACTCGAACAGTAATCAACAGTGACTCTGCGAAAAGCAATTTGCCGATCGCATTAGACCAGCTTCTATTTTCGGATAGCTTATATTATAGAATATATATTTATATAATCTATAAACACTTGTGGTTAATTTTCTTATTTGTTTTAATCACTATCCAATCATTTGGTCTGTTAGGTAGCTTCCTTCGTTATCGGTGTAATTTCCTCGTCTTACAATTCAACTTGCCTACCCTTCTTTAATCAATTACTATTGAATTGTTGAAAAGCACTCGTGCATCTGGAACAGCTGGCGGTTAAGTATTATTGCTTAGTTGAACTATCAAATGATTTAAATCAACGGAAATAATTTCTTCTTCTTAAGCAATCATCGATTAAGTGAAGTTAAATACTCGAGATAAAAGATAATTGGTTTCTCCGGTTTCTTCACTTGCACGCATTTCAAGCTTAGCTAACAATTAATATAAAGACTACTTGGGACTTTATCAGCCAATGCGCACTCGCTTAGAACAAATACTGTTTTTACTACTGTGATAAGTAATTTGCATCTTCACCTTTTTGTTTTCGTATCTCTAATTTTATAATTGTTGAAACTGGAAATCCTTTGCATTAATATTCCTATAGATGTCTGTTCCAGATCGATTCGTTTCATTTTTCTTCTTATTAGTGTAGAGCATAGGTTCTCAACGTGGGCGATAACGCCCCCTTGGGGGGCGTTTCAGACCTCAGGGGGGCGGTTGAAGACCAAGAGAAATTTGGGAGGCGTTTAAGACTTTCAGGGGGGCGTTAGGAGACCCAGAGAAACGCATCCCACCCAGTGGCTGATTATCCCTAAGGCAAAATAGGCACGTGCCTAGGGGCGCAAGGTTTCAAAAGGCGCACCTAGGATTTTTAAACAAAAATTATAAAATTTATTGTGTAAGTAATTGTGTAGGTACCTACTTACATAATATAGATTCTTTTGAATTGAATTGAAGTATTTTCTTGTATAACTACCGGAACTACATCACGCCGTTCTGAGCAGAGAGGAAAGACCACGAAACAACTCTGTCTCGACACACACTCCTTGCTTCATTCGAAATCATAAATCTTTTCATGGTTGCATTGCGTTGCACGGTATCGGAGGACTGCTGCGGGGTAAGAGATACATTCAAACGTGCGCTCCTTAAAATGTACAATTCTGTTATTCTGTCTCTTGGCGTGGTCCAACTTGACTTACTTGATCATGCTATGACTTCCTTAGCTTTCCCTTACTTCTTCTACAATTCACTTCGCACCATATCATCTTTTTTGATGCCCTAATCAAATAAGCGCACCTTTTATTCCTATCCACTAAGTGCACTTGCCGTGATTTAATCACTAAAGGGCGCTATATAAAAATTGAAAATTATTTTTGGTCATGTATTCCTTCCAGATCTCCACAATTTAACACGGCCATACCAATAATATACCTACACTAGCAGTCATAAACCCGATCCGTAGGTTTTTGCTGCTGGACCCATGGGCGCCTTCGATTCGACTTCGCCTGGTTAGTGTTGGTAAACATTTTATAAATCCTGTAGGAACTGGTTCCAAAAATAACCCGTTTATCGGATCTACTGCCATCCAGTGATAGCTAGTCACCGGGACAGGCAATGAAGTCATATGTAATATATGCATAGACGCTTGATACTTTTTTTTCTTTATTCATCCAAATTACAACGGTAGCTTGTTTGATATTTCACGTACACAGGTTATTTGTGGCGCGGCGCTTACGGCGTTTGGTCAGACATAAACTCGAAGTCGGATTCTGAAATTCAACCACGAAGTTAGTAACGTATTAATACCGTTCGATGGTTTTACAACACAAACTTATTTTTTACATTAGCTCCACTCAGGAGGCCCTGAGGAAAGTAAGTTTCCTCAGGTTTCCCTGTGGAGCAATGTTCCGAATGCAGTTATACAAGTTCTCAGAATGGAGATTTATAAATCCTCAGTAGATATGATTCACAGTCAAGAAAAACCTTTTTCATGTTCCGACTGCAACTATTCGTGTTCTCAAAAGGGATATTTAAGAAATCACTTGCTGACTCGTGGTCGAGAAAAACCCTTTTGATGTTCCGACTGCAAATATTAATGTACTGATTTGCTTGACGAAGAGAAATCTAAAATTTACCTCATACTACTCATGTCCCGAATGCAGTTATTCAAGTTCTCGAAAGGGAGATTTATAAGTTCACAGCGCGATTCACATTGGAGAAAACCCTTTTTTATGATCTTAGTGTAACTATGCATGTACTACGAAGAGAAATCTATAAAATCACATGTTTTCGTTTTCCCAACGTGGACAAAATCCTTTTTCGTGTCCCGGCTGCAATTATTCATGTTTTACAAAAGAACAATTAAAACGTCACATATATACCCACAGAAGAGAAAAACCTTTTTAATGCCCAGATTTCCACTATGCATGCTATCGCAAGGGACATCTATTAAATCACATGTTTACCCACAGTGGACAAAACCCTTTTCGTATCCCGACTGCAACTATTCACGTTCTCAAAAGGGACGTCTAAGAACGCACTCGAGATTTACAGTGGAGAGAAACCTTTTTCGTGTCCTGACTGCAACTATTCATGTTTTTCAAAGGGAAGTCACATCACTTATTTATCCACAGTGGGAAAAAAACCCTTTTCATGTCCCGACTGCAACTATTCTTGTACTACAAAGGGATATCTGAAAAGTCACATATTTATCCGCAGTTGAGAAAAACCCTTTTCAGTAAATTTTTACAGAAGTAAATTTTCATTTTTAACCACTGGAGCGATTTCAGTCGAAAAATGGACCACTTTTATTTTTCTGTGATTGATTTCGGTCCAAAAATGGACCATTTTTTCTTACCATTTGTAAAACATTTATTGTAATTATTCAAAACATTTCCTTGGCTAGCCATTTATTTTTACACGAAGCTTTTGAAATGTTTTATCTATTATGACCATAGATGTCGCAAATCCAAACTTCGTAGACTATTTTAGAACGATGTTAAAAATAAAATTAAAAAAAGAAAATTCCGTTGAATTTTTGAACAGCTGTTTATGGATAAAATTAAGTCCTTTTTCCATAGATATGTACCTTTAATTATCAAGTATACCACAGACAACATACAGAAAGCGAAAATATTTTTGGATGACCCGAATAAATATCGCTCACGGCAGTTTCAAGTAAAAAATACCCAGGATTCGCACGATTATAAACTTTACGATTTTTTTAATATATTTTTATATGCACCCCCCCTCTCCCCTCGTTTTGGTCATTTTTTTCGGATTCTTTAGTTAGGGGGCGCTGGAAAAAAAAATATTCTCAAAGTGGGCGTTGGGCGAAAAAAGGTTGAGAATCTATGGTGTAGAGTTACATAAACATTAATATAAATCGACGGCAAATCGATCAAATTTCGGTCCGAATCTGTCGTTACGCATGTCAGACAATTAAATTCTAATTTCTAAGTCGAACGATAAAACACTGCTTTTATGCCAACTTGTAACGAATAACTAATATATTTTCGCGAGCAATTCACAGCGATACGTAATAATGTATGTTATGCTAACATTTTTGGTAAAGTATTTTAATAATGGTGCGGGCAGTAACATTTTTTGCAGGCACCTTTGGTTATAAAGTGTTTACAAAAATTGTTGCTAATTTACTAGTAAAGTGTCTGCAATTTTTTTCACTATAAATTCTTGGTAGAAATCCATTATGATGATTGAAGATATTGTTGTTTATATATTCTTACTGTGTGTTTAGTGCTTTCAATTAAATAACCTTCTTTAGGTTTTTTCATAATTTTAACGTTATTTTGGTGTTTTATTTGGCCATGTTTGCTATATTCTTAAATGAGTGGCAATTCCTGACGAGGAGTACCAGATGATATAATTTTACGTATTTGAGACGTTACGTGTATTTTTTTTTTCTCATTCTCTTCAACGCGTGTTACTTAATGTGGCAGCATTTGACGAAATTGGCTCCAAAATAGGCCCCCGTAGGCTCTTTTAACAACCGACATGGATATTGCATGTGCATTTGATTGATGTAACCATACATTTCGATATATACCAACTTAACTTGATAAGATTTACGACTAAAATCTTTTTTACCTCTTATTCTAGTGTATAGTTAGATTATTTTATATTTATATTATATTATATTTTACATGTTAATTACCTAGCATATGCAGATGATAAAAAAATATACTTAGTTATTAAATCAATCAATGACTGCATTAAACTCCAAGAAGACCTCAACCGTCTTTTTGTCTATTGCGAATTAAACAAACTTGTTATTAACATCTCAAAGTGCAATAAATTAACATTTACACGTAATAAAAATATAATTTCATTTGTATACACACTGAACGGCACACATATCAATGAAGTAAAATATATCAGGGACCTTGGGGTAACGATGGATGTCAAATTAAACTTTGTCCAACACACTGATGAAATAATTAACAAAGCCAATAAAAGGCTGGGATTTATAATTCGTATAGCAAAACCCTTCCACAACATAAACACTCTATATTCCCTTTACACCTCATATATTCGCCCGCACTTGGAACACTGTACACCGATCTGGACTCCTTTATACCAAGCCCATATTGAAAGAATAGAAAGAATTCAAAAAAAAAATTTTAAACACTTAAATTATAAATTCAAATTACACTTCTCAAATTATACCGAATCCATTAAATTTCACAATTTCAAATCCCTCCAAACACGACGTCTAATTTTTGATCAAATCCTATTGTTTAAAATTCTAAACAATGGCCTGGACTCACCAAAACTTACCAATTTAATAAATTTTCATATTCCGTCAAGATCAACCCGGCAATCCGATTTATTTTATTTACCCTCTTGTAGAACAAACATTAGAAAAAACTCCCCAATTCCTCGTGTATGTGCACAATATAATACAAAATTTCACAGCATTGACATTTTTGGTAAAAACCTTAAGAAATATCGATATGAAGTAACGCGTACGATCGATTATTAATATGAGAACATATCGTGAGCATCTCCTATCCTTTTCCTATATTCCTCTTCCTCTCCTCTTCCTATAACCCAACATTAATTATAATATAATAATACTTCATTCCCGATGTACTTTAGCATAAGAAACCTCTGTGGCTTGACTCCAGTTCAATTATATATTTATCACTGTATATGTGTTAGGTAAAAGCTGTTTGTTTCTTACAAATTAATAAATAAATTATGTTAACCATTATATTTTGTATGTAACAATTATTTTATATAGTCGCTAAAATAAAATAAATAAAAAAATAGTATTTTCTTTGCTACTGTTTAAAATGTCTTTTTGATCCCAATCTTCACTACGAAAAAGGAAATCTTTTGTTGTTTCGTTAACTCTGGGACGTGGAGCTCAAGAGTTAGTCATAATATTAGCACAGCTTTTTCTAGTGTTTATAAGCTTAAGCGATCTTTTTAGCTCGCAAAATCATTTGCTGGTTTTGGAATTTTTGGCGTGTCAATGAATGAGATTTGGTTTTACTTTGAAGGAAGAAATTGGAGTTTAGAAATGTCAAAGGGAAGCCGAGTTGCATCTAGTTAGTTGTAAAAAAATGTGTTTTTAAGTTTTTTTTTTTCAATAAATGTATTTTTAAATATTCCTATATTGTCTGATATCAGTCGTGCATAGGCTTTTCTTTCGTCTAGAGTCTAGATAATTCTCAATTCGATTCAACAAGGTCCAATTATCTCCTTACTTATCGTGTTCAATTCACATTGAAAGCTATTACTAAGCGCTTTAGTAACATTGTTAGCGTTCGTAGCGAGGTATCGAATCCGATCATTGCTATTCTCCTAAACGCGCCCGGGGTGACTTATGCTTTATTTGATTTGTGATTGCGTTACTGTGATCGTGCTAAGCATCATTCACCTTCGGCCGTACTTCTTCCTTGGTCGATACGACTACACTGAGCATTACCATTCCCACTTAGGCTGAAGACATATCATTTACTATTCTGGTAACATTGAAATGGTTCGCGTTCCATCCTAGTTCATTTGTCACTAAATATCTTCTGACACATCAATGTGTGCCCGCTGGATTTCCAGCCAAGGAAGGCGCAAAAGCATCTTATTCTCTGGTCTAACGGAGGAAAGACATTACATTTCAAATCGATGCATAAATAATGGAAAAGGGCAAATCACGTGCCCAGGATATACGGTGGAATATACGGCTTGATGTAGTAACAATATAACTACTTCTAAATTATTTTAGCAATAAACACGTGATTTCTTTAACATGGCGTACCGCAAGGATTCCAATGAAGACATAATTAGTTATTCACATGTATTAAAAAATCACATCACAACGGAGATTGTCAAAATTTTAACACGGATACATTCCGCTTTACTATCCTATCGCTTGTCTATTCTAACCACTCATATATTTTGTATTGTTTGAATTTTTATTTATTAGAGGCATTTAATTCCTCAAACCTCCCGTGATGGCCACTTATCCTGTACTCAATATATGATGTGGATGATGAACACACTATATGCATTGGAGGCACAATACAACATTGAAAGAATACGATGGGTTTCAAATCTGACATGAAGCTAAGTAATTACCGTTTCTATTTAATGCGTAATATTAAAATAGTTTCAATGGTAAATAAATGCATGTTTTCATTATCGCGGCGTACCACAAGGATTCCAAAGCAGACCTTTAACGTTCAGCCACTGAATTTATTTTCTCTGATTTAACATCAATAGCATGAGTAATGTGCCGAACCGAAGTTTATACATGTATCCAGTAATACATCAAATGTTACTCCATTCCTTACCGGTTGCACCTTGCATTTTGCATCAGTATACCTGTTTGAACCGCAACTGAATGCAGCTGTTATCCAGCCTGAAGTAGTTGGTATGCAGCCAGCCAGCGGATCATATAGACTGAGATGAATCTTGCGGTATCATGTTATACTTAACGCCATAACAATTAGCATCCACCCTGCGGCTGGCTCACAGCGTATTGGCTTTACAGTGCACTCTTTACGTGTCGCTAAACTGTCCCTATAATAATGGAACTTAAGTATCAATTACAATTCTTCGCTTAATTGCCGGGGAGTAATTGTCAGGATACGAAATCAAGTAATTACCTTTAAACGTACACAGAACATGGGACATTTCGTCTGCAATGATGTGCCTTGTTTCTAAATTTTGCATTGCGTCAAATCGTCCATTATTTGTTGCTGGAACGATTATTGGAAATTGTTGGTTTGATTGTATTTTTTGACGATGACCTGACAACTCAACAAATTGGCACTTCTTCGTTTATTTTAAAAGTCTTTAAAAGTGATGAAAATAAAACTAGTTTAAATTAGATTATGTTATCGGCTTTATTCGTCACTTTTACTGACACTTTGTTTAGTTGTCATTGAACCTGTTTTGATTAATGATAACCTAACCTAATGGCGTGTAAACACGAATAGGACCTTTGGATATTATTTAAGATTCTCACGGTCAATGTTGTTAGACTTTTGGGTAAACCGCGCTGTCCTCCTTCTTGAGCAAACGTTCTGAATTTTCTTACAGTCTCCATTACGAGGTCAAGTACCTAACTCAAATAACTCCGAAACGTCTGATCATGAAGGATGGAAAAGTGCAACATAGTTCAATACCCTAAAAATCAATCTGAATTATTGAATTGCTTTTTATTTTCTTTCTTTTTTCACTCCTGGAATTCGGCGTGCAATCGATAAGAGATCAGGGATCATATTTTGCTGCATAATAATTACTCTTGTTTTCCTCGAGCAGGCGAGGGTTCTTATTAAGACCGATTTCAAGTTCACGAAAATGGGACGCCCTTATCCCTTTTGCAAATAGCCCCTCTCTCCCTTCCTTTCCTCGTGATTACATGTTATGGATCACGTACGTTCGTTTTTGAAAAACACGGATCCCTTTCTGCAACCGCAATTATTAAAAATATCTCATAAATGGAGATGGAAAGTATTCTGCGTAAATGCAAATTATTGACGCCGAGGGTGCAACAACCTCTCGGCGTTGTTAAGTAATTTAAAAATAAACAGAGCACATCTTTCCTGGCTGCATATAATATCTTTTCGTTTTCAACGTTGTATGGTTCGCTTGGCAGACAGCACACGTGTTTTTTCTCGCCTGGCAGAAGTTGTATGTATGTGTATGTGATGGCAAATTTCGTAACTTCTAAACACGGTGTTGATTAGTTGGGCTGCCAGGTCAAGAACCTGTTGCTGGATGAAGTGTGTGAAAGGGCTGGAATGCCCAACTGTCGTTTAGTAGTTTAGTTAGCTCGAAAGTTAACTACCCGAGGTTCCCCGCTGCTGGATGTGTAAATGTGAGAAAGGCATTGAAACGCCTCTTCAACATTCTCATCTCCCTTTTAACGCTCGTTAAAGTACATGGGTTGATAGCTTCAGCCGCGAATCATGATTTTCGACGCCTTTTCCAATGTATCTTAATGATGCGATACGATCTGTTCTTGTGCAAAAGTGGCGCTATCTCTGAATTGAAATTACACGGGTTAGCCTCTAAATACCTTCCGTGCGGAATGTTTATCATGATATAAAGCCAGAATGTCACCGTGACGGGATACCCGGAGCACATAGTGAGTTGCTGGTCGCGGTCGTGACGGACTAAACTAACGGCTAATGATTTGTAAATTAGCATTACCGCAGTTAAGTACTGTGTTTAGTGTGGTTCCACACATCACGATTGGGTTGATGCTCGTGTGCCTGTGTGCTTTTCGGCCGGGCATAAATAGTCACCCGTATTTCCCCGTGCGCATTATTGCTATTCAATTAGAGTCATTACATATTCTACAGGTCTGGTGGAAACTAGATTAGTTCGACGTATCCATTTCATTTAGTTATTTGAACTTGTTCAACTTCGTGCGGCAATAGTTTAGGGCAACTCTGCTCTCATTGCGATGTATTGAGTCTCGCTGAATCGAACTGCGATGCTAATTATCCTATTTATGTACATTTTATTGCTTTCAAGCAATGCGCGCTATTTTTCTTTGGACTACAGGGATTAAAACCCGGCGCAGTAGCAATATGTAAATATTTATTTCAACATTAATCGCATAGTTCATATAAAATACTGTATTGGGTTGTATTTACAAATAATGTAAGTAGGTTACCTGGGATGAGATGGCAACAAAGTAGATAGTAAATTAGTATGTGCAAAAATGTCTAGCATGGCAGATGTAAGGTTTAGGTTGATTTAAAGAAAAGAAGATATTAGATATACAAATTAAATGTGTATTAAATCAAAAAAAAGACATCCTACAACTAAGGCTTTCTGGCTTGGGCTTGCTTAGGTTAAATAGTTTCAATTTCATTAAAATCAATTCAGAATTGAAACATCTCTAACCTTCCTATACCCCATCTCCACACATCTCCTCCCTCACTTCCTTCAGCCTCAAAATATTCCCAAATTTATTAATTGTTACCAAATGTAACTTTTAAAAAATAACATTAATAATTATAATTTTTTTTAGTTGCTGTAGATCTTAGAGTTGTGCTTAAAGTCCTTAATTGCCGCGTTAATTTGATGGTCTGCTGTTTTTTATAGCATTGTGTATCAAAGTATAATGTTTAAGCTTGGCTAGGTAGTCCTCTTGGTGTATCCATTCGCGAATCTGCTCACATTCCTGTGGGCCCAGTCTCCATTTCCAGTCTCCAGTCCCTAGCGGAGTACGGGCAATACGGGCACGGGGCCGGCGCGCCACCTGATGCCGTGCGCTGATGCACTGCCCTCAGCAATTACCCCACGGATGGCCGATGTCGGAAGTGCTGGCCAGTTCACGGTCTGGCACCAAACAATGGCCGTTTCCGTCAACAATCTCTGGGGGAATCTTCAGCGGTCGCTTCGGGTAACGCCATGACCTGAGCCAATAAACAAACCCGACCAAGAACCAGCGGATCGGATACACAGCTTAGGACGGACTAAAGCGAGCACTAAACGCAGGCACTAGCGACTAACCCTGTCAAAGATGCGATGTTGTCCCTCTTGGAAACATCGCGAGACTTTGTCACTATTTGTTTCTACTTATTATGCAGCAAGCATTAATCTGGCGGACGATCTGTAGAGCATTCTAGATTCCTATGAATTCTTGCAAATGTTTCGTCTGCTTTATCTGCATTTATTATTTATGACCAGTCGCATCTCTATTTCTATTCCTCCATTTGTTTGCACAAGAATAATATTTCAAAACCTGGTGATTGTATCGGCATCATAAATAAATGCGCTCTCATTACGTTTAGTTCATACACTGTGCCATTTTGTAGTTATCTCTGGCATTTCAGAACACTACGCTCGACCCAACATCTCTATCTCCAACAATAATAGTCCGACACTCTGGTATTAAATTTTGTTCTTCCAATAAAGGATTGTTTACTTTTGCTAACAACGAGGGTTTCCGATCTCCATTTAGATACTCCTTACACTGTGATTATACCTGCGTAATTTCCTATATATTTATCCGTTTCCCTTACATTTCATTTATTGTAAGCGAGAACAGCGACTCAATAACCCGAGGGAAACTGCAACTTGGACGAGTGCAGTTTATTAAAAATGATTTTCCCTATTTTTATTGCTTTTGCTGGACTATTTTCGTAAGTTCTCTCGTTAGATTGGCGCTCGGGCCCTCGAGGATATTTCGACGGCTCTAAACATGGATTGTCCCCTGCGGGCATTGGTTATGTGGTCCGTGTACCGTATCATACTAATCCCATCTGATATTATACCAACATGTTACTTATTTGTTTTTTTAGTGTAATTATTTGAAGAGTTCATCATGAGAACAGAAACATTTTGCCAGGTAATAGCGGCGCTTGCGAGTTTCGTATAATTTGTTTTAATGGCGATACTTGGCTATCTTTATTTATCATTGCGTTTGGACGCTCCGTAATGAACGCGATCTTAATAGTGATAAAGTATTAATACGATCAGTAAACAACATCGTTTTTGCTCATTTAGCAGACCTGCAGGCTTCTTTTTTCTACTACCTAATTTGTGTCTCGGATGAATTATGACAGTGTTGATAACAGGTTAATAAAAAGCGGTGTCAGTAATTACGTCCACAAAAAATATTACAATAATATATTCTTCCGCGTTTGATTCGCGTTAGGTCCACGAAAAGAGCAGACAACGTGATTTAAATTCATCATTTTACTAACAAGACTTATTCTGTCTAAATATTAAAAAAAAAATTGTAACTGTCCGATACCTTTCTTACTCGAGTTTTTTTTTTACTTATTCTAAAATAACAGTTATTTCACTTAAAGACCTCCGAGTACGGTGAATTATGTTCAATGCCCAACGTTCGTGTTGCTTAATTGTTTAAAGTTGGTTCAATAATTATCCTAAGTAGGTTTTTTTGTTAATTTTCAATTCGTTCTACATATTCCAAGAAGCATTTCAAAGTACACCTAGCTATACGAAAACTTAATACCTCTAAATAAGTTTCAAGTTTTAGGAAATTACGCGTTGTTATCTTAATTCGATTTTAAATTGAACAAACCATGATTGGTGAGCATTTGTACTTGGCTTTGTCTTTTAAATATATCTCATTTACAGTTTAACTGAGTTAGGTTGAATTTTTTTTTTTTGGTTTTGCGCATGCTACTTATTTTGCGCTATTTGTGGTTGTGAATCTATTGGCAGATATATTCTATTACCGAGTTGCTGTCTCCAGAATGTAACTTTAACTTCGCTTGCTTCTTGGAATGGAATACTTTAGCTGTATTACGTGGATCTGTAGGAGAAGCACTTAACCGCAAGAACAAGTGTCCTTGGGAAGCCCTTTGCTCTCCGCCAACATTTCAGTTCTTGAAGATCAACTTCACTTTTGTTGCTTTTTGTTTGAAATATCTATAAATTCCTACATTCTCCATTAAATTTATCCAATAAGGCTACGAAAATGCTGGACTTTTTTTTAAGAACGGCAAAAGAATTAAAATCTATTTTATTTTATCGTTATACTGTTCCCCAATAAGGAGCCAATTATAATGCGTGTATCTTTAACTAGCTCAATCACTCTGCTCCTCAAAAGAAATTCTTCTTCATCGCCCTTGATTTTTTTAAATTATCTATTGAGTTAGTTTATATTACATGAATATAAACTAATAAGCACAATGTAACATTTCATTTGATAAATTTAAATATTTTTACAGTAAGCATAACATTTCTTTTTAAATGCATTCATTCATTTAATACTACTAGGGTTTGAAATATTTTTTTCTGTAACAATTGATAGTCAATTATCTATTATATTATCGCATTGATACGTGATACTTATTTTCATATGGAAATAAATTTCACTATAGACTTGTGAAAGTAAACTTGGAACTCACCATATTTACGCAAAAAAACACTTCTCCACCATATGTGGTGAGAATTTGTAAACTTGATTTTCAATGTGTTATACTCTGTCAACAATGTTTTATTCTTCATTTTTTGCTTATATGATCAACTAATCGTCGTTAATTTATTTATGTGGTTTACTATTTTACTGTCCATATAAATTTATGTTTATAATTTTTCGTTCTTTTCGTTTGATTTTTTATTAATTTTAACCCCATGGCGTTTGCCGGCGGGAGATTGGCATTGACCAAGCGTTGACCATAACAAATAGTGATAGCAATGTAACATGCTGATTGCATGATCAGCCAATATAATTTTGTGAAATAATGATACGCAAATAACAATAACGGTTATTCAGCACATAAAGTAAATCAAATCATAGGAATGGTATGAACTCTCAAGTTAAAATAATAAATCTATTTTTATCCTCGTTATCTATGTATGATTTTTTTCACTTCAAAGAGCAAGAATTATTTATCATGTTTAGTTTTCAAAAAATCAATTGTGGAATTTGATTTTTGTTTGAATTACAAAATCTATTCCTAATGCATTCGCTGTCAATGCCAGGGGGTCTAGCTCAATGAAATCGATAACTTTATAAAATTGGATCGATCGGCGTAACTTCTGACGATTTTACATCGATATCCCGAGCACGGTTGCACTGTTGACAGCCGAATCGATATTGACAGGGAAAAATAAGAATCACTGTACGCTGGTAACATTGACCGATCTGTCTTTGGATTTATGTTCCTAAAACTCTACGAAAACATAAAAATGCTTATAATTTTACAACTTCTAATTGAAATACCAACTCATGTATACATTGGCACTCCACATATACTTTTTGACACTAAACGGGAATTAATCAGTTAACGAGGTCTTTAGTCGTATTTGAAACACTTTCGTTTCTCCAAGATCGAACGGAATAAATTGATTGCATCTTAGTTGAATTAATTAAGTCTATGGATCGCGTGTACGATTCCTTTCAATTCTAAGAACTTCGTTAGCTCCCCTCCATTAATTAGTAAGCCAGTTATTTTGCATAGCGAACGACATTATTCAAAAAGTTGTGTATATCGACAGCTTATCTGACACTCAAAGAGGCCGCGCTAAAATTGGCGGTATTTGTCAATCTACTGTCGGAATCAAGTACCTAATATTGCCGTACTCGAAAATAATGCCAATTAATATGAACTAGCAGTTAAAAACCCGCTCCTCAGGTTTTTGCTGCTAGGTGCTGCGGTCGGCTTTTGGTTCGGCTTCGCCCAGTTTGAGTGTAGAGTGTACATAGGTAACCATTTTATAAATCCGATAAGAACTGATTCCAAAAATAGCCAGTTACTCGGATCCACTGTAATCCAGTGACATCTAGTCACCGAGTTAAAGTAACCGTGACAGGCAATGTCGCCATATGTAATCTTTTCATATCTGGAAAGATACTTAAATTCTATAAATCCGTAGTACTTATACCTAGGAAATAAACGTCCACATGCGAGCTGCTGACGTAAGTGGCGATATCTTGTGACTAATTCTTGAATTCAAACCGAATTACAACGGTGCTTTTGTTTTAAAATTCCACGTACGACATCTTGTGACGAATTCTTGAATGCAAAACCGAATTACAACGGTGTTTTTGTTTCAAAATTCTACCTACGAGAGATTCCACTTATATGTTATTTGTGGCGCAACGCGTACGGCGTGGCGTCAACATGCACTCGAAACTGGGTTCTGAAATTCAACCACGCAGACGCTGGGGTATTAATAACGTTCGATGACGAATTTAGTCAATATCGTATTGATATTGGGTTTTATCGATGTTGTTTAATAATGATATCTATAATAATCAGTCCGAAGGTCATCAGTAAGGTTGATATCCACACCACTGCTCTGGATCCATATTCCCACACTTTGCCATACGATCAAGAAGAACAAGACGTTACATGCTAAACCTTTCATTTTCTCGTCGGTTTGAGTTACGACAATACGTTGTTGGTTACAATAATACAGTCCTCTGAAACCTTGTCTCATCGTAACCGGAGACGCATCCGACGTCCTCCGAAGCGTAAAGCCGCTGTGCCGTCGACGATGACACTTGACAAACTAACTTACTGATTTATTTACTCAAAGTAGTGAATCGTGTTTACCAGCACGCGATCTGTGGAGGATTGCTTTCGGTTTTGTCACCAACCACGCGGTGGTGTCTCTTTGTGGTGCGTCGCGGTTAGTAGCTTTTATTGACAGAAGACTGGAAACTTGCTTGTACTGGAGTACAGCCTGTTGCTTTGCACATTTAATAACTCTAATAATAGTTAACCCACTAAATTAAATGGTGTTTGCCGGTTTACGACCTGGTTATTACTGAAGCCACTCAAGCAAAATTTCAATGTTGAATATTTTCTGAATGTCGTGATCGATTAAGTTATAGTTGATGCCTCTCGTGGTCATTACATGAAACAAATTCATAATTTATTATTGCAACGTAATCTATATTTGCTATTCACGTTAGATTCTTAATAGTGTGGGTTCAAAGTAAGAGTTCAAATACCTTTCTGGGCAAAAAACCTTTTCCTCGTATGATTTTATTTTAATTATTTATAAATGCACATTTCCTTAAAGCTGTCTTCGACCTGCCATAAAATTAAGTTTTTTTTAGGTAATGCGTGCCACAGGGTAAGTAATTATTTCTTTGAGGGACAAGATTTGCCTTGCGGCATCTTCGGGCCACACGCGTTTCGTAAATATACCTCTCGAGAACCAAAAATACTTCGAATCCAAATATCTGTGGTATTTCTGCCTGAATGTTTGTAAATTCCGATCACTGCTTCGTACTTTGTAATTTACTCTTGTAGGAGTGCGTTTCGTGTGTGTATTATTAATTCCTACACTAAACGCATATCTTCGTGAAGAAGACATTTTAAAATACTTACATCATTAAAAAATAAGTATTACCTACGCACATAATATATTTAATACTTTAAGTACTTGGAGCCGGTTTTTTTTACGTTTTGGCTCCGTAAAATTGTGTAAACAGTATCAGTATCTATCCGCTCTTACCATCTAAAGTCGCCAGCATAATAATAGTTCCCATCCATCGGCAATTTAAAGATTCTCTTGCCTGTGCTTGATCTATTAAAATTTCACCACGACGTTGTGATGTCAGATATTATTAACACATGCACGCACCTCAAGGTACTTAGGTACTCTTTTCTTGAAGAAATAAGTGTACCTCCTATTACATACGCCCCGAGGCGGAGTGAAGGTTTTCAACCTGGAGGTGCGTTTAAGTTTTATTGCGAGCTGTTAAAATCCCAAAGAATGGATGATGCATTTCACGTATGACGTAACTTACTGCCGTTTTATTGTGCTACGGCTATATATATATGATAAATTCATTCAGCGAAATTAAAACCATTTTATTTAAATGAAAATCTGTGAAAATCGATATCCGGACAAGAAATGTGACATAACCAGGAAACAGTATCTATCAAAACCTGTTGAGAAATGTTGTGACGCTAATTTGGAAGTACCAATTTATTAAACTCTAGTTTCTATGTACCTACAATTGAAGCCACTTCAAGCAAAGCATTGTTTTCTCTGGACCAAGTGAAAATATGTCTTAGTGGATTACATTTGAATTCTATTAGGGTAATCGTTAGCAAGTTTACCAATCGGAAAACAAATCAGGTGCCAACTTACATCCTTTTGGAATACCTGATAATTCACACCGACAGTTATAGTTACCATTAACAGTTGAATTGAAACCCATTTTCGAATACCCTCGATTATGTATTTCTTCAAACCGCATTAAACCTGAGTGTGGTATATATGAATAATAATAGATATGTTGTGTTACCAAATAACTTTCGAGTAGGTAATAAATAATACAGACTATCATTCGCCATTGCATCACCTTGCACTGGTTCCTACTTAACGGTCGTGTCAATCATCTCACTCGAATACTCCAATGTGTTGAGTTAAATAGATTGTTACCATTTTATGATGGGTAATTTCGTGTATTTCGTAATCATTTAAGAAAATGGTTCTTGCTTTTTTTATATTCCAATGATGCCACAGCGTCCGGTGTGTTCTTGGTCAGTAAATATGTAGATAATTTTTTACTTTGGTACCACCTGTAGCATATTATGAAGCTTTAAATCATTCGTCATTAACGCCGAAGTATTTTCTAATTTGATATTTAATGCGTGCATGAATAAGCAATGTTACTAATAGTCTCGCATAGCAATCATCGATGGCGGATAAGTAACTCTTACACGATCCGTTGTAAACTAAATAACTTGTTACATGTTCGATAAAAGTTATTGCAATATGGCTTCAGCATAGTTAGATTAAATCAAACAAAAAATGCATTGTTTTAAACCGCTAAATTTATTCTTGTTTCTGAAAAATATAATGCTGAGAGCTGGGGTGGTGTAAAAACCTTGGTATTGACGGAAGAGCATAAATGAATATAAATGAGATCGTCAGTATTAATGTATCGATATACTAGCATTCCTCATCAAATGAGACAGTAATCGACATTATGGGATTACCAGGAGGGCATGAGCTTGGAAGAGTTATTTCTCATAGTGTGACTGCAGAGTTGCAGTGCGCGAGCTCTGGGTAGGCAAGAGTGATTGTTCCCTGTGGGGCATATAATTCATCACGCGATATCTGGTGCCGCCTGACACGCGAACATCAGCCACCAACAATGGGTCCATTGAGATTCACCGACATCGCCAGATTCCGAGATGAACTCTTGAAATGCCTCAGAGATGCGGGCAGCCACGAGGCTAATAATCATCTTCAAATAATTAACTTTGCGATTGAAATTATTGCAGCGTGTTTGATGGGATCACACGTATTCTATTTGCTGGTTTCATAATACTACTTGGTAAAGTGTATCTGATCTGAAAGGACGTAGGTATATTTAATGAAGTGGCGGATTCTTCATTCTTCATCCTTTCAGATCATTTCTTTGATGCACATGTCAAGAGTTTGTTCACTTTTGTTCATGTAAATTGAATGCCAACGTTTTTTTATGGAACTCATAGCTGATTGTTCAAGATTATTATGCTTGCATCTTGACTGATGGTATAAGATAATATACTCGTATATTATATTAATATCCTTGTCACTTTACTGGATTTATAAAATAATATGTTTTGAATCTGAATGAGAAACAGTATTACTTGTACTACTTTGGAATGATTTTAGTTTAACAAAATGAGTCCTCGATCCTTTACTATCAATCATTTCCTTAATGCATACGACAAAGTTGGTTCAGGTATTGTTCATGTAAAATGAAAGTTAGCATTTTTATGGAATTCATAACGCATTGTCCAAGAAACGTATGCAAATTCAGCTAGCTCCGACCTCTTGCAGCCTACATCAAACCAGAACCATTTGAAAGGTCCTATGGGCTGGTTGGAGCTGGTTCTATTTACCCCTGCTTAATGCTTTATTATGCATCTTGTAGCAGTCCCTTTCCTATATTCCGTATGATGTATCGTCCCACTATCCAGTAACTCGCTGACCATACTATTACAAGTTCTGAATGCAGAAAAGCCTCCTAATGGTATGTGACCATTGAATTTACCTAAGTACGGCCTGCAGGGTGGTCGGGTGATATATTTAATAAGGTGCTCGCTGTTACAGTATTGTTAACCGTTGCCAAGGGGGAAATCAGCGACTTTCTGGAAAGTACCGAACATTTTCCCATTATTGAAACCATGTGTTGCGCAGAAACGTTATTGTGATTTTTCCCAATGATTTGATCGCGCTGTACAGTAAAAATGATTATCTGAAGTAAACTGTTAACTTATACCGTAATCTTCAGATCCAGACCACTTGGCACCTAACCTTACCTATGAAGGAAATTAACGTGAAGCATCGCATTCACATCGCTTTGAATTATGTTAATATGATGCATTTTATTTATCCATCGCCTGATTGGCTGCAAAATTGAGCGTTGTTTGTTTCTAGATCGATTTTAAATCGTTTCAAATACTTTGTAACCAGTTCGTTATTTAATGCCATTGAAATGTGGTCATTTAAACAAATGGGTGGTAATACAATTTATGTCCTAGTGAGAAACGAGATTTTCAGAATGACCGTAAAGCCATAATTCTTAGTACCGACACATGCGGGATATTGCGCCAGGAACACTTGGAGTGGCAAAGAATAGTTGGAAACTGATTGCAAATACTATATTGAAATTCATTCACGTTGGCGAATAAGCAGGAATAGCTTTTACGACTAACTGCAAAATGATGTATCTGATTTAAATGTTTCAGAAAACATTCCAAGATATTTTATTACCCAAAGTAGATTACATATTATTTGAAAAGTAACTTCTTCAAACGTTTATTAAAGTCTGGCGTATATTGGATTGATGTAGAATTACCTCGTAATCCTAAAATACCTTACGGTATATGGCCTTTCGGCCTACTTTTGCCGTGGATTGATAATACTGCTTTGGTGGCAACCGTTTCGAATTTTGTTCACTTTTCGCCTTAATCGACCTAAAGCTTTGTATTGTCTGTGTAATCGAGTATGTCTGCATTATGTTATTTTCAAACAACCGTGATGTTTTTCACTGAAATTTTAATCAATATTGCTTCGGCACAGATTCACACAATATTAAGAGAAAAATTAATAGAACAAAACCGCAAATGAAACATATTGAACGGGTTTCCATCCAAACCTTGGAATTATTTTTTATAAGCGATTAAAATAGAATTCGGTGTAAATTGAAATCTCACGCTTGTGGAAAACTATATTACGAGGCGTATCCAGAAAATAAGTGTAATAAGTGTATTAGTACTAGTGTATTAGACCAGAAAATACAGAATATTGTTGCTACATTTGTTGACTATTTTTCCAAATAATTGCGAACCCGTTCAATGCATTTGGTGAGCCGTGGCACATGTTTCTTTATGCCTTCCTCGAAGAATTCTCCCGCCAGCTCTTTCCCCCGCTTCAGGACCATTTTCTGCACCTGCTTGTCGATTGAAAATTTATTTTTATCCATACATGCCTTTAAAAAGGTGAAAAAATGATAATCTGAAGACGCCAAGTTAGGAGATTACGGGGAGTGGTTCAAAACATCCCAATCAAATGAGTCCATGATCGTATTGGTGGCTAAGGCTGTGTGAGGTCGGACGTTTTCGTGAAAAAAAGCACACTTCTCTGGTCAGCATTCCCCTTCTTTTGTTTTGAATGCTGCTTTTGAGTTTTTCAGGGTACACAATATTGTTTTGCATTGATGGTCTCAAACTGAGGCCGAAATTCGACCAAAATGATGCCTTTTCGGTCCCAAAATACTGAGGCCATGATTTTTTTTGCCCAAAATAGTGGTTTTCAATTTTTTGACAGATGGGGAATTGGTGTGACGCCACATTGACGACTGTTTTTTTCCCAGGCATGTAATGAGTCACCCACTATCATCTCCAGTCACAACAGAGCTTAGAAATCCCCTCCTTTTTTCTTGTAGGTGTTATTCCTTCTGTGAGTAAAAAGCGGATAACAGCACTCGGCGGGATTTTTTGCCGACATCTTTCACGCAACTGGATACTATAACGTGAGTTTACATACTACCACGTTCCTGCGATGCTCGTTCTGGCAGAAGACCTCTTTCTACCACTCACTACCGCCAACCCCCAAAAAACAAAAAACCACAGCCCGCTATGGACACAGTACAGTATTTTTTATTTTTTGGATCGTTACGTTATTATATTGTTTAGGTACTATTTTTTTTTAAATCTCTTGAAATCAGAACTATTATTAAATTATTCGTTTTCGTGTCTTACTATTGAAAAAGTGGCATTACCAATACACGGAAGTGTCAAGTGACAATACATCTCTTACCCGCCTTGCAAAGCATATCGGATCATTTGTGTTCTGATTGCTTTTTTTATCAGCGATGAAAAAGGCAAAACGCTCAATAGCAAGTATGTGTAACAAAAAACAGTAATTTCCATCTATAAAAACTACTTGTTAACTAACAATGTTTAATGTTATTAATTCTGCTATTGTTGTTTTTTTTTTATTTATTTATTTATTTCTATATATTACAGTTTTACCTTATATATTTAATATTTTAACCTAATATATTTTGGAAAACATTTTCACATATTAATTAATATAACATTTTATTATGTTGGGTGTAAGGTAGGTTTGAGAAGGTGAAACTGTTGGTTTATAATGTTGTTTGTTTCGTGAACACCTCACTAGGAGAACCTGTGCTGAGGTGTTTACGTGTTTATGATTCAGTGTGACAAGTACAGGTATTTATGTGTTGTAGTAGAAAGTTGTTTTTTTTTTTTTTTTTACATTTTAATGGTAATGGATTATTTAGAAGGAAAAAAATATATATATATATATAAATAAAGTATATATAAATATATATATGAATAGTTGTAAAATTCTTGCAAGATATGTTTATTTATTTTACTTTTTTTATAGTTTTGTTATGTTTGGTTAGGGATTAAGAAATTTTGTATAAAGTGAATATCTTGATTTTTGATCCAGGCTGTGATATTTTCGTTGTTAGTTTTTGGGGTGTTATGCCGTGTTGCGCTACCTCCTACTATAGCCGACGTTTCGGACAGCGTTGCAGTGTCCATCATCAGGGCAGATCCGGTAGATCCGACGATGTGTAATTGTTAGTGTAAAGTGTGTGATTATTTACTTGGAAGCGATACCGTGTCGCCAGCTTCAATTCACTACGAGCTGGTAGGTATTTCAGGAGAAAGGGAACTGCGATTTTAGTGAAAGCGCAGTATTTACGTTAGCCTGGTAAAAACTTATCTGACTAACCTCTATGGGGAGGAAGTTCACACAATGGTACGCCGATTGGAGAATCTGAGAAAGCGAAGGAACCATTTATTGGGCAGCCTGGCTTTCCTCAAGAGATGCAAGGAGGAATCGGTCGTACCAGTACACATCCGAATTAAAAGACATATCGCATCCCGGAAAGCCGAGAGGGTGTTTCAAAGAGCAGAAGCAGCGCTACTAAGGGAAAGAGTCCATAATGTGCGCAGCGAACTAGATGGAACATCTCGGGACCTTTTCAATTTACACCTGCATCTGAGTGCAATCCTTATCGAAGAAGATTGGAAGAAAATTGACAATATGACTTACCAACAAGCACTAAGATGTAAGCAGTCAACATATGCGAGACAGAAACATAAGTTCGAGAGGCTCAACCAAGCCAAAAAAGGAGATCGAAAACAACTTGATCAAAATAAAGTTGTTATTAACATCTCGACCCTTGCGCTGAGCCCAGATGCAACTTCAGTGCTTGCTAAGGGGATGAACTACGCAGTTGCCCCCAAAAAGATACCTGTGGAATCTATCGTATGTGGTGTGGAGACAGCACTACATACAATGATGAAAGTCCACAAAATGTCAGAGTCGCAAGCAGAGAACATACGACAAGAGACTTGCCATATTTTGAAAAGGGCTCAAATACCCCGCCCAAACATCACAAAAGGAGAGTTTGCGGCCCTAAAAGAATTGCGCGCCAATGAGGATATCTTGGTTCTGCCAGCCGACAAAGGAAATGCCACTGTCGTGATTAATACGGTAGACTACATTAAAAAGATGGAAGACTTTTTGTGCGACGCCGGCACCTATAAGAAGATTAAAAACAATCCCACCAACAAAATTGACCTGAAGACAAGGGAGTTAATAAAAGCTTCCAGTATTAGGAAAGAGGATCGATCTGGGCTTTTCGTTAAAGCCTCCAGAACTCCTGCCCTGTACGGTCTTCCAAAAATACATAAAAAGGATATCCCAATGAGACCGATTGTCAGTGCTATTGGTGCACCGACGTACAAACTTTCCCAATACCTTTCGAGATTACTACAGATGCAAACTGGAAAAACTGAATCCTGGATTAAGGATTCTGCAGATCTGATCAGTAAGCTCAAAAGGGTTAAGACTGAGGAAGGAGATATCTTAGTGAGTTTTGACGTAGTGTCCCTTTTCACAAACGTACCACTAGAAGACTCCATGACAATGCTCAAGGAGATCTATGAGGAAGACATTTGCAAACTTTTTGAACACTGCCTCAAAACGGGATATTTTGCATTCCAGGGTGAACTTTTTGAGCAAGTGGAAGGAGTTGCGATGGGCAGTCCGTTGTCGCCAGTACTAGCTAACTTTTTTATGGAGAAGTTTGAAGAAGTGGCACTCGACACAGCCTCGGCTGTTCCCAAGGTATGGTGGCGTTATGTCGATGATGTCTTTGCCATTTGGCCTCATGGAACAGAAAAATTAAACAAATTTCTGGATCATCTTAATTCACTCCACAGTAAAATTAAGTTCACAATGGAGCTGGAAAACGACGATAAAATCCTGCCTTTTCTAGATGTGGAGGTGATGCGAAAAGAAGATGGTAATCTAGGACATACAGTATATAGAAAACCAACGCATACAAATCGGTATCTACATGCCGATTCGCACCACCACCCAGCGCAGAAGAGAGGACTTATCCATACTTTGGTGACCCGAGCGACCAGAATATGTGAAGAAACAAAACTTGGAGCAGAACTTATAAAGCTGACCGATGCACTGGAGCGCAACGGTTACCCGGCAAGTCAAACAAGGCAAATTATAAGAGCCAAATCTACACCGAACGAAGACAGAGTTGAACAAGAGTCAAAAGCCTGTGCTTTCCTGCCTTTCGTTCACAATGTGACAGACAGAATTGCCAGGCTGTTGAGAAAAGAAAGCATCAAGACTGTCTTCGGAACCACTACTAAAATCCACGACCTACTGAGGTCTGCAAAGACCAAGTTTCCTCTGGAAGCAGATGGAGTGTATAAACTCAGCTGTTCCGGATGTGACAAAGTTTATGTAGGCCAAACAGAGCGGACGA
This sequence comes from Limnephilus lunatus, assembly GCA_917563855.2. NCBI lineage: Eukaryota > Metazoa > Arthropoda > Insecta > Trichoptera > Limnephilidae > Limnephilus > Limnephilus lunatus. The sequence goes on from OU830601.1 coordinate 36,792,765, forward strand.
TTTCCAAAAGGATAGCTGAACATTTTCGTGCTTGTAAACTCGGCCACCCTGATAAATCGGCAATCGCCGAGCACTTAATTGAGACCGGCCATTACTTTGGATTCGTTCCTGAGGTCCTGGGAAGACCCAAAACTTACAGATCACGCCTGATTACGGAGGCTATCGAAATCTACAAAAATCCAATTAATATTAATAGAGACGACGGAGCTAAGCTCAACAGCTCTTGGTATCCGGTAATTGACGGCTACACCAAAGCTAAACGCAAAAAATACCATGTCTAAGTATACTGTAATATCATATAATAATACAATATAAAGGTATAAAACCTTTTTTGCTTATATTGGCTACTTTCGCTTTAACCACTTGAACTCTGTTGTCTAATTCTAGAATAAGGATGGCGCCACTTTCGTCGGCAATTCTCACATGGACGGACCCCAGGCTAACGTAAATACTGCGCTTTCACTAAAATCGCAGTTCCCTTTCTCCTGAAATACCTACCAGCTCGTAGTGAATTGAAGCTGGCGACACGGTATCGCTTCCAAGTAAATAATCACGCACTTTACACTAACAATTACACATCGTCGGATCTACCGGATCTGCCCTGATGATGGACACTGCAACGCTGTCCGAAACGTCGGCTATAGTAGGAGGTAGCGCAACACGGCATAACACCCCAAAAACTAACAACGAAAATGCTTTTGGCCGTGAAAATCTAAAAACTTACCAGGCTGTGATATGTTTTTTGTGAATATGTGTGTATGTATGTGTAGTTAGTAGTTGTTTTAGAGTAATGGGTATGTTATATCGTAGTATTTATGTTAAGTTGTAGCAGTTTAACATTTTATTTCTTATTCAGTTTAATTTTCGACGTTTTCGTTTCCTATCAGGCCATTCAACTTTTCAACAAGATGAACAGCAAGTAAAATAAGTTTTGTATTGACGCCTTCACCTTTATCAATGACATATTTCTCACTAATACAGAAGTATATAAATGTTTAAGGGTTTTTTCCAAAAAATTGGTATATGCCTAGGAATCAATCTTTAAGCAATCGCTTTACGTAAAAGACGTATTTATTAAATAAAATAAAATTGCCTCCCAATTTACAGTTTGTTTTTGTAGGTAGCATATAGTTTCCTCGGGTGTAATGTGCACTCATTTTGGTTGATTATATTGAAGAGTTTTATTTCACTACGTACATATGTTATCAATTTCAACTATCTACTTCTGGTTCGACACATTCGTGTCGTTCACTAACGTTCTTAAAACTAATTTGAAAATTATCCAAGTGCAGAAATGATTTGCCATTATTTTGTAAGGGTATTGGGATTGGTGATTTAGGGAGGGGAAAACGGTGGGAGGAGTCCTTGAAGGATGCTGTTATTTTAAATAAGTTAATTTTTGACATATTTATTTTGTTTATTTCGAAGGCTTGTAAGGCGCACAAATTTAAAAAAAGTATTAATATTTGATTGTTTAAACTTATTTTTTTTTCTTTATGGAAGCTTGGCCTGTCTCTAATAAATGATTAGTAAACTCGAAATAGTTATTATTTCGTAAACAGAGTTTGATTCTAATTTTAAAATTTCTAGTAGTCATACCTTTATACTGTGCGTCACATTCATTACATTCTAAAGTGTACATCACAGTTTGTTCGAATTTATTAGAAATGTCCTTGTTATTTATTAAAAAAATAATTTAAAATTTTGAATTATTGTAGAAAACTGGAGAAATGTGATCTGGTAATATGCGGGAAATTTTTTAAAATGTCGCCTGCATTAACAAGATTTTATACATTTTATTGTTACTAGATTGGCTGCTTTTATTTCCACTTTAAATGTCCTTTTTGTGAAATTGTTTGCTTATTTCTTATTCTCCCATTGTGGAATAACACTCTTCAAAACAAAAATGTCTAGAAATTTTTAAATAATTAACGCCCAGTAAATACAAAAAAAACCTTCATATTGTATTTGAATTTGCAATATAATTGTTATTAGAGAATCTCTGATTTATCACTTGTCGAATTGCCGTTTACCTTTAAGTTCAGAAGGTCGTTGAAGAGACTGGTATGAAATACTCTCACGGGGCAGGTGTAATGTTACCTCCTGATTTATTTATATGTAAATTTTCCTACTTACGGTAAGTACTCCTTTACCCTCTCAGATCGCACAGATAAAACGTATTCTCGTGGTGTTGATATCTTTGTACAGATCCAGATATTGTCTAGCTCTTTAACCGACGACACCGTCTCTATATATTTTCTTTCCTGTCTGTTTACGACCTTGCCCGCGATGCTTTATTTCTTTTCCGAGCCACAAGTCCGGTTGATTGAATTGAGTCGTCTCATACTTGTTATATTCCCGCTGCGATTTGGTCGTGAACTCTTCTTAACCTTCATATAATTTATCGAGATATTAAACGGATTTCGCGATATTCAGAACAACTAACTACAAAGTTTGTAGGCGATATTGACTCGCAAAAAAATACTTATGACCTGTAAACTTTTGAGCACTTATTTTTTATTTATTTTAAATTATTTAACTGTGATAAATAATGCTGGTTTATATTTTTTATTTAAATTTTTTTCATATCCTAACGGCATGACCATCATGAGCTTTGAAATTTATATTTAGCTTTAACTCATTTATTTATTTTAGTTATTTGTTCATTTAACTTTGAAAACAGGTAACTAATTTTATTTTACATATTATATAGATACTGTTGCATTCTATCTCTAACTTATAGTTGTGATTTTCATGGTTTCGGGCAGCGCATCATTATATTATTTGATCTCTTCGTACCTTTGTATTGTGTATAACATTTGTTTTATATGACTACAATTTCGAATAGTGCCGGAAAAAGTAAAATATCGCAGGAAAAACCGGCAAAATTTTAATTTGTGTGAATACGTCAAGGATATTTTTTTATTATTAGAAATCGGACACACGATTTTCAAAAGCCCAGTTGGAATATTTTCACAAAACGATTGAGTTTGTATGTTATTATTTAAGGAGCTAGTCAAAATTACCAAAGGCGACGCTCAGCTCTTCATAGACGACGCTCTGTACACTGTACTGCGCAGATGCGGCGAGCCTGGCGTGATTTTCGCCCCATATAAATCAGGCCGCGCCGTGTATTCATGACCTTTGTATGAGCCTTATTGTTTTCGCCATACCATTATTCACTCCGGTACCTTGCTCGCAGTGTTCGGTCCGATGGTCATTCATCTTCGGGACGTTCGCTCTATATTCATCTTAACATCTCTCTATGGCTCGTTTTCTTTTTCACATCTTGAACTTTGCCTCCTCCATGCCTACTTGTCTGCATTCTTAATCGTTATCGTATATTTAATATCTTTTAAATAGCCCATAAACTGTTTGGCCTTCTAATTAAATTGGATAATAAATAATAGCGTGCCGTATTTTTTTTCACGTTTTTAGCATTTTCAATGACCGGTCAGTGGTTGAGTGGGCATAGCGCTTGGGTCCCATCCGGGCGTCGCATGTTCGATTCCTCGGCTGGCTAAGTCCTCCATCACAATACAAGCAACATTTTCGGCTTTCTGTGGTGGTAGTAGGAGATTTTCAAACATTGTTGGGTTATTCGTAACCCGGGAATGTTTGTCTTTCTTTATAAAAAAAAAAAAAAAAAATTCCCTAATGAGATTTTCTATGGCCAATTTTGATTTGCTCGCTTTGAATGCAAAAACATCGACAAATTTATCATTAATATAGTCCTTTGTGAAAGGTTAATAAAATTCAAATAAAATAAAGAAACAAGAATAAAATTCAAATGGTATCCGTTGAATTAACGGAAAGATTCTAAAGCTGTAGTCAAAATGCAATAAAATATAAAAAGGTTTTAATGAATTATCAAAAATATCCTATATTCTTGGATGATCTTAGAGAAACTTCGCATTTAAACATTCCTAATAGCATTTAAATAATATCCGTTGATCCGTATACTATTCAACGAATTGTGAAGCTGAAATTAAAATTCGAAATACTAGGTAGCCAAGTAAAAGATTTTGAGAGATCATCAAAAACGTGCTTAAAATTTTATTACACATTAACATGTATCTCCTGTCTGTATCTCTTACATAATGTATGGGCCATGTTGTGCAGTATTATTATTCCTCTGTTGTAAGAGTGAAATGGTAAATTGCTGCAGATCTAGTCTCCTGGAATATATATAGCAAGTTGCCCCGTACTTTCTAAGTAGGCGCCGGACGCCATGCAGCATATCAATGAGAGTACCACAGGGATCGCATTCCGGTCCTGTACTATGTTCCACTAATTAGTCGAGATTAAATCTTTAATTCTCGTAAATCTAAGGTTTTCTTCGCTAAATTCTTCCTAAATTCCTTTCCTCATTTTATGAAGCGATTTTATCTTTTAATGTACTACAATCAACACTCATAGCAAATAAACAATCGAAAGATTTAATCAAAGTATACAATATTTTGTCCGGCAAGTTTGTATTGAATATTGGAATTCATAGTCGCACGCGAGGCTTTAAACCAACTTTTCTACTAAACCACGTCTCGGGACACACTATCTATTCAGTAATCTCTCTCACGAACCATTACAAACAATATCGTGATATTGGATTATCAATATTCTTGCCCTTTCTCTGCGATTATTTTCAATACGAAAACACAACTCTTGCAGTTAATTAAATGAATCTGCATTTGCTTTGAGCTGAATATGGGTTTACCTTTCTGTTTTAAATAAAACATTTTTTTCCTTTAACGTAAAATAATAAACCTTAACAAATTAACATACGTTTTCCGGGGCAGTTTTTGACGTCATGGTAAATATTTCCAATTTCCCTTACCTGAAACAAGAAAAAAACATGATAAGACACGCGTTATACAAATTCTTATTACAAGTTAACATAAAAAGGTAGCTCTATTTTAAGTTCATCGCTCTTCAATAATTAATTGCCGCATTATTTATAAACTGGATTGTTGACAATCTTCGCTGATACTTGGTTGTATAAGCTTTGTGCTCGATTAACCGCACTGCCTTCCACAATTGCATCACTTTACCTTATTCTGTCAAGAAATTCCTCTCTCTTTCTGTCGGAATCATTTGCACCACAGCGTCTCTGGTTAATCGCGGAGGCAGCCGAGACCCAGCTGTCTATTTCTAGTTTCATTCTCACTTGACCACTTTTTTCTCTTATCTCTCTTCGGATGTCCTCTTATACCTCCGCCTTAGCATTGATTGGTCTAGTCTGGGAGTTATTCAATTCCTTCTCCCTGGTCATCCTTACTTTTATTCCTTCTTATATTCTTGTCATCTTAAATAAGCGGTGTTCGCATTTACAATTCATCTACAAGTCATCCATATTCTATTTTATTTATTAAACTAGTTTTGGTAACTTTTTTTAAATAAATTGGAAATGAGATTTTACGCCACATAAAGACTCTTGATATCCTCAATAAATTATGTAACATGTTGGTAAAAATCTCAAATTTCAATATTCCCCGCTTGTCTATTTGTGTTTGTTTTTTGTGGCGGTCCTAAAGCGAGTAAAGGCATCGTATTTCTTTTAATTACTGGCCGTTTGGCAGTAATTGTGAGAAACTGAATAATATTTCTATTTCTTTACGAGCCACCGCGTGTGGTTGAGTTTGGGAATTGTACCGGCGTTGCCAGGATCAATGACACCGCCGATTAACACTGGCAATATATTCCGCGAGGTCGTCCCACAATAATGAACCCGCATATCCAGCCGTGCTGATCGATCCCTGCTAGAGGATCGTATACAAATCTCACATATTGGAACCCATTCTTCGGCTCACCGCGACGCCAATTGGATATTACTTTATGTTTTACAACCCCGCCTAATTGATTCGTATAAAGATGATCCACACCAGATATGGAAATCTTTTTATCAGTACAATATCCGCCTGTTAAGCTTTTTATGATACGACTTTTAAGATTTAGCCTGCCTTTAATGCACGCTTATTACTTTATATTTTTATAGGACTCTTCTCAATTACAACTACATAATTTTGCAGAGCTCATGTTGCCAACCGCTTTCGAAACGTTTTGGGGTGGGTTATGTTTTGGATTTGTTAGAAGAGGTATGAAATGAGAGAGGAAAGACTAATACCGACAACGTGTTCTTCATGCGAACTATTTTGCAAAAAAGCTATCAGCTGCCGACATCAACTGTAAACGGGTGTTCCGCTCTTGTCCACCGTTTTTCTCGATGACGCACAATGCTAGCAGTAATTGTACCACCTGTAAAACAGACATGCATGCATATATTTCTTCATATAGCACGGTAACGTAATGAACCTTCAGATTTGAACCTTTGATAACTTTTGAACATTTTAAATTTTTTGAATTAATGATAATAATATTAGCCTTTATTCAGACAGTAAATTACATTACTTATTTATAATAAACTTTTCACATTTATAACACTTATCATGCATCGACTCCCTGTCTGTATGTCACTAGTTGACAAAAGCCTCCTCCAACTGTCGCCATTTCTCTCTATCATTTGGTACTCTTGTCCATGTACCACCTGCTATGGCTTTGGTGTCGTCAACCCACCATCTAAATGATCTACCTCGTTTTCTCTTCTTGTCACTTGTGAACCAATTCATGACTAATTTTTACTATTTTTTTCTTCCTCTTTTTTTAATTTTTTGAATTATTCAATAAATATTTTAAAATGTTAATTTGTCGCAATCGCTATATTATTTCTAAGGTTGCAGATAAGTTCGAATGTACCCCGCTTTCAACAGGTGAACAGCAACGGAAGCTATGTTCAAAAGCCGCCCTAGCGTAATGCCTGCAGTCACAAGTGAAACCTTCACAAGTTCAATGGCAGGATCTGAATCCATGTATTCCTTTATGGATATGGTTATGACCAACAATAGTATCGATGAGATTTTGCTATCCATCACGAATGATCCCATTAAGGTGCGGAATAAGAAAATTAACGTTTTAAAATAATTGATTACCTAACGCAACATCTTGCATAATAAATCTGCATGCTTTTACGATCCTTGTGTTCTGCCAGGAATACGCTGCAAATTATAATGAAGTATAATTTTACCACGTTGCAAACAAAAAAATCTCCGGCGGCCAATGTGTGCAATTTAGTTTTCCCTTTGAATTCGCGTATCTAATTGAATATAATCGCTTGTGATGCTGTGTCATCTCGATGTAATGTTTGACGGGAGATGCTTCGAGGGAAAAACTGGATTTATCTTAAAGTACATAATATCTACCTTGCGCCTTGACGTAATCGCTAAAGTATCTCGAAGGAACTGACTCGCTTTTGATTCTGATTATTTGCCCTTTACTTTCAATATTCTTTGTATGGGTTGATTTGATGAGACTTCTGTCATCAGATATCTAAATTATGCATAGTTTCGGATTTTTTCAGAAAATATAAAAATTAGATCTTAAAGGTTTTCATTAATTTCTCGATAGAAGTTCAATGCAGTCATGATTTTTTTTAAATGAAGTCCTAGGAATATATTTGTTAATAATAATAAAAATATTTTGCTGATTTATGGAGCGCCGTTTTCGTGAAAAATCACAGCAAGGGCGCTGTACATATAAGCATACAATAAAATTTGTATTTGTTGGTAAAAGAAATATATAGTTTTATCGAAGGAAGCAAATGCTTTGTGATGTGACATTATATATTAAATGAAAAAACACACTTTGTAAAACAACACTTTATTTGAATTAATAATTACTTAACAGCCAACCAGGTTTCGCTTAGCTCAAGCTTCATTAATAACGGTTAATATAATAGCCCTGATGAAGCTTGAGCTAAGCGAAACCTGGTTGGCTGTTAAGTAATTATTAATTCAATTAAATTGGTGTTTTACAAAGTGTGTTTTTTCATTTAATATCAAATATATAGTATTTATATTTTATTTATTCAAAGTGTAATTTTTAAATTGTATATGTAAAGCCCCGAAAAAGGGCGTAAATAAATAAATAAATAAATATAATAAAATTAATACGTTAGGCTTACAACTAAGATTCAAAATTATACCTAGGGACTCAATTTTACATAGCTAGTGGCTTACGACTAAGACATATTACTACTGACATACATTTATATTTACAAACGTGACTTAAAATTAGAGATACAATTTAAATAGGTATTTACATATAACAATAAATATGTAAATACCTATTTAAATTGTATGTATTTTTAGTGTGCCTAATTATCGCCACGAATACAGGTAACAGGCATAAAAATCGCTTGGCATATGGAGTCTAGACCAGCGACTTCAAGCGCAAAAGTGTTTTTTTATTTTTATTTTGTGAATAATTTTATAAAAAAACTAAAAAAAACCTAATCAATGGAAATTGTCGCAGATAATTTTAGCCTTAAAATTGTATTTTTAAAAAGTTATTTTTTATGTGCGTTCATGCCTTCTAAAGTAATTAATTATTTTATTTTTAATTTAGTCAATGGAAACAGTAGGAAAATCTTATTATATTAACATATCCTGAAGAAGATAACATTGTTATTGAAACAAGTCGATATTGTTAATTTAAAAAGTGGTTTAAACAAAGTGATTTGTTATGAATTAAATAATCAATAATGCCACAAAGTTATTTTGCAAAGTTTGAAGAAGGAAAATCTTCAATTTGTCAAAAGCATATTTTTTATATTTTTAATGTTAACCAATCCGTAGTAAAGATTGCGCCATTTTTTTACTCTAGCTTTAAGCTTCGCCAAGCTATCCCACTTATTTTTCACTAAATTATTTATTTGCCAGTTGCTGAATTATTTTTTATTTTACTCCACACAGCAATCCCAAAGATGGCAGAGGCCCTGAAGTAAATTGTTTTCTTCAGGGCCTGTTTTTGAGAAGAAATATTGCTAGAAACCTTTCTTGATATATTTTGTTAAGTCTGCTTCAGCGTGCGATTTATTCCTACGGTCAGTGCAATAATATAATATCGATTTGGACATAATAAAGGTCTTGGGTTGCAGTTGACGGAACGGCTTCTGGGTAGTTACTACCTAACTTGTTATTATTATAACGTGAGGTTTATTGTTTTATAACGTTATTTTTTTATAATCAGTGGACGTGCTCAGATCCGAACAAAGTGACCGACTCAAGGGACCAAAGAATGTGCGCCATTATGCGTTGTTAAAGACAATTCCCATCATAAATAATATAAACCTCAGTCATACGTGTAATGTATAATTAATGAATTATTCTCGCCTTCTGAGCCATACAGGTATTTTTACTGCATCTGTGGTTCTTTATAACCTCACGCACGCTAGAAGATGTATTCTAAAATTAACGTTCGTATCGCAAACACTTCTAGATGTGTTTTAAAACATATATGGCGCATTTAGATGGTAAAACAAAACCGCAGCAAAGCTTGAAAAGCCGACTAAAATTCCAGAAACAAAACGGTATTTTTCAAACTGGAACAATCCCAAACTGACTGAAGTGTATCTCTCATGCATGTGGCTTTCTACTTTATTGCATATCATCACTTACAACTTGCTTCAGATCTAATTAATGTTAATATCGTGTCCGTTTATGACGATTTTATGGTGATATTTGATGCAGCGCTAAAATAAATAAAAAATATACCATCATCGGTAAGTAAGAAAGTTGTTAACAACAATTTAACAGATATCGTTTGTAGAATATCAGTAATCAAGACGGCGGATGTATTAAAATGTTCAATGCGGATAATGGAGCAAGTTATAGCACAAGAACACTGAATCATTTTTTGAATCATTTTTATTGTGATGACTGACCAGCACCGCAAAAGGGATAAATTTGCTTGCGCCGATATCTGTGAAAGTTGTTACCAAGAACTAAAGTGCTTTCATCAATAGAATGTCGATAATCTAGATTTTAGAAGAGATTTAAAATGTTTTAAAAAGAAAATTGCACAACTTGTAGTAGCAGCACACGTAAGGATCAGTAAAGTCCCCGCTTCGGAAAATTCTTTCAATGCCACTGAACCCGCGTCGCATAGGGGCTGCAGGCTGCGCCAGTCTATCTTTAGGACAGAGGGTCGAGCTATGGATACGGATAGCACTATCTTCAGGATGGAGCCGAGGTATGGATAGCACGTATCAGAAATTCCCTGCAAGGCTTGACACGGGTGCCAAGTATGCAGTTCCCTGCGAAAAAGATATGGTTCACTATCTGATCTGAATAATTGCACGACCATACAGTTCCCAGTCACATCGCCTGTTATCACAGTCCGTGCTCGTACTTGATGCTAAGAATAGTGAGCTTTATCCCCTTCGTTTAAGTGAGAAGCCTTTTCTAGGAGAAAATTTAAGGACATCTAAATGGTTTTAGAAGGACTACAATTATCTCTAATAAGCCGGCCATTATGTTGGAATTATGTTCCCATGCAAATTTATGCGTAAGTTTTAGATAAGCCGAAAACCAAGTACTCCAATTATTCATTTTAAGGTTACCGCTATGAATTCTCTTTTCCGTCATCTTCTGCAATATCTTTTAAGGGGGGAGTCTAGTCCAGCCGGTCCAAAAATATTTTGCATAAAATCTATAGATATATCTACGCGTAGAGAATACATTCCCAGAGTTATAGCATCAAATTCGACCTTGAAATAGAGTTAAGAACCGTACGCGCCAAACAGGTAGAACGAAGAACATGGCTGCCCGGAACAAGCGAAAACTTTAAATGCATTTTTTCTCAAAACTACAATTTTCTAGTTTGGAATTGTACTTCATCGAATTTTAGAATAGTACAGAGTTATTGCAAAATTGAGGCTGATTTTTTTCGTCAATTTGCATTTAATGTCCGCCATTTTTGTAATCAACAACTTTACTCCAGGATTAGAAATACACGTATGCTCCGAAAATACTCATAACATATTTTGTTCTGTTATTTAATATGGGTATGAAAAAATTCACAGAGTATCTTTAAATACTACTTTAGACATTTGTCGAGAGGTTTTTGCTCTATTTTAAACGAGCCGTGTTTTAGTAATACTTTCATAATTTTCACTTATTTATAATCGTTTTTTAACATTAGCATCCTCCCTCTAACATTCGTATTTACGTATCTCTCCTTTTTCTTCCTTTTGAACGCTTAGTACAGGGCCTTTCCCATTCATAGCATGTCTTTCCTGACTTCTTTTTTGTAAAAAGTTTAAACAGCAAAGTTTGCACACATAGCAAGTCAGTCAGTCAGTCACACTCGAGTGCTCGTGGTACAAATAGGTACTTTGGTGGTTGGGCTGCTACAGTTTCGTAACGGCCTGGGTTCCACCTTAACTTGCGGCTCTTTTATCACTTTTCTCCGCCTTCTGCGACGGTCATTGAACGTTTCTGCCTTGCAGTCGCCAGAAAGTGTAAAGAATTTGGGATGTTTATACACCGCTCTGTGCAACATGTAATGATTTATAATCGTTTCTCTGAAATGCTAATAGCTTTATGTCTTAGTCTCGCGCCAAAAAAACTGGGTTTGCTTCGTATAAATAGTCCAATCCGCATAATTTGTAGATTCCTGTTCTTCTTTTTTAAGAACGTAAACGATTTAAGTAAATATTACAAGTTCCATTATATTATGTTGATGATGTTCTGTTAATGTACAAAATAAAACAATGATCAACCTGATACGTTTTTCGAACTGGAGTCAACTTTGAATATCGTTTAAAATTATTCTGTGAAATTCAAGGACGCTTTGTGAAGAAAGAAAGGACTTAAATCTACATCTCTTTACGTAAAAGTTACCGTCTATTTATTTAGGGATTATTTAAATACATAGTAATAAATCGAGGAATTGTGAACCTAATGAAAATTAATATTCACATTTATACTGATTTCATCGGTTTAAAGTTTAATCATTGAAGATAATATAAGTAGCGATTCTCGATCGAAAATTTGAAAAAAAAGATACGGTAAAGTCGAACCCAGGACTTTAGCCTTGCCGGGACTCTCTTTAACGCTGAGCTAATTCTACCCTATCCCTGCTCATATTATTTAACTGTTCTTATTTGACCAAGAACCACTAAAATATAAACTTTCTTAATTAATATTTTTTTTCGCTGCTATATTTATGTATGATGGCAAGATTAACCAGTCTGATACAGTTAAATATGACCGAAGCGGTTGGGTCGAATTATTGCAGTGGTGAATGCAGAGCCCCGGCAAGACTAAGGTCCTGGGTTAAATTCCTAGATGCGACAATGATGGGTTCTAAATTTTTCTTTTTTAAAATTTTCTTTGAGAGCCGTAATATTAGCTTCAATGATTAAATATTATAATTTGAGGTTTTACTCACAAGTTATTCCAAAAATAAAAAAAAGGTTCAAATTTAAGGGAAATTATATATTTAAGATATGCCGTTTGTTCATGATCAAAATTTGCACAATGGTGCAAAAATAACATATTCTTGTATGTGTTAGTATCTATTCTTTAATAATAATCCTCTAAACCTATCAAGAAGGACTTTACTCTTAGTTAAACTTCAGATTACAATCTGTTAGCTCACTTTGTAATGGTTCTCTAGCAATTGTCAGCGACATGAAATAAATCCGTTGTAATAAATGAGTTCAGAAAGCTGTACGTTTCTTGGTCTGTTGTAGATGTAGATCCCCCAAGGGCTCGGTCCCATATTCCCGGTTCTAGTAGAGACTGTAGAGAGTAGAGTATGTTCGGTCCATGTATCTGTCCACTGCGACGTCTCCACCGCCGATGGTATTGTTAGATTCGCAACGATTTAACAATCGGCGCCAAGACTTAAAATTCTGCCTAACCTGTTATTCAATTAAGTCGCGTATTGTGGTGTGAGCTTACTCTAGTCGGCCTATCGCAATCTCTGCCGAGTTTAAACGTCTTGTTGATATTGGCTGCCCTAACGAGAGGAAATAACATGCTACCCAATATATATAACATTCGTTTCTACGTTGAATTATATCGCGTGTCTTATAATTACTTCCGTTTTAGCGCACGCAATGCTATTGATTTATATTGCTTTAATCAACTGGTGTACACCTAAGTATTTATAATTAATACTAAATTACTCTGTATTATTGGAGTTGGTAGTTTGTTGGTAACGCACCAGCGCGGCCGTTCAATTGATTAGTGCAAGTGGTTGGTGTATGTATGTAAGCTCGCTGGCGCTGCGCTGACCAGATAGGCGTGAACCATATTGTCCGAATGCTTGTTAGCGATAGGTTAGATTTGCGGTCAGTTAGGTCCCCGCTGTAACGAGAGCGTGTGCGTTGCGTAGCGCATTCCATCTAAGGACATGTTTGTTGTCCCGATAAAGTTAATTAAACAAACATCTCCCAGATCTAGTGCCACCTAGAAGCGGGAGCAGGGTTGCAGCAGCAGCAGCAGCGAGGAGGCGATAACACCGGCTGTACCGGGGTAATCTCGCACGGAAAGTAATGCATCCTGGCAGTGTGTGTGTTGTGGCTCGGACTCCGACATCATTGTCGATGGTATCAGGCCAGCAGAATGTACTGCTGGTGCAGGAGATAGCCGCGGTGTAACCGGCGCTGGGTCACGGGGGTTATGAGAATCGTTAGATCGGAATATCTACCTCCGCCTTCGGATGTTCTCCCAGGAGTTAGGGATATGCAATTGCCTCATTGCTCAAATTTGTACATTTGTTTTATTTTGTACTCGCTTTCTCTGCAGTCGTGAACTCGTTCGGCGCAATTGTTGCTAACTATTCCGTGGGAATTCCCATTCATCGTCTCTCGAAATTGACGTTTTATTTTCATTTAGTGTTCCCCAAACGTCCTAATCTAACTTCTTGAACGATTGTTCCAAAGATTATGATAATACCGTTCCTAAACTAGATATTTAATTCCATTAGTCATTACTTCTCTTTCTATCGCTGAAATAATATATTACGTAACATTCAATTGATCTTTCGATATATTAATTCTCTACTGACTTCGTTAAACTAGAACCAGCTTCAGAGGAAATGAAGGTCGTTATCAATAGTAATACCATTGACTGGGCTGCCGTTAGCGTTGATTTCATACAATACAATTCTACAGATTACAGATCCACCTTCTTATCGATTAGCTTTATTATTTATTAGTTTTCGCGGTTGTCTCCTTACTACACCATATCTAAAATTAAATCTCTCATTCCACTAATAAATAGTGATTAATTGTTTTCCTTTAAATTCTAAACAATAATCTCAAAGACTGTGGAGTCTGCGGAAGTCACTTTAATTTGCTTTCAAAGTTTGTATCGATTAGGTTTGTAGCGTAATTAATTCCAAACGACGACTACTGTCTTACGGAGATATTATTGTAGATTTTATTAAAATCTATTCGCATCACATAATTTATAATAAAATATTTAACATTAAGAGACGCTAGGATGGTTTGGGCATGTAGATCGAATGAACGAAGAGAGGAGTATCAGGGGAATATACTACGCAAATGTAAAATGAAGAAGTCGGGGGCGCCGGGGAAGGCATGCCACGATTAGGGATTAGTCAGATACTTGAGTCGGGCCATGTCAAGATTTAGAATTGTAAAAGAGTATGAATGTGAATGAGACAAGGAGTGTGTGCCAATAATAATGCGAAAAAACGGTGTGATGGTTAGTTAGCTAGTTGTTTAGTATATTTGCGGCCCTTTCCATAGTGGATCAAATATCTCAATATTGCCCTGTTGAAAGACCATCATTCAGAATCGAGACGTTGCCTAAAATGGCTTTAACGGTGTTTAGGGATCAGACATAAATACCAAAGTGCTTTACATCTCATCTTCCCAATCTAAAACTTTCCCCACTCCTTCAATTCCCTACGGACGGGCCGCAGAGTGCACATAAACCGCCCCCAACTAGCAGGTAAGTTAATAAATATTTTAAATTTATTTGGTTGGATGTACTATTATATTCATGACTGAGAATAAACTATCATATTCACAATTGATTTCAAGCAATTTATTTTGCCTTTTGACTGATTTAATTATTTATTTGCAGTTGGGAGCGGCTCACGTGCGTTGTGTGGCCGTTTGGGGGTCACTATTTAGGAATTCCAAGAATGCCATAGGAATGCCATGCCTGGGTGCCAATATTTAGGAATATTTAGGAATGCCATACACCGAGGTATGTGGGACTTTTGTGTGGTATTCAGTATTCATATATACCAAAAATCAAGAAGAAAATTCAGTTGTTGCGCTCGTTGTTTCGGGCGGCCTTTTCAATACACGGTGTCGATCAAGAGATAGGTGAGGATCATTTAAAAATGTGGTTTTGTGTTCCGTTTGATCACTTGCTCCGAGGCACGCATATATAAAGTGAAGTCAAAAGTGCGTATAACTTGATTACGGTGTTCGTTCAGCTATCGGCGCCGTAATTTACGTGCAATCTAATAAAACCGATTTGAAAACGGTACAGGGCTAGGTCGGTGCATGCTCTCGCCCGGCACAGGCAAGTCCCGTTCTTATATGCAAGCAAGTGCATCATACGAAACATCGCCGGTCATCGCTGCATAACACCGTTAATCAGAGCCAGTTATATTGATTCCAATTTAAAGCGTGCCAATGCAATGGCATCCACCACTCGGAGGCAGTGCACCCAGACTGCGGAAATGTGCAATGAAAAGCTTATATACTATCAAATTAGAGACGCCCGCGTCCCGCAAGCCACACCACTCGTTGCTGAATATAAAGAGTATTAGAAAAAAATTCGACGAAATCACTGATCATATTTATTGTAACTATTTATAGTGTTATTTTGAACGCCATCAATTCGAAAAATCGTAAGCAAAACGTACAAACCTATGTTCTTCTAATACCGTTCATGAAAAAAATCTTAAAAATTATCCAATTTTGGAAGTAAAAACATGAGAATACAATACCTCGATTTTATTTTGGTTTAATCAGTCTGTCCCTTTCGCTCCGTATTTGGGGGGGGGGGAAATTTTTGTTAAATACCTTTTTACCCGCCCGCGTTTCTTCTTGATATACAATATGTTTGTAAATCATTTTTTGCTTATTGCATGGCTTGTGTGAGAGCAGTTTCAGTAGTTTGATAACTGGCGAAAAATGCATACTGTTTACAAATCTTAAGCGAAAAATCTGTGTTTTTATAGCTGAAATCGGTCGATGACCTTTGGTGTCGTGAAATTTACACAGATTTTATTATGTGTTCATTATTTCTAGCTCATAGCTATATTTTAAGCATATTTATTGACCTATAAATGTCGATTTAACTCCTAAAAATTCAAACTTGTCACCGTGTTGTTTTAGTCATTTTTTTATTTTTATTTTATAAATTTATTGTTCAATGTGAAGAAAGATTTTAGGAAAGAGTGTGAATCTCGGGCGTAGCCGGGCAGCAACTAGACAGATAGGTTCTTGTAATAATGTTGTTAATAAGAATTCATGTCAAGAGAAATGTCTTTCCTTAGAATCACACCACAAACGTCAAATATGAGGGAAATTCATATAAAGCCTTTGACAAGAAATTTTACGACTTAGCACAGTTCATTTTCATTAACTGTGTCAAAAACTGCAATGCGTCCATGTACCTGATTCTGGGTGAAAAGTGTCATTTGGGGACGTAGCAGCTTAGTAATGCTCATAAATATGCAATTTGCTACGACAGTGATGGTGATGGTGACACTGAATCGTAATTCCGCTTAGCGCAGTTTATTCGATTGTTTGCGTTTTTTTCCATCAGCCGAGAAGTGTTCATTGGGCCGCTCGGTTGATTTGAATTGATAAGCGTGCCCGATTGACACGGAAACTTGCTTCGGTATTTTTGTTTTGACTTGAGGCGCGATCATAATTACAATTTGATCGACCGTGCTCAGATTCGATACGAATTTGGCTGTCAAATATTTGAAATTAGCATGAACTTCACGCACTGTCGAATTGTTATCGTTGTTATTCTTTGAACCTATTTTTTATATCTTGAGACTAATGTGATTTTAATGGTTTTTACCTATCGTTTAAAGTTTGTCAATAACTGGCTTACCTCCCGATTTAGTCCGTGACTTGGATTCTTGTGTATTATTTTAATTACCCTTGTTAATTTTTTCATTTATTGTCGTTTTAAAAAAAAATAGATTCGTTTGCTATTACAAATTTCTGAGCAGAAAATTGTTCAAATTTAATGACGCTTTGGAAAATAGTTGTTTTTCTTCGCATTATTCATCTAGTGCTGTAAAATGCAATCTCGTTTTTATAGAAAATCCTAATTATTTCTTTATTAAGAGGGTATAACTAGAGAAAAACTGAAATATGTCATTTTTAAATCAAATTTTAGACGTATTGACTCTTTTCCACAACAAAATTATAAATTGGTTTTCAATGATTGTTATTTTATCTCGTAACGGATGTTTTAAATTTTGAGAAAATATGTTTATTTTTAGTAGGTATAATAATTTTATATATATTTTTAGTAGGTAGGTATAATAAGGTTACACCATTGGTCGTTGGCAGATTTGTTAAATTTTAAAACGAAAAATCTTATTTTACAAGACATAGGTATTTCATATCACGTAATCATACATTATTATAAATCAATACGTTATCTAATAAACGCATGTTTCAAAATTTTAATTTTAGTTCAAATAAAATCATTAAAAAAAATATTCGAACACTTATTTATGACCAAATTCTCTATTTTATCTATATATTTACGGTCTTTCAATGTATTATATTTCAGATTTTTTTTGCACATTTTCTTAGCTTAGACATTATTGAAAAATTTTAAATACTTACGATCAAAAATAATTACAAGAAGTACAAAATTTTGATAGTTTTATCATCACGCCTGACAGAATTTTTGAATGTAGGTATAAATAGCAAATTTGGAATGAAATAAAATCGATATTGAGTTATAATTTTTAAAAGCTGGTTCGGAAAATAATTAAACTTTTTCCTTGGAACCGCCTTGTACGATCGTAAGAACATCTTTCGACGAAATGTGGATTTTCGGCCGCTGGTTAAATAAAGGCCCTTAATGCGGAGAGTTTTTTATTCTTTTGGTAGAACTCCCATTTTATCATTATCAGTTGGAATCATGCTAATTTTATAAAATCTCTCATTGAAAACTACTTTCACATTTTCGTTAAGCTTTTATCTCTATGAACGATGTTTGTATTTGGCTTCACAAACCTATAGCAAATGAAATTTTAATTACGGTCTATTGAATGTTTTTCTTTAGCACTGATAATTCGACACACAGCATACATTGTACAATGTATAGCATTCATGTGGCGGGTCGTGTACATGTATATGTGTGTATGTATATATATGCATGTATATTGTATGGGTACATCCATACAACTTGAATGCTTTTATTGCAATGTGGCGCAAATTGCTGCCCTGCATAAATAGCCTGCGCGGTTGTTGAAATACCTGCACCACATAAATCAACAAACTTCTCCATTAAAACTTCAATCAATCGGGATACCCTCCTTATCCGAGATTTACAGAGCGGCCACAAAGTCACTCGCTGCACATTATGCTCTCGGGGCAGGATAATATTTAAATAAAACATTTATTAAAAAGAGGCGAGGATCTTATTTACAACGTTGAGCCCTAGACAGGCTATAAATATTAATCACTCAATCCAATTTTACAAAAGAAATACAAATCATGATAGTGGTTTTTTCTAAACGGAAATCCATGTGCCGTGGAAAAATAACACGTAGTTTAAAATTTCAGAATTGCAAATTGTCCGAACTGACTTAAATATTACATTCACAAAGTTGATATTCTAAAAAAGTTTACTAACAATGTCTTATCGAAAACAAAACAAGCTAAGATTTTGCTGAAAGGAATATTTAACACAACGTTTAAACACGTAAAACGAGATTGCCAAATGATCTTGTAACAGTTACTAAATCAAAACCAACATTCACGAAATATTTGGTGAGTCTCTGAAGTTTCAATTATGAACAATTAAATGGTAATCTATAAATTCTGCAATTACAAAATTGCGCTTGCAGGAAAGACAAAAAATTGAAGACTCTCAATGTGATCTTATTAGAATTTCGAAGCCAAAGTTGAAGCCAATTGAGGAATATTTGGTAATGTGTCCAATTATGCAAAATACGCAAAAATCAATCTATTTTTCCAAATTCTACTGTCGAAAAGAAAATAATTATCATTTTTACGAACAACTTAGAGATTCGTTACAGAAAAACAAACCATCAGATTCAGATTTATTTTTGTCGTAAAGATCCTTGGAACAGATTAAACAATGTTTGAATACTGAAGGGCAGTTCACAGGCTGGTTTCCATTGCTCCGTAAAGGGATTTCGCTAACCTTCTCTACAGTGTTTAGTTTGCACATTATGTAATTTATCAGATACAAGCTGGCAATAAGAAGTTTTATTGAGCCGGGAATGTAATGATGTGAGATTGTTTATTGCGCCCGGGACGTCAGATAGTATTTCACCCAGTGGCTCCTCCTGCGTAATGCGCATGCGCGGACCCCTGACACCTCCCCGGTGAATATCGGCGGGATTTATAGTATGCTCAAAGGATCCTGGTGTTAATGGCGGCCTGGACACAAACGCAGCCATTTATTGCAAGTGGACTGGGAGCATGGCGTTTGGCGTGGTAGCACGCGTCGATACTGAGATATGGTCCTCTACTGTAGCATCTCTTTCTCTTTCAAACATCGTATATAGAAATGAGAGAGAGGTTAAAACGGAGCTATCAGCAGTAGTATGCCTTTATCTGCGTTCTGCATTTGAATTATCATCAGCCGTCCTTTTATTTTATTCAAGTTTTTTGGTTGTTTAATAAAAATTAAAAATCTGTTTACAAAGTTTTGAAGTGGTGATATTTTAGAGTTGAAATCATGTTAAAATTTGAAAAAAAATTTATCGGCCGAAAAGATATTCATCACTGACGCTCATTACTGCTTTAAAATTGCATGAATTTATTGACCTTACAAACTGGATTATTTATAAATACTTCGTGTTTTGTTTCAGAAATTCTTATATCAAACATTATTAAGTCTACGTCGTGACATTCAACTGACTTCGCTGAATCAATGACCCTATTGTCAAAAAAGTTCATCCTTCTCCTTTTTGTGCCCATAATTCAAGTCGGTATGACTACTTAACGATGCTCCGGACTCAATTAGAGAGGATCGTAATTTATGAACAAAAGAAATATCCGCAATTTAATGGGCCTAAAATTGCGCGTAGCGGACCAAAAAATCACACCAAACCCGCATCTAACAAGGCATCCCAAACTGAATGTTTTCAGGCCCCGAATGTTGAGCGGTCTTGCGTTTTTACCTCTCGGGACAGTCCCGGGAATGATGGTAATGCAGTCACCCTGTTCTGCGATTCTTTTGGTAATACGCCGCCATCCTTTAACAGAACGCAGAAGCTTTCCTGGACTAAATTTATTCTGAAAGCTCAGCTATTAAACCTGATATACTCGCCACTGAAAGCTAGTCTATAAATTATTGAGAGCAAAGTGCAGCGCGGGCAGGTACCGCAGAAATGCATCTTGCCTACTATAATTTATAAGTTCACTTGTTCAATTAAATTTTATTGTACTTATCTAGCATGGAATCCGTTGCAATAATATTAGATACTCCACTTTCATCGCATATCTTCGCGGTATAAAGACGGTGTAGTTAATTATAAAGCGTCTCCTGCTTTAAGACACTAATTGAATTTGGTAATTTACGTTAAAGATTTATCTTGGTTTTCGAATGAGTTATTGCTTGATGCTTTCAATTTTAACTCACTTACTCTATTCCACTTTTTCCTATCAGTTTTACGTGTTTATTTCTTCAAGATAACTTTCAACTAAAAGTTTACAATTCACTTACCATACGGCCTCGACCACATTTTGTCAGAGGGTGTATATATATCCGCTGTGCAATAAAATCAAAATAAATGAAATATTTCTAAACATATTCGAAAATTGAAAACTGTTTTTGAAAGTTGATAAAATACACTTTCAAATTTTATAAATCGAAATCAACATATAATTTAAGTAAAAAAATTTCGCACCCAAACATAAAAAAGTTTTAAAAATGGCTTTACTTAAGTTTTTCTAACTAAAATTACTGGGAATCAAAATATAAATAAAAATACATGCATATTTTATTAGCCAAATGTATTATTTTTTTTTATAAAAGACTTCTTATTTTGTTATCCTTCCATGTAAAAATAATTAATAAAAAATTCCCAAAGTTTCATAGTTTTTTTTTTACAATTTGCGAACCGAAACTTTGGTTTCCAAAAGGTGTAAATTTTACTAATACGGTAACCACAAGCAGAAATGCTTGTATTCTTAATGTGTCGTATATCGCTACGAATATAGGTGATAGGCATTAAAATCACTTGGAAACGGAGTCTGATATCAAGCGCCAACGTGGTTTTTATTTATTTGTGAATAATTTTATAAGACGGAAAAAAGTTAGTCAATGAAAACTGTCAGAGAATTTAAGTCATAACGTTGTATTTTTAAAAAGTTGTTTCTTATATGCGTTCATACCCAAGTGTTTCGCTACGTTTGGTGACTTAGCAGAAATGCCCGGGTTCATGGGGTGAGGTTTGTCCGGGTCTTGGTGGCGGATGTGTCTGTTCACCAGCTGCGTTGCTGGCGGATCGGGAGAGACTGGTTGAGAGAGACCTTGTGACCTCTCAAGCAGAACTCTTTTGGATCATCGCCTTGCACCGCAGTGGGTGGGATGGATTTATACGTCTGTCACTTCTGAACCCACTGACCCCCAGATTCCTACCCACCCCTAATACTTTATCCTTCCCAGAACTTCCTCTCCGTTCTTTCCTATAAAAACTCTCCACACAGCATCCCTAAAATGACATAGGAAAATATTCTTCCTCAGGGCCTCCTGTGTGGAGTTAATGTAAAAAAAATGTCGATCGAAAAAATACATTTTTTAATGGTTTACGCTTATATTTTTCATAAATTAAGTAACAATTTTAATTTAATTTAATGTTTTTTTAACTATTTTTATGTATTTTTTAACTTTTATTTAATCAGTTTCAATAAAATAGTAATTTTTAGTTCCTATATAAAATATTAAATGTATGACTACCACATCATGGGGATTAGCCTAGTATGGTAGCCAAAAACAAAAAACAAAAAAAACTGTTGAAAAAGCTTTAATTTATCCAAAGCATATATTTTTGTAGGTACTTTTAATGTAAACCGATGATTCGTAGTAACGATTATTCTAAAATGGTGATTTAGCATTAAGCTTCGTCTTAATGTTTAAAGGGAGAAATTCGCAATTTTTTAATATTGTAAATTGTATAGCTTGCTATTGAGGTAGGTGTTCGGCCGAAGAATTTTTCATCGGTTCGTAAAAAAGATCCGAAAGATCAATATCAACGCATCAAATGCATTAAAATTTATGGATTTTTAATGTTGTTGCGCCCTTCTTGTAAAATTTAATAGCGTCTCTGGATTTTCGCTGATATATGCGGTCGTTATTTATTTCTTTTAACAGCGGAGACGGCTTGCAATTAGAGCAGTTTATTTTTCATGGCGTCCACGCCATCTCTCGGCGCATGTATTTTATGCACGTGCAAATCGGCCCGGCTCGCGGTTATTGAATAGCAATTTTCTAAAAATATGAGGAAAATCTTTCTGCGTCGGCGTTTTGAGTCAATTTTTACCCTTTTTTATCCTTAGGTACATCAAAATTGATATGAGTGTATTTTTTTACTCGTGAGAAGGCTCTTAACAAAATGATATACGAAAGTGTTTTCCTTGTTATATTTTTAAAATTCAACGAAAATTTTGTGATTCTTGTAACCCTTTTTATCTTTGATTTAAAATGTATGGGATCTGCTCGATATATATATTTTTATTTATTAAAAATATTTACCATTTTTTAAACTTAAACTTTCTTACAAAAAATATTATATTTGCATTAAATTGACCATGTTTGTAAATTAAATTTTTTTTAAACCAACTAACCAATTGTAAATAAGTTGTCATTTTTTAATGCTTACGTTTTTATTCGTTTTATCTTTAAATTAATTTTTTTATTGTAAATTAAAGTCATAAATAATTTTCATTCCTTTGAATGATACTAGCTGACCGGGAAACGCGTTTCTGTGGCTAACGAAATACAACGCCATCTGTTTATTTGCATACAAATCAAATCCACGCCGCCTGCTTGCCAGTCCGCTCTTCTCCATTAGGTACATAATATATTTACACAAAACCTTGGCAAATTATATACCTGAACCTTCCTGATGAATCACTCTATCTATTGGTGAAAACCGCATGAAAATCTGTTCAGTGGTTTTTGAGTTTATCGCGAATAGACAGACAGACAGACACGGCAGAGGACCTTAATTTATATTATGTAGAGATATATAATTATTTTTTTTAACTCACGAATGAGTTTTTTTACTCACGATTTAGTTTTTTTTCTCACGAAAAAAATTATTTAATCGTTATACTCACGAATTATTTTTTTTGCTTACGAAAAATATCTTTTATATAATTTATTTACTCACAAAAATTTTCAAGAAGAGTCACAGAAGATATGTTTTTTTTTAATGTTTTTTACGTTTTTAAACAATTTTATTGTTCAGAGTTTTAATTTAGTATGATGAAGTTGTTGTGTAGTGTCTGTATGTATTTATTTTTTTAATATAAGTATTTTTTATTATTTTTTAATTAATTTTAAAAAAATCAGTTCATTACAATATTTAAAAAAATACTTAAAATTGAAATGGAATTCTACAAATTGTACTTGTTTACCTTAAATAATTATATATTTTCATTTAGGTACTTTATTTATTCACAAGCAACCACGCTTATTCGTTTATATCTTTGAGCATTTTTTTATTAATTTGGGATTCGGGTACGGTGACCACCGCCCGAGAATCATTTATTGGATCACCAACACCTCTGCCAAAGGTCACCCCAAGTGACTTAGCTGGGGTGTTCGGGTCTTGGCGGCGGATGCATCTGCCCACCGACTGCGTGGCGGGCCGGATCGCGAGAGGCCGTACTTAGGAGACCTTTGACCTCTACATCTGCTCTCTCTCGACCCATCATTTTGCACCGCAGCAGGAGGGATGGATTCATCCATCCATCACTCTGACCACTGACCGCTAGATTCCTACCCATCCCTCATAGATTCCTTCCCGGAACTTCATCTCCTTTATTTCCTTAAAAAGACCCTCCACATAGTATTCGAAGGTGTTAGCGTAAAAAGAAATGTAAGTTGAACTAAACTTATTTTAATTTGAAATATGAATTAAAATTAAATTGGTGTTATGTTTGTATTTTATTTGTATCGGCTAACCATCTAACCCATGATTTAATAAAGTAGTTATTTCGTATATTGCATATTTTATGTATTGCAAATAAAATTATATCCTTGTAAATATTCTGCAAATCTTCGCCAGTATCTATGACTAAAGCTGACATGCAAAAATGGACACTCGAACTCCTTACTTATTTCCCCTTACAATCGCGCATTTCATAAATCGACTCGAACCCCTAAGTCAATCCCCGGATAAGATATTCCCCATTGTTAGGTTGGTATTGTGTGTTGCCTGGAAACATCGGCAAACGTGAATTTTCCGACCATCAAATACATAAATAGCCTTTGCAACAATACAATAAGCCCGTACAATGATATAATATTGTGTACTGCGATTTTACGTGCCTCAAGTGCATGTGCATAGGCGCGTGTTGCTTGTTATTGGCGGGAAACGAAAGGCGTTCATGTAGTATGGGCTTTTTGCTACACAATTCGTTGCATTATTTATTTTCAACAAATTACTTACATTTTTTAACAAGCAATAATAATGCATTTTATTTTTAAGTGATGGACAAACTTCTCTGATATATTTTAATTTCTAAACATAAATAAATATGTTTCCACTTATTTAATTCTAAACGATTGGTATATCGATTCCTATCCTTATCCTATTTTCCTCTTCCTCTCCTCCTCATCTTCTATTAATTTTAAGATATAATCAAACTCCATCTCCAAGTAATACTAACATGGGAGACTTTTTTGGCTTGACTTAATTTAACTCTATATATATGTATCTCTATATTTTTATGTATAAGCTGTTTGTCTCTTACAAATAAATAAATAATGTTATAAAGTTTTTTCGCAAATGATATTTTCTTTTTGTGTCATAATATTCGTTTTATTTCTTAGCCTTTCAAAACGGGGTAATAATTTATTGCGAGCTTTTAAGTGAATTCAGGTTTTATCTTAATTACATAATTCTTTAATATCTAAAAAGAAGTGTAATTTCTTTGGAATACATACCGTTATCACAGCAACTGCACTTTAGTAAACAATCTGCTCCCACAAAATTTTGTAAAAATTATTGTCCTTCGATTGAATTTGAAAAAAAATCTGACCGTTCAAGACCGAATTCAGTAAACGTATCACGGCTTTTCTTCCACTGGCTCGATTTCCACAAGAGGGGATGAAATGCCTGTAGGGAGGAGACCGTGAGAGATACCTTCAAGAGAAATGTGAACAACCTTCGCGTACCACTGCCGTCGCGACACTGAACTTGAACGTTCCCCGTTGGTTGGTTATAACATAGTGTGCAACCTTAACCTTGCAGCCGCAAGAGGAAGAGTTACTCCGAAGGACGGCCGATGGTACCCGAGCGGGACAGCGATACAGGTGAGGCCTCCCGTCCCGCGCGGTAGAAAGAAACACCTGCCGAGCCGAAGGCCTCTGCCGAGCGGGGAACCAAGAGAGATGAGAACCTCCGCTAGCAATTTACCTTCTAGTAGCAAGGTGGTTTTGAGTCCGTTGCCCTCACGAGGACCCATTTGGAAGCTTTCGTCTACCTTTCTTTTTGCTGTTGTTTAGCTTATTGCTTTTCCACTTGGTGTACCTGCTCCATCTCTTCAGCGGTGCAATATAGTTTGCCAACTTGTGTCTTCATAGCAAAGGCGTTTCTTTTGCTCTTCGTTGGTTCAAGTTCATGGTTTTGCAGTGGGTGTTTTCTCTCGGCTGTTCCGCATTGCTGGCTGTTATGTTCGCGTGCGTTCATAAGAGGTGATTCGGTGCATTATAGTTCTTCGATTTATGTCTTCATAGCAAAGTTGTTTCTGTTCCTCTCTGTTGTTTCATTTTCGTGTCTTTGCTGTGGGTGTTTCTGCTCGTTGGTTCTGCATTGCGGCCAGTACTGGTCGCGTGCATCCATACGAGCAGATTCGCGTGAGGAAGCAGTGACACTCCGTTTGTTCCTCGCCGAGTATGGGCTAAGCGAGCCGTTGAACTTGGTTGCGTAATAGACGCTGTGGATGATTAATTCGATTTAAATGAATCGCACTCGTGCGGGTAGATTTCTCATCGCAATGGCAGGCGTTGGAGTATCTAGTATTCCCTGGTAATCCCTGCCACGAACCCTTGGATTATCTGAACTCAGGAAATGTACTGCCAACACCAAATGATTGTTTGGATTATTCCATGTCCCTCACACGGGAACCTTTAATCATAATAATGATTATTATTCATATCTTGAACTTGTAAGTTGATGGTTATACAACTTATGGACGGAAATGCTTGCTTTATACATCGCAATAAGACGGCGAGCTTTTATGATAATCTTAATTGTAAATCTTGATTATTTTGTGTTTCCTCCTGCACAACCATTATAATTGTTGTGTTTTAAAATTACTGAAATTAAATAATAAACTTATATTTGTTTCTTGTGCAGCTTCATGTCTCATAATAAAAAGTCCACCTCTCTTCATTTAAAAAAAACTAATGACATGATTTGGACTAGAATATTGTCTATTTGGAATGTCTGTCTGTTTGCTGTGTGAGAGTAGTCTGACACCTCTCAACATACCGTAACGAAATTCATTACGTTTTCTTAGATCAAAGATCAGGTTGTGTTTATGTTCTTGCTTGGATAATTGGATCATATTCTCGCATCTACTTACTATTTCGAGTGACTGTTCAACATAGAAGTACTTTTACACATTTCTGTTTTATCATTTATGACCCGGTGAACTTCGTACCGCCTCAGAATCAATAACTGCTGTGTTAACTTATTAGCTAAATAAAATTTTAAAAAAATTATTTAGCTAAAAATTACACAATGAAGCAATTATCGATGCGCAACTGTCCGTGTTTTGTCTTTGTCAGTATCAGAGATGGCGTTGTATACGGATTTATATTTTTTATGATTTTCTTACTTTTCCACTTACTTAGGGGAATGGCGTTTCATTTTCTTTATACGTGTGAGGGAGATTTATTTTAATTATTGTATTTTTCCTTCGGATGGGTGCAGACATACGTTCACAGTTTGTCTCATTTTCGACTGTTGACATTTGGTGTGTAAGAAAGAGGGACAGCATTGTATGTTTAAGAACAAAAGCAAAGCAATTAGCACATTGACATTTGACGTTT
Source organism: Limnephilus lunatus (assembly GCA_917563855.2). Taxonomy (NCBI): domain Eukaryota; kingdom Metazoa; phylum Arthropoda; class Insecta; order Trichoptera; family Limnephilidae; genus Limnephilus; species Limnephilus lunatus. The sequence goes on from OU830601.1 coordinate 36,820,118, forward strand.
GTGAATTTTTGGAATTCACTCACTATTCAATATTATACTTATCACAGCTGCAGCTCTTTCAAATGTTGATAATTCGTTCCAAACAAAATGTCTGAGGAAAAGAGTTTTCTTCATAATTTTTTTTTTGTGGATTTTTCCGATGTTTTAATAGCTATTCGGCGGAGACAAATCCAACAAATCAAATATAAAAATCTGTTTAGCCGTTCTTGAGTAATAAATGGTGTAACTAACCCGACTTTGTTATATATATTATAAGATTACATATTCTAACTGCAATTTAACCTAATCAACATTCAATTATCATTTATACATAAATTTGTAACGCAATGTTTTTTATGGCCGTTAAATTTAATTTAATTTATCGCCTATCGAAGAAATTAATTTTCCTACATTTAGAGACTTATTTGTGAAAAATTCAATCATTCTAATAATAAATTAAAAAGATATACATATACTCATTCAAAACAGAAAACCGTACTTGACTTAAATATGTTTTTGATGCTCTAAACTAGTGTAAACAAAACACTGCTTTTGCACAAAGCCACTCTACTCACCAAAAAAATGTTTTTATTTTATTTTTATTAATTACCGGAAGAATTCAGAAATATTAACGATAAAATATAAATATTAAAGTCTTTAAATAAATATTTTAAAGACATCATTAACCAAAAACTTTTTCCGCTCTTTCCCCTTGACAATAATTCAATTCAATATCGTAAAATAGTCCTATAATTTTCTATTTATCTTCAATAAAATTTGTTTTTCTTCTTTCTACATAAATATGTACATAATAACTATGTACATACCAGTGGCGGACCGTGAGTTTTCAGTAAGCTAGAGTGCTAAGATTGAAAAATACGGCGTTATTGATGTTGTTGTAGCTGAAAATGAATTTATTTTTTTTCTAAATTTCAACTTTTTGTTTGAAGATAATACATTTCATTGAGTGGATGCGGCGCATCTACATACGGAAGATCTTCATATAAAAAGTTGATTTTGAAAAAAAAAACGTTTTCAGCTACAACATCAATAACGTCGTAATTTTGATTCTTAGCACTCTAGCTCACTGAAAACTCACAGACTGCCACTGACACATGCATATATATAACTTTCAATTTAATTGCCTGGTTAAGATGTAGGTACGTATAGTCTGTCAAATAAGAGTAGAAAATATAAAAAATGGAACTAAGAGATTTCTGGGCTGGCAACACCATTTTATCTCTCAAATGAATAATTGTATAATAAGAAATAATGTATAATAAGAATTAAAAGTGCAATGACACTGAAAATTCAAAGCACTGTACTCACATTTAAAAAAACATTTTTAGGTCTTAAAAAAAATAATCGAAGAAGCACTATTGTGAAGGTACCTACTAAATGACATAAATTTGATTAAATTGTGTTCTACAAAGTGATTGGCTTTCATTTAATTTAACATAGATTTGAATTTAACAGTATGTGGAAAGGAAGAATCATTAATGGTGAGTTTAGTTACACTACTTTTAGATCTAAATGAGTTATATATATTTAGATCTAAAATTAAAGGCATGATCTAAAACCCGGGCAACGCTAGGTACTTAGGCTAATATTAAAAAATGTGAGCAATTTCTAAAGTGTGCTTTATATTTTATTTCAATATCGTTATTCTTCATTATGTTAACATACAATTGCAAATGTGTAATAATATATCTAAATGCAATTCTAATTTTGAGGTCAGTGAGTTATCTGTATTGCAATGAAATTTTTTTTCTTCACTTTTATGCCTTTTTAATTTTTAATAAAAATGTAGGTTACACAGCTTTAGATTAACACCATCATTTTATTTTTAGTATTGCCATTTGGGCAACGGTGACGCCCTCATATATTTTCTACTCTTATTTGACAAACTGTACTACTTGCAATAAATATAAATATCTCGTTATACCACAGTAACTGTTTTTTCTTTAATATGCGACAAATATGTACGAAATTAAAAGCCTTTTTTTCTTTTATATTTAATGTGAGGTTTTTGAAAGCCATTCTGATCTCACATTTATCTTCTCTCAGAAGTTTTTATTATTTTGTATCGTTTATGAGATACTGTCAAGTTTTCATTACCTGGCTCTTGATTCCCGAGATGGGAGATCAAAGCGCAGTTCGGATGCACTCAGCGTTGGCTCATTTGATGAAATAAAGAGCTGGTGAGATTCGCACCCAAGATTTGCTGGATGGGTAGATAAATGGGCAGCTCTCCTAGCAGACTCAGTCTGCGGGAACCCTGCATCACATTGTCTTCCATTTGACGTGTGAAGCGGCTACATGGCATCTTGCTGATGTAATCTTTTCCTACCATTGTCTCGGGTTAACTTCTCTCACACATGACTCTCGGGTGATAATCTCGTGAAGTCTCCCATATAGCCTGCTACTTCTCCACTAATTGTTGTAGCGAATACACATTATGCAATAATTACTGCGCGGTTCGCGGGCTATTGAGGGATGGAAGAAAGTGCTTGTACATGGATTCAAAGATAACACACAAATGTGTAGCTCTGAATTACAGAAATACAAAGGAAGTTGTATAACGTCACCCCAAGCCTGTGAAACGTAGATTTTATTGCCTTCAGCATTTTTGTATCTTAGAGCATCCACTTTCCCATGGCTATACTTCGTTTTGAAGACCCTCACAAATTACTTGTCATAGTTGATGTCCGATTATTTTAAACTGTACAGTTGTGAAAAAACCCAATTGGGTTAACTTCAGTGTAAAGTGATCATGAGTAGCGTGACGGTAACTTGAAAACATTTCTCATATTCGCACGGAGATTTTTTTAATACATTGCAGCATGCAACCTTTCGTAGTAAGATTTGACGTGATACGTACTTGAGATTGGTAAAGCACGGAATAGGCATGCCTATTAGGATTAACTTATTAGATATTCCAGATTCGCAACTACAAGAACCAACGAGCGTGAATATAAATGCTTTTAAGTCTGAAGTGAGCTAGGACTACCGACCTAGGAGTTCAAATAATTATTATATGGATTGCGTATTCCATGGCTTTCTCGCAATTTTTCATTCCGGCTGTGTATTGATTCAACAAGTATTGTTTTGTAAATCCACTTATGCCCGACTAATGTCTGATTTTATGCCCTCGAAATGTTGGTATGTAGAATACGTGGTTCTTTTGAAGCATTTATCATAAATTATTACTTATTCTTCTTCGGAGTGTTCTATACCTACAAAGATCAGCTCCTTCACACATAGAACACATGTCTGCTGGCATATAAGCCTTTCATTTCTTTATTTCTTTGCCAATTTTGTTCGTTGCATTTGTTTTACTCTCCTTTTTTTTCATTTTCTTACGAAATTACATTCGATCTTTTGACTGCAATCTTTTGCATTTAATCTCTTCTTCTATTCGTTCCGCTATTCATTTAAACTCTTCATTTATATCCCTGCTACGAAGCAATCAATCTGCTTTTACCGTTTCCAGCTATAAATTAAGACCGATACCCGATCCTTGTTGAACGCCCTCAACTTTGTAATCGATTCTAATCGATTTCATTTCTGCATTTACCGCATCATTAAGATCATTTCCCGCATTCACTGTTCTCCTCCGCATTGCTAACACCCTTTACTTACGTTATTAACTCTTTCGCACATGCTACCGCACCGCCGGTCTTAGAGAAGAAGAAGAAATTTCCTCAACAAAAGCTCGCACGCGCTCACAAAAAATCCCCTCAAAATACCTTAGTATTGAAACAAGATTTTTAATTGACAGCATAAGTTTCGTGTACCTGCTCTATCATTTCTTAACAAACTATGTAATTGGGTATTGTTTATATTATTTTATAATTATAAGTCGTTAGCAGTAAGACTAATTCCTAATTCAATTAAATACATTCTTGCACATCGTGGCTTTTCTGTCCATTAGACCAGAAATAGAAGTGACCGCGGCCCCCCGATCTTGCGAGTAATTGTGAAGCTCCGGTGCATAATGGCATTAAGTGAGCATTTTTTCCGACAATTTGATAAACGCAACAGCGACACTTGCCGTGAAGAATTCGCCTGAATTATCCATAAATGTAATCACGGAATTCAATAAATTTTTGACGGTCGGGAGAGGAAAAAGTTTGATGGTCCGTTAGCGGGCACAAAGGCGATATCTCGCGGTGTGATCGCTGGAACTCTTCGGAATATTGCGGACCCCCACGTCAAGAAATTATATCAATCGATGTCCGTTACGTTCATGACGAGACGTATTTATAGAAAAACTGTAGAGTGGCGTGCACGGAGCTTCTTAAAGTTTGGGTTCTGTTTGTTGGACACGCAGGTACAGTTCTATAATCTATCTAATCCGGTGCGTTGATTCCAAAGATAGTATTCTATTATCTTTGGTTGATGCGGAAGATATAAAATATACGGATTACAAATAGTTCGTTCGTTGGTTCCTCGTTTGACAATCGATATCTTTTTCGAAGTGATATTTTGTTATGGTTGTTCTGAAATGTGTTGAATTTTGACTTTGTATATCCTCTAGAAAATAGTCCCTATTTTTTTTAAGAAAATCATGTATACCTTCTTTACATATCTAATCACACTAAACTTGTAAACTTTGGTTTTTTTAACAGCGGGAGGAAATGAAAAAATGATATCAAGATTTCTTGAAGCTTTTTTCTAGTTTAACTTTCGTCCTGGCTAAGTAGGGTTAAGTTCGTGATTCGTGGTTGTATCATTTTTTTTCTTTCATTAAATCTAAACCATTTCGATAATCTTTAAATTATCTAAGATCCATATTTTTTAGCCATATTTCAAGGCTGTTGAATTAACTCAATTTCTTCTAATTTGCATTACCTTTTCTTCTCTTTCTATACTTTTTCTTGTTTTGTGCTTCTATACTGAAAAAGCACGTGCTACCAGTTTCCTCCTTTTATTCGATTGTATTCTAAATTATTTTACAAAATTTCATCTAATTCTTTTGAAATTTTTTCCACCAGACTTCTCTTCGTGGCGCAAAATCCGACTCGATTCGCTTTTTTCAAAACATCCTATTAACATAATATATTTCTTTTATATTCATTTTATACCTTAATACCTTTATAATCTGTAGAGCAGGATTTAATCTGAAATATGGTTTGTTAAGATAAAAACATATTTGATAAGGCTATCTGATGTGAAATTAGTGAAGTTTTTTGCGTTCACGACTGAATCAATGAATGAAATTTTTTAAAATAATTTCCGAGACAGTCTCACGCTCCGACTTTGGGGGTAATGGTCGCTACTGAAAGCTCATCGATTGTGTCATGACATAAAACTTGATTTCAAATGTCAATTGACCGTTAGGGAGGAAATATTTTGATTGTGATTTATTTAGGCCGAGTTCGCATGGCAAAAATGCTGTACGAGAAATGATTTTATTTTTCATAAGCTTTCCAAAGATAATCGCAGGCCTTTTCACTAAGTATATCGCGTGTTTATAAGCTTTACTGCCCAGGAAAGGTTCACTCGAGATTTCATCACACTTCTTCTAAGTGTTTTTCCTTGTTGAACAATTAAAAGTGTCTGAGTGGAACAATATCTACCAATTATTTTATAAACTCTCTTACACCACGTATACACAGCTTAGGCAACCAATATGCAGAACTAGCCAACCTTAGTATGTAAAACAAAGTCGGGTTAGTTACACCATTTATGACCCAAGAACGGCTGGACCGATTTTTATGATCTTTGATTTGTTGAATTTGTCTCCGTCTTGAATAGCAAAATACATATTAAAACATCGGAAAAATTCACGAGAAAACAAGTTATGAAAAAAATTCTTTTCCCTGTACATTTTGTATGGAACGAATTCTCATCTTTTGCTGCAGCAATATTGTGATAAGTATAGATAATATTGAATAGTGAGTGAATTCCAAACATTCAAAAACTTCAAATGTCAATGCGCTGATTGTTTGATTTTGTTCTTAATTATGTAATGCTGCCCCTCTTTCTTATACACTAAATGTCAACAGTCGAAAATGAGACAAACGGTGGACGTATGTCTGCACCCCTCCAAAGGAAAAATACAGTAATTATAATAAATCTCCCTCACACATGTAAAGAAAATGAAACGCAATTCCCGAAAGTTATTTGAAAAGTAAGAAAATCACAAAAAATATAAATTCGTACACAACGCCATTTCTGATAGGGGAGGGTGGGGCGTTTTGAGACGGGGGCATGTTGATACATCGCGTTTAAAATTCCCGCTAGTTGACTTAGCTGCGCGCGCATCGCGCCGTTTCGTGTGAACCCCGTACCGCCAGTTTCTGTCGGTGGTGCCGTGAGGTCGGTATAATTAAAGTTATACGACAAAGTGTGATTTTTAAGTGCTAAACTTTTCCAGGAAATTTTCGAAGTCGTCTGCCAACCTGCTAAAACTCGGTAAGTCGTTTTATGTTTTTTTCTCCACAAACTGTATCTTTTGACTGTGTTATTAGTTATAAATGAAATGCGTACGTCAAGTATGTTTACTTGCATGGCCATTTTTATGTAAAATCGTCGGGTTGGGCGAGTTGTTACATCAAGGCGGGGGCGAGTTGTGGCAGACATAACTCGCCGCTAGAATTTAGTTTTTTTTTTTACGTTTATATAAAATATGCATTAATACAATATGTGTTATGTAAACAGGCGTATTTTTTTAACATATTATTAATGTATATGTGTATTACCTAGATACATTTCCTTTTTGTGCCTATTTGTAATTTTTTTTTTCAGTATTGCAAAATGGTCCGAAAATATAAGAAAAGACGAATAGAGGGGAAATTCCAGAAAACGTTTATGAACAAGCTGCAGCTGAAATCATTACTACAAACGTGTCACTTCGAAAAGCTGCAGTCTCTTTTGGAATTAATCATATGACACTAAAGCGGTTCATCGAAAGGAAAAAAGCTAGTCCTCTTACAAATTGTAAGGTGGGATATTCCAATCCTGGTCAAGTTTTTACTCATTCACAGGAAAAAGAACTTACAGATTACATCGCAAAATGCAGCAAAGTTTACTATGGGCTTAATACACCCCTACAAAGAAAAAAAATAGAATTAGAAGTCAAACTAAGAAAGGAAAAGAAAGAGAAAAAAATAGAAAAAAAGCGTACATACAAAACTAACTAAAAAAAACAAGCACCCAATAAAACAAAGGCGGTGTCAAAAACAGAACCACATAAAAAAATATTTTAAACGTAAAAAAACGAATTTTGGTGTCCACATCATCCAGTGAAACTGAAGAGGAGCCACCACTTATGGAAACTGACGACAGCGATGCAAACGAAGAAGAGCAATGTATATTTTGTCGTAACCCCTATTTTAATGATATTTCTTGTGAAAGATGGGTGAGGTGCATAAAATGTCATAAATGGTGTCATGAGTTATGTGCCGGAGTGGATAAATACATTCCTGACTTCATCTGCGACTTTTGCTTGACTGGCTGAGATTTATTTTAAATGTTTTTATTTTTTTTATTACATTGGAGGTACACTACAACCACTTTTATTTAACTGATGATAATATATTATCAGGACTTTCGATTTTACCAATTTTATTTCGTACCTACCTAATGCTTTTACTTAATTATTTGTTCGTCTCAACACGCCCCACCCCCGTCTCAACTAGCCCCACGGGTGGGGCGTGTTGTGCCAATTCCCATATTTTGTAAAATAATATTTTGTCACTTTATTCGTATGTTAACAAGGTTAATAATACCAAAATAATGTAGCCAAAGAGTTATTTGTTTCCATTAAAATGTCAAACCTTTGATTTCATTAAAGATTTTTCTACGACACTCAGTTTTGTAATTTTGTCACAACACGCCCCACCCTCCCCTACTGAAAAAAAAACTCGGGACGGTTGTGCATCGATAATTTTTGCTTCATTTTGTATTTTTTAACTTAATAAAAAAACTGTTATTAATTCAGCTAATAAGTTAACACAACAGTCATTGATTCTGAGGCGGTACAAAGTTCTCCGGGTCAGCTAATATATTTATAATAGCGCCGAAAAAACTACAGAAAAGTATTTTAATATTTTTTTAAATAGTTATTTGTTTCTATAACCCCACTGTTGTAAATTTGATTCATGTTAATACGTTTTTACGGTTTATATTTCTGTTTTAATCTTTTTTATTGCTAAATTTATTTTTTGCATTTTTGTTCCATAATTACGGGGTCTTATTTTATTTGATGTCAGTTCAATGGTTGCATATTTCGGTTATCCGACAGTTGATCCCCCGACAGTTGACCCTCGAAATTAATATTATTACAAAATTATAATTTTTTGTGCTTTATTTACGACTTCAAAAAAACTAAATTATAAGTTGTTATGAATATCAAACGAATTTATGTACAGTGTTGTTTTTTGTACTTATACCGTGGAATATACAAAAAGGTGGGTCACGATTGTATGGGATTTTTTTTTCTTGTTTCGATTTGTCTAATAACAATAAAAGGGTGTTAAATGAAGATATAAGGTCACGTAATTTTTTTTAATAATATTTGCATATCAACTTCTTCCTCCGGATTGACTTTGAAATTTCTCATAATAGAGAAAAACCCACCCTTGTTAAATCTTTAAAAAATGTAAGATAAACCATTCAAAATGAACTATTTTTAAATAAAACTCGAAATAGAGGGATTAAAAAATATAATATGAATATAATTCAAATTATCTCAAGACAGTGTATTCAAATACTCGCAAAATCCTTCTTACTCTCAAATTTCAGCATTATTTTGCGAAACTCAAACTTGCGACCTTTTGTAAATAATTTCGTAAATATCTTTATACTACATTTACTATGGAAGATTAAAAAATATATGTTTTTAAGCATTCATAGTAACTGTACACTTGAAATAACCCCTTATAATGAAAATTATTAAGGATGAATTGAGAAATGAGAATTTTCTTTAAAGTAAATCCGGAGAAGAAGATCGTATCAGAAATTTGAAAATTTTTAAACACGTCATTTTGAATCTATTTGGCACCCTTTCATCGCTCTTACAATTTAAAAAAAAAACATTTTTTAAATGACCCACCTTAATATACAATATATAAAGTAGTTTTATCCTTGGTGCATTTGAATGAAAATGTGTTTTATACTTTTGTTATTCAGCGGTACATTCTCTCTGCACACCCCTTCGGGAGTTATATTTTGAGTGAGTAGATATACCGTGTTTTCCCTAAACCGACTGAATATTGCAGGTATATACATAAGTATTCCGAGGGGAGCTATTATTCGGGGGAACAACTAGATATCATAGAACCGAATGCGTGAATTCTTCACGGCCCAATTTGAAAAAATAATGCGTTTAACTAAAATTTTAAAACTGCAAAGCCGTGCACATTTCATGACGCCAGAGCTCACTCGATAATTTATCCTACTTAAGAAAACAATTTTCTGCTACGTGGTTAAGTTCAACGAGTAAAGGATAATTGCTTATTTTTTTCTTTTGATATTAAAGTTTTTTATTTCGGTTCCAACTATGCCCAATTTAATGCCACAAATTTCCTCAAGAAACCGAACGCAATAAAAGTAATGTAACGAGCAACTTATTGCTGCAGTCGGCTTTTATCAATGGAAGGTATTAGTACCTCTATCGTATTAGTACCCAATAATCATAGAAACTAGCCAAGGTATGCAGCCGACAACCATAGGAGACTGACTCGGTGGGTACTCGAACTATCTGCTTTAAAGAAAAGTACCCACATAATAATCATAATTAATCTATGTTGTCTAATGAATCGTGCCTATTGTTTCTATTTATATGTACCTATATCTGGTTAGAACAATTAAAACTGAATTATTGTCTTGATTTGACGTGACCACCAAATCTCAAGACATTTAGTAATAAAATTCCAACGGATAATATATTGCTGCGAAGTGTTCTCTTACATGACGAGCGTCTCTAATTTCTGGATATTTTTTAAAAGAAAGGCTTAAATTTCCTGGTTACGAATAAACTGACCTTAAAAACTTTTACATACCTAATATTGTCAAATTGTTAATTTGGTACAATGAAAATCTACTTTACTTAAATATCTCAAAATGTCAAATAGTCAGATTTTCTCGAATAAAAATCCACTAATCTATTACAACATTGATAACAATGATCTTGAAATATTAACACAAATTAATGATTAAGGCATCACTTTTCAATCGAATCTTACATTTGTTAATCAAATAATGGAAATCTCTAATAAGGGCTTAAAAATAACGTAATAATGTCCTAATGTTTATTATGCTGTCACTTCCTGTTAATTCATTCGTAACGCAAGTAGTCTCGTTTAGTCAGGTATGCCTCAGACGTCATACATAATGGTGACCAGCCAACTCAGAATGAAACCAACATGTACCATATGCATACATAAAAAAATGTTTTTTCATTAATAATAAAAACCACTTTTGCGCTTGAAATCGACTTCTCTGGACTCCGTTTGCCAAGCGATTTTTATACTATGTTCATGGTGATACAAGGCACACTAAGAAGACATATATTTTTAGCTGTGGCTTCCTCTTAATAACGATTCCAGAGATAAGCCTAAGTACAGTAACTATTACTTTTTAAGGGGCGAATTTCGAGAGGTCTCCCAACTCCGGAAGAGCGTACTTTGTGGCAATCTTTAGTACCTACATAGTGGATTGCAGTTCCTTGAGGATCCAAAGCGCGGCACGGTATTACCACAAAGCTCGTAACTGGGAGATTCTAACGAGATTGAAAATTGGTCCTGAATTCATAAACACCTTTTCAAATCATAATGCTCAGGCATGTGGGGAACACAAGAAAAAAATAACTAACTAACTCACCATCACACCGTTCATCCGCAGGGGTGGGCAGATAGGCGGTCTTCGCACACACTCTTTGCCTCACTCACATTCATACATCGTCATACATTCATTTCGGACATGGCCCGACTCAAGAATCTGATTCACTTGTTCGTACCATGTCTTTCTCGGGCGTCACCAACTTCTTCTTCCATTTACATTTGCGTCATATATATATTTTCACACTATTTTCGTCTTTCATTCGGTCTACATGCCCAAACCATCTGAGGGTCCCTTTCTTAATCTTACTCAATATGCTAAGATCAGCCTTACATTCTTTGCGAATATCCTCATTTCTCACATGGTTTTACCATACATCTTTTTTTTTTTACATTAACCCCACACAGGAGGCCCTGAGGAAAATAATTTCCCACAGGGCCTATGTCATCTTTGAGGATGCTATGTGGAGGGTATTTTTGAGGAAAAGAAGGAGTGAACATGGGTCTCTTCAAGACCCATGTTCACTGAGACTCACAAGACCCTGTCTCTTCAAGACCCATGTTGTAGGAGGGAGGATACACAGAAGCCGTTCCATTCTCCATCCCTTCCCATCTCTCATAAACATTCTACCCAGATACACAAACTCATTAACTCATTCTTCATACACACTTCTTTCATCCTACGCACGAGGATTGTAGATCTTCCATAGTGCTAGAAAAAATATATAATATTGTTAAGCATCCAGTGTGAATGGTGAATACTCTGAGAAGGTAGATGAGTTTGTGTATTTGGGATGTACGTTTACAAGAGATGGGAAGGCTGACAGAGATATTAAAATAATGGTAAATGCAGGCAAACGCCGTTGGCGCCAACAAAAAACTGTCCAAAGAAGCGAAGCTAGCCGTCCACAATGGAGTGCTGGTAACTACCCTGATGTATGGCAGTGAGGCACGGAACTGGCAAAGGAAGAATGAAAGTAGACTGAATGCTGTAGAAATGAGATCCCTTTTTAATATGAATACCTCACAAGATTCTCAGCTGCTCCCGTCTGGAGCCAGTGAGGCTATGGCATCCCCAATTGGGGGTATGTTGTGAGGCTGAAGGTAGATGGGTGGGGATGGAGGTGGGGTAGAGGAAGGTGGGGAAGTTCCTATAATGGCTATTCAGATCTGGTCACCAAACACGGCTAAAGCCTTTTCAAGCAACGTTTCAATTCTGAATGGTGGTCTTACACCAGGGCGATACTGAGAGTATCTTCCATTCTGTAACGTACCGCAAATATTATATATGATTTTAATTGAATTAATTGTGAAATAACACAAATTAATCAAATAAAATTTATGTGCCCACGCCGGGATTCGATCCCGCGACCATCGGATTCCGAGTCAAAAGCCTTACCGCTAGAACACGCCAGCCATCCCTGAGGCGATGTGTGGTAAAACCTCGAATGATCGTATGAGAAACCGCAAGGAATGCATGGCTGATGTAGGCGTAGTGAGTACCTAAGGTCAATAAAAGGACGCTCAGATAGTTTGGGCATGTAGGGCGAATGAACGAGGAAAGGGGTGTAAGGAGAATATATGCCGCAAATGTGAATAGCGGAAGAAGTCGGGGACGCTTGAGGAAGACATGGCACGACCATGTGAATCATATATCTACTTGAATCGGGCCATGAATGTAACGAGGCAAGGAGTGTCTGCCAAGACCAAGTTGTTTGGCGGTCCGTCCTCTCTGTCATCCGCTGCGGTGAAACGGCATGATGGTTAGTTAGTTAAGCATCCGGTGTTGTATAATTATGATGTGAAACAACTTTACAGACTCTTTTAAATGAAATCTTTTGTGAATAAGAAGTTATATACACCGATGTTCATAATATTTTCCCAGCCTTTATTTAGAAAGCTCTAATTTCGCGATTAAGCGCTTTTATACCTCTTCTCATCAAATCTCTAATATTATTTATCTTTATATTTATCTTCCCAAACAACGACTTCCGTTTGATTGAAACCATTTAATTGAGCATCTAAATATTTAACACGCCTCTTTTAATAGTAGTTGTGTTAAACATTGTCTAGTCACTATTGTAATTTTGTTAAACTCGTCTTCCCAAAACCACCTTTCTGTTTGCTTGGAATCATTCAATTACTGACAGAACCTAGCCTAACCTAACATTAGGCGTTTTTTAAAATTTATTGTGTTCGCGTTGTTTAAATCAATGTTCCATTTATTTTTTCAATTTTTACTTTTTTCTTTTTTTATTTATGCGGCTATATAAAATAATTCCATAAGTATACAAAATATAATGGTTATGTAAGTCATTGTATTTCTTAGTCCTCCTTGAATGAATTGGGAATTTGAACGATCAAATAATTTACAAAAAGGGTTTTTTCCTAAAAAAATTAAACTACCGTCATCTAATAACAAGCAGATTAAGAATTATTTTAAGTTTACCGTTAAATATCTTAGCAACTACATATCTGCTTGAAGGATTGTGTTTTGATCTAATGTTCTAAACAACACTTTATTGCTGCTGAACATGGTAACCATTGACGCGCTCTTTAATAAGTATTGTGTTAACATTTTCTACAACTAAATCAGTTAAAATTGTTTTCTTATTTCTGCTAAAGACTACACATTCCATTTGCTTGAAACCAATTAATTAACAGCGAAACATTTCTATCACTATCGCTCTTTCCACAGAAGAAAGAAAAAGCTTCCTTCAGACCATGTTAACATAGTTTATCTATTTTTTTTTTTTTTTTTTGTATCTTCTACTTACATTTGCTTGAAAGAATTTAATTAATAACAGTATATCTTCAACGTCAATAACGTTGCTCAATAAATTAAGTTTATTAAATTCTTTCGCTTAGATTTCAAGGCAAGGACAGTAGTAAGCAAGATCTAAATGAGTTATCATTTTATTTAAAGTTTAATAAAATGATTTTCTTGGATCGCTTAGTCACTTAAATTTATTGGGATGCTTCGGCTAACGCCTTCTTTTGTCGGTCGGACAAAGAAGACCGAACAACACTACTTTTTGTCCATTTATCAATCCCACATACGAGCGGCCCCTGCATTGTTTAATTAATTATATGTTCTTCATAAATCCTTTGCTATCCTGTCCTAATAAACAAAATTATTCATATTAGTGTTATTTATCGCTTACCACCTTTAATAACTGATATTTTAAGTTACAACCCATTTTTGAAAGGGTTCGTAGTCTGTGTTATTTGATTTAACACCCATTTAAGGTTTAAGTGGGGTATTGCTTTTTCGTGTTATTGATTTATTTCTGTGTCAATGGGTGAAGGTGACATTTTGGCTATTGAAGGAGTTTGTTTTTCAATAATTCCTCTCGACCACCTACTCAGTAACCTTAGTTGATTTCAGTATCCTTTCATTGACCCATTGTGATGAGCCAGATACCCCGAATCCAGTTTTTTTTTAATGTTATTTGAATAATATTATTTATGTTCCAAAACAAGGCCATCATTTTTTTTGACAAACATTCAAAATAGAAATTTTCACATCCATTTATATCTTACATTCCTTTGCTTCCCAAAAAATAAAAATACAAAACATTCCTGGTAATCATTCTTGAATGCGCCAGAAAAATGTAAATTTGAGTCGCTCACAAAATTTAAACAAAATATCTTTATTTTGACATCACTTTATCGAGTGTAATCAAACCCTGAGGAAGGTTTATCCTGAAATCATACTTATGTACACAATTTTTTTTCAAGAAACCCCGAGGAAGGGTCGGACTGAACCGAAACCCGTTGGTTTATATATTTGTTTATGTATTCAATAAAGTGGCGTCCAAGTGATTACCTGCGAAGGTTTTACAATTTTTTTAAATTATCTTTTGTGATTTGACTGTAATAGATAAACTTCTTTATTTTCCAACCCCGTGAGCTTAAATATTATCTTATATAATTTTATTTTCCATCAATGTAGCTTATAAACGAATAGGTATTTCGTGATATTCATTAAAATGTAACAGGATATCACATTGCATGTTTGTTTAAAATCATTGCATGTTCCTTACTGTGTAGGCAGATGCGATCAAATAAACCAACAAGTCATTTAACGGCTTCTGCGAATATGGCTCCTGGCTAAAACTTCTCGTTGTCAGAAGTTCCTTCTAATGCTGTAAACCCTGTGCGTTCGCAACACAGTCAGTACGATGACTATTAAAACTTGACATGTCTGACACTTCCTGGTTTAAAAAACAACGGCATGGCTGAATAGTTGAATGAAGTATCCGCGTCTATGATCCTTGCAATTTAGGTGTCAAAACCGATCCTTTAGGTAACCCTGCAGCCGCTTGGTAGCAAGTTGATTTCTTTGCTTGCGGTGGGATTCTGTATAATCAGTAGATCTCTCTGCGCTCCGGATGCTGTTTATGGATTAAAGCGATCTTGCGCTGTTTCGCTCTATGCTCTGCGTATTGTAATTGCTGCTTCCTGTCTGCTGCCGGGAGGCTAAAATCAGACTACTGCTGTCTGTGGCCAATCGAATCCTTGAACTGGAGTTACTGGGCCACCGTAAAAGATATCATGCTTCCTTACAATATTCTCATTAATTATTAACTGTTTACTTTATTATTAACTGTACTCTGGTAATCTTATCATTATCCACCTCTTTTCTTTGTCAATAATTTTTATTGCTTCGCCACCAAATGCTTTGTCATCAAAACTGGCTTCAGTTTTTAACAGTATGGGTTAGTCACTTCCTCGATTTAAAAAAAAATCATAATTGACAGCGTTATCTTTTTAAACAAATGTCCACCGGATATGAGTGCACTACCGAATTTATTTTTTACAGTTCATTTTTATATCAAGTTGAAATGTTTGCAAAACTGTGCAAATTACTTAGCAAAATACTAGCAGTTAAAAATCCGCTCTGCAGGTTTTTGCTGCTAATCCCTGCGGGCGGCTTTTGGTTCGGCTTCGTCCAGTTTGAGTGAACGTTCCAAAACGAGCGGGTTCCTCAGATCCACTGTGATCCAGTGACAGCTAGTCACCGGGATAAAATAACCGCGACAGGCAATGACGTCATATATTATATATGGGCGCGTGATACCTTTATTCTCAACTCTAAGCATTACCGTCAATCTCTCCATATCCTGAGAGATACTCAAATTTACAAATCCGTAGTACTTATACCTGCCTGGGGCACGTCCGCATGCGATCTGATAACTCAAGTTGCGCCATCCTTTGACGAATTCTTGAATTCGAAACCAAATTACAACGGCAGCTTTGTTTGGAATGTTTATCATATCAGAGATGCACTTTTCAAAAAAAAAAATTCAACCATACAGACGTTACTCTATTGTAACATTCGATTCGATGTAGGTTTTAGTGTCTTGCATTCTGAATAATTTAATGATATCGTGGTTCGATTCAAACATCGTATTTGGTCACTAAAGTTATTTTTTCCAGAAAACCATACCTTTTTTATTCGTTTTAAATCGGTATATTGCTACCTGTTTTGTACAGATTATAATCAAGTGTATTGTGCAAATATTGTTATTTTGAGACGACCATGTCTCAAGTGTACTTAATATTTTTATTGCAATCGATACTGGTCAACGATACCACATTCGTGACAAAATTTGACCAATTTTCAATCTTATTCAGTGCGACTTTGTATTTATTGCCATAGACTGGTATACAGTTGGTTTATTTGCCGGACGATCGCCCATAAAATTCCTCTCGCCAAAAGCTTTTAACAGTTAGCGGAACCTTATTCGACTTGCGGCATTATGTGACTCTGTAACTAATTACGTTATCATATTTGGGTCGCTTGTCCAGCATCTCAAATACACCACAAGCAACAAAAATGTTACTGAACCATTTATTTATTTTTCTAAAGAAATTGTGTTCGCACAAACATTTGCCAAGTTCTCTTGAATGTGCGGAATGATACTACTTTACGTTTAGTGTACGTTACATTATGAGGTTAAAAACGCTCGTATAATATCTCTTATGCAGTTCTTAAAGACTTGATGAGTTAACTGCATTGTTAAAGTGGATAATTAAAGATTTTTTAAATAGTTTTATAGTACCTGTCTATGGCAATAAGGTTTCACGCTGAGGGGATGCTATATTATTACTCTCTCATGGGATCGTACTTATTATTATTCCTTTGTATTATTCTTAATAGGCCATTTACCTTAAAGTTTTTTTTATGCCATTTTTTGTTTCAATATTGTTGTTTCTTGGATCGTCTCTTCTTTATGCTTTCTTAAGTTGAAGACGCGTTGGTTTTGTCTATTATTTGAAAAACCTGAAACTGAAATATTTGTGCTTTTTATTTAGGTATGATTTTTTTTTTAAATAATCAGTTTACAAAGTATAATAATTTTGACTACAAAATAAATTACATAATAAGTTTTTACTGATTTTATTTTTATTTTTTAAAGTTTCTCTTCTATAGAAGCAGACGCTTGTAATTAGAAGAGGGACGAGTATCGGGATGACAAATATATTTTGTTTCTTATAATTAATTATGGTATGAACTTTAAAAAAAAATCGACAAATTTTAAAATTATATTAGTTATGAAGATAATTTCATCATTTCGTTATTTTTACTTTGAATTGTTCTTTAATTGCTTTTAATTGGCATTTATCGTCTTCGATTGTTCTTATTTTTCGGATAGGCCAATGAAGTATTTTTTTCCCTAGATATGTGTTACGATGTGCAAATGAGGTTTTTTTTGTTTGAGGTGATTTTTGGGTTGGAAATATGTATAATGTTTTTGACGAGTACGACTTTCAGTTAAAAAGCTATGATTTTGTTTTTCTTTTATTATCTGAGTTATTATATTTTTTCGGACTGGATCTTTAAATTTTAATACTATAAATTCTTCAAAAATATTATTTTATAATTAGACGTTGCACAATTTCAACAGGGAGTAGATTGTTTTGTATGCAGCTCCCCAGCTTACAACAGCGTATTGGAGATTTATCTAACTGTATTATAATTATATAGCGTGGGAGACTGATGTTAGATTTTGATGAGAGAAAGTTTAGATTTTTTAAGAATATGTAAATTAATTTCCTTATTTTGTTAACGGTAAGGTTGGTATTTCTTTCTCTATATTATGGTCTCATGCCGAATCCCAGGATTTCTTTGAAATGTTAATATAGGCGATTTAAATAAGAGCAGAATCGTGAAAAGGGAGATTGACTGTCACCTATCTATTCAGATCTTTTTTTACATTAGCTCCACACAGGAGGCAATTGCCCTCAGGGGAGGAAAATACTTCCCCCCAGTGCCTATTTCACCTTTGAGGATGATTTGTGGAGAGTATTTTGAGGAAAAGAAGGAGATGATGTTCTAAGATGGAAGACGGTAGGGTCGGGTAGGAATCTGGCGTCGGTTTAATGACGGACGTGTGAATTCATCCCTTCCACTGCGGTGCAAGGCGATTTTCTGAGAGTCCTGCTGGAGAGGTCAAAAGGTCTTCCTCAACCAGTCTCTCCTGATGCTCAGTGGGTGGGCAAGCGCACTCGCCACCAAGACCTCGACACTTCTCACCCCATGAATTTATCATCCTGTTAAATCATTATACGTAGCGAACCACTTGGGGTGACCAGGGTGTTGGTAATCCAATAAATGGTTCCCAGAGCAGCGGAACCATTTCCCCGTGCTTTATGCTTTCTTAGGTTAAAGGCGCGTTGGTTTCATCTGTTATTTGAAGAGCCTTCAACCAACAAAAAACTTATCAAAATATCCATAGTACTTTGGATAAGCGTTACGAATTAAACTCTTTTATTAGTATTTTTTTTTATAATTTTGCCTCATGCTGAATTCCAGGAACCCTTTGAAATATTTATGGGCGGATAGAAATTAGAGTAAATTACTTAAAAAGGAGATTGACTGTTACCTATCTATTCAGATCTAATTTCTAAAGATTATTATTATTATTTAATGGGCAGGCAGCAATATGCTAGTGTGATTATGAATATCTGATTTCAGAACAGTAATTAAGTTGTTTCAAATATAAAAACAGTAATCCTTTCTTCTCTTCAAATAATTACCTAATTTTAGTTACCTGATTACCTAAGGCGTTTCAAACAACGCCAACGCAACGATTATTTGCTTAAATGTGGCATTTCTCTAGAGAAACGTACTACAAGCATCTTGAACTCTTGAACTAGGAAAAAAAATCTAACTAAAAAAAGCAATGTAACTTTTTTGTTATCCGTTATGAATACCTAAGTGAAACAATATTTACTTTGTAAATTTTTTAGGAACATTAAAAGATAAGCTGCAAAAGTCATCACCCTATCGGAAAATGTCATCATTCTTGCAAATGGCGGCAAATGTCAGTTCTGCTTTGACATTTGTTAGTCAACAGATACACGTCAACAAGACATGGATCACTATACTCCTCAAGAACGCGGTAAATTTTCTAAAAAACGCATTATTATAACATTATAATAAAGGCAAACGCTTAATAACTTTATAATAATTAGTCCATTATCAGTTCGACGACCTCCATGGTCGAGGGGCAATGCTCTCGACTAACAATCTGGAGGACGCTTATTCAAATCCTGGCGTGCTAAAAAAAAGTTGATTATTTTCACAATTTTATTAATTAAAAATAATATATAGTATATTTTCGACACGATTGGAAGTTACTCTCAGTATCGCTCTGGTCTCAGACCACTAATAGGCCACTTGAATGGATTTCATAACGACTTTGAAAAAATCGTGTAGATAGATTTTTTTACTAAGATTACGAAAATGTCGGTAAAAATTTTTAGAAATGCATAGTTTTTTTATTATTTTTAAATTAATAAATCCATTATTTGAGCTCGTGACGTCACTACATGAAAATGTCCCGTCTCCGATTATGTTCCCTTAATTTTGTAAAATTCCACAATGATCATTTTTTTTTTACATGGCAACACTTTGAATTCCGGCGAATTTTTGAATTTGTTGTTACGATGTTACGAAGAGAACCCCATACAATTTTTTGCTATTCGTGTGGAAAACGTTCTTTTTTTAAATGATTTTCGGCTATGTAATTATCGTTTTTTCGCACCCATAATATTATGTCCCGTCTTTCCGGTTTATAAAAAATGGTCTGATTTTTCGGATTTAAATTTTCAAAAATTCGCCAGTGTTTCAAAAATACGTTTTAAATTTTTCTTAAAGACAGAATGTCTTAGAATATTTGCCTAAACCGGAATTTTTTTTAAAAAATGTGATGCAAGTGGCCCATTAGAATTGAAACATTGCTTAAAATGGCTCAGATCTGAATAGCCATCTTCGCCATCTTCCCCATCTCCATTATCTTCCATCCCCCACTGCCTTCAGCCTCACAACATACCTCAATTGGGAATGCCATATTATCACTGGCTCCAGACGTAGACAGTTGGAACTCTTGGGAGGTAATCACGTAAAAAAAAACCCAAAACACATTTTCTTACAGTCCCATCTTAGAAATGTTCCCTTTCACTGTCCGTTCTATCTCCTCCCTCATTCTTCAATAATTCCTAGCCACCCCACTCCAACACTTAGTAATGAACAATGTTTTTATTATAAGTAATAATTATTAGCCTGAAACACTCATCTGCATTGAAAAAATCTCCCGAGAAAAGATAAATGCCGCCGACGGGACTCGAACCCGCGTCCATCTGATTTCCGGTCAACTGCTCTTATCCACTGAGCTACGTCGGCTTGTCTCCTGTCCGCCAAATAAAACAAAAGATACTCGTATTTCATTCAACAATTACTGCTTATTAAATTTTTGTATTTTGTATTTTTCAATATAGACGAGTGTTTCAGGCTAATAATCATTACTTATAATGAATGTTAGTACATGCATAAAAATCTTGTCTTAAATATTAGTTTATCAATTAAAAACAATGATTAAGAGTGGTATGTTTAATTTTTTTTTAATATTGTTGTTTTAAATATTAGTTTATCAATTCAAAAAAATAATGATTTTATTTTATTATTAATTTAATTTACTCGCCCATAGGGCTTTTACATATATTGCAAAACATTTTTTTGAAATTAAAATTAGAATAAAGAGTTGACAAAATAAAGGTAACATAAATGATAAGAATCGCAAGATTGGTTACATAAAATGCAACAATTGACTCCAAGTAGGTATATGGAATGCAAGTGGAGTAAAAATAGATAATATACCAAATCAACGTAATATTAATCCTCCAAATCAACAATAATATTAATTAAAATGTTTAAAATTGGTGTTCACAATAGTATGTGAAATAGTTCGCACATACGGAGTTTGAACTTTGCCAAGTTCAAATTGTAGTCATATGTATCCATATTGTTCAAGTAATTGTCAACAAGACTATGTAAACTTGTTTTGGGGAAAGCAAACTAGAGTTGGAATGAGATGTATGCATATAAAATGTTAATGTTTGACTAGTTGTTCGTGTAGTTACATGTAGATTTATTAAATGCAGGAGTTCACAACGATCGAATTTAGTGTTTTATAATTTTAACAAAAAGGTTAGGTCGTTTATTTTACTTCCAAATTTTGAATATTTAAAAAATTCATTAACGACGGTAACTTCTGTGCTCTAAAGGGATGTAAAGTTTAAAATTTACGAAACGTAGAAATTTTCTTTGAATCATTTTAACATTATGAATATGACTTAAAGTAAAAGGGTGACCAGATTATGAAGTTATGTTCTTTTAGGCTTCTAACAATGGATATGTACAACAGTTTTACGATTTGTACGATTGAAAACTTTAAATTGTTCTTAATATATATATTAATCCTAATGTTTTCATACCCTTATTTTTAGTTTGTTGATTGCGGACCGAAGTCTAGTTTTTCATCCATTATTATACCAATATCTCGCATTTACGTTAGTCTTTCTAAATTTATTTCATTTACTGAATAGCCGAAAAATCGTGATGTTTTTTTTTCTGGATAAGATCAAAGGTTTACATTTTTCTACATTTAAATATAAATTATTCACCCATTGTTTTGTAATCTCAATGTTCCGAAACCGGTCGGCATATATAAAAAAAGTACACTGGTTGAAACGAAGTTTTTTTTCAAATTAGCTGAAAAACATTCCATACTTAGTTATTTTTTTTATGCGAATACCTCACAAGAATCCCAGCTGCTCTCTTCTGGAGTCAGCGAGACTATGGCATCCCCAATTGGGATATGTTGTGAGGCTGAAGGTAGTGGGCAGGGGAAGGAGATAGTGAAGAGGAAGGTGGGAAAGTACCTGGCTATTCCGATCTGATCACCAAACGCGGCTAAAACCATTTCAAGCAACCTTTCAATTCAGAATTGTAATTTTTCACCAGGGCGATACGAGACTCTCTTCCACTCTGGAGCGTGCCGCAAATAAACTCTATATTTTTTAAATTAATCAAATAAAATTTATTTGCCCACGCCGCGCCGGGATTCCGGTCCCGTAACCTTCGGATTGCGCGTCAAGAGCCTTACCTTACCGCTAGACCACGCCGGTCGTCATAGTGGGAAATGTTTTGTTTATTTTGTCCTGTTACTTCTGGATCTGCAATATTACCGGTTTTTATTACGTTTGGGACAAAATGTGCCCTTTAAAAGGAGCTGTTTTCTATTCATTCATTTCTTCGTCTGTCTCCGGTTCTTGTCAGAACATAACAGTTCTCACACGTTACTCTATTTACTGAAAATTGTTTCCGCAAACTTCTCATTATTTAGACTAAACACGTCATGCGCTCACTCCCCGAGCTGATATATCGACTGCTGCAAGTGATAAAGTTATTATTTCCTATTTAACGGTCTCACAACGGTTCTGCGACTTTCCAACCCGCGACAAAATATCCCCGAGAAAATATCCTACGGACAAAACATCCCCCAACAACTAAAACCTAAAATAACCTAACCTAACCAAACAAAAAAATGGTGAAAACTAATACAGACATCCTAATAAGACTAAAAAATTATTGTTTGAAAATAGAAAATGGGACAAAAATAATACAGACATCCTCTAAAGACAATAAAATATTTTATTAAATAAAGACAACATTAGCGAAACTCAAATGAAAATCTGGAGACACAAAAATCAGAAAAAGATATTGGCACCTCTGGGACTCGAACCCAGGACCTTTTGCTTTCGTAGCAACAGGTGCCATTATCTTTTTCTGATTTTTCTGTCTCCAGATTTTCGATTGAGTTTCGCTAATTTTGTCTTAATTTAATTAAATATGTATTACAATTTAATGTTTTACTCATAAAGTTAAAAATAAATATACAATAAAATATTGTTCAAAAATAGTTAATTGGGACAAAAATTATACAGATATCTTGTAAAGATAGGTTATTTTAGGCTTTATTAGTTATTTTGTGAGGGGATGTTTTGTCCGTTGGATATTTTGTCGGGGATATTTTGTCGCGGGATGATTACACGCGGTACCCTCACAACTGCGGCCTACGTGAAGCCATACACATTCAAGTGAAATTAGAATTATTTAGCGGTTATGTGCCTAAACACTGGCTTAGTGCCGGTAGACCCAAGGCTCTAAGCCAGGCTTATAGTCGGCTGGTTGGCTCTGGTGAACTGGGCTCGGCTTGTTGCACTCGGCTCAGATGGACAATGCAGTCGGTTGCACTAATTGCTTATTACCCTCCCGTGTTCCTAATCAATCAACGCCACTGGACTCATTGCATTCTAGATTAGCAAGGTGACCACGCATTGTTAGATGGAAGAAATATTTAAAATATATATAATTTATTGAAGTGAAAAGTTCTTTAGCACTGTTGTGATTTGAAATGCGATGAAACGGAAATGAGCGACAGTAAAAAGAGATAAACACATATATCTATAGGATTTAGCCTGCGAGAGAATCAGACTAATCGGTGTCCTCTTTGTGCGGTGCACCGTAGCCTACAATCCTCCTGTTTGTGCGGTGCTTATTATAAATAACTTACTTGTAATAATTAAACCCCACAATTATCCTACTCTGCATTCGTCTCATTCTCTCGAAGTTTGGTTTTCTTAAGGTTTTACTTCTACCGCGTGTGAACTGCACACATGATTTTTATTTATAATTTTTATTTTTTTAAAAGACTAACATTCCCAGGTTACGATTTACGAATAACCTGACAATATTTGAAAATCTCCTACCACCACCACAGTAAGCGGAAAATGTTGCTTGTGTCGTGATGGAAGACTTAGCCAGCCGAGGAATCAAACACGTGATGCCTGGGTGGGACCCAAGCGCGTTGCCAACTCAGCCACTGACTGGTTATGTTTTTTTTTTTTTTTTAAACCTTTTCTTTGCCCTTCAAAATGAATTTCTTATAATTATCAATCTCATCGTTAGCCCGTGGGTGAAATGTCTGACTGGAAATCCGCTGAATCCAGTTTGAATTCTTGCAGGTATACGAATTTGAATTCCACATTTAAGATTGTTTATTATCAAAATATTCATTACTGTGTAGAGTAAATAAACTAATATGTAATAATAAACTGCTCCCAACCGATTGGAGCCATTGAGATGGCATCCCAATTGGAGTATGTTGTGAGACTGATTGTGGTGGGGAGGGATAGGAGATGGAGAAGAGGAATGTGGGTAATTAAATCTGGTCTTCAATTCTGATCACCAAACACGGCTAAAGGCATTCGAAGCAACGTTTCAATTCTGAATGGTGGTCTTAAACCAGGGAGAGTAGTTATCTTTCACTCTGGAACGTGCCGCAAATATAACTTTTATTATTTTTAATTATCAACTCCCGATTTGAACCCGCGTCCGCGGATTGCTAGTCGAGAGCCTTACCCCTCGACCACAGAGGTCAGAAGCCCGCTAAACACGGCCCTCAAATTATGTTTAGAGCAATCCGTAAAACGACAAATTATTTTTTTCGGAATTCTGTACCTTATTCAAAATATCTACAATTTTAATAAAAAAATGATATTTTTACTACACCATTTTATGGTAGTTATCCGATTTTTTTTTTCATTCTTATTTATTTGCTTTTGTTTATTTACCCGCTTAACCTGTTAATTTTCATACATTTGGGTTATTATGGAATTCAAACACTTTTGAAGTACCACCGAATAACAAAAGCTTAAAACCTAATTTCATTCAAATGCATCAAATAAAAAGCTATTCAGTATGTACCGGCAAATAATTGCAAACAATCTACAATGTAAATAAATTAGTTTGATATTATTAAAGATATTTTTCATGTCGCTTTTGTCCTTTTTTGCAAGTGAAAAAAGTGTAAAAAAGTGCAATTGCGCAATGTTTATAATTGTTATAATTTCGGGGGACCAACTGTCGGGGGATCAACTGTTGGGTCATCGCGATAAAGTATCTACCTCCATCATAATATTGGGTCCTTACATATGAAATTGGCGTTTTGCCGTACTGGCAACTTTGATCTCAAATATCTTCTCTTTGGTTAGGAATTCCAAATTCAAATTTATACAGCTATTTACTCATGTATTTTTGTTTCTAAAATTATAATTCATTTGTTTTTTCCTTAATTGTTTTTTTTCTTTGCGTCACTTATTTTACAAAATGGAAAACTTGAAATTTCGCGTTATTTACGAGTACGAGTTCCACCGTGGCACCAGTGCTGCAGAAAAGGCTCGAAGGATTAATGATGTGTATGGCGACTGTGCCGCAAAAGAAAACACAGTGCGTTTTTGGTTCCAACGTTTTCGATCTGGAAATTTCGACCTACAGAACATGCCCCGTGGACGGCCGGAGACCAAAGTTGATAATGAAGAATTGAAAGCTATTGTGGAAGCGGTTCCATCGCAAACCACGTCCGAGTTAGCTGCAGGCTGCGGTGTTAGTGATAAAACTGTTTTAATACACTTGAAGTAAATTGGGAAGGTGAAAAAGCTACCATACAAAACTCCCATAAGCTCCCATACAAAGTTCCTCCCATACAAAACGCCAATTTCATATGTAAGGACCTAATATTTTAACAGAATTTTTTTGTCTTTTTCAAAATTTAACTGATTTGTCAACAATTCAAACTAAATATATTATATCAGATATATTCTAAAATCAACTGTGGAAAGCTGCTGATTCGAAAATTTGTAAACTTTCATTGCACATATTTTTTGTTTATAGATTTATTTTCCATATATCATTAGATATCTACTCTTTCACATAACTTGACACTCGCATGCTTACAAATCACTTCTGTCACAACTGGCAGCAATTTCCTAAGTAGAATTCTTGACGTCTCCCGTCCCCCTTATCTCGTGCAATCCTGGTCACACCACACGCCACTCAGCCGGTGCCGGTACTCACTCAGTCTCCAGTTTATCTCTTTCGCTGCGTCACCTCATTTTGCATAGTTAATTTCCCCGGAGCTGTTAATTAGACAGGCCCTCGAGTGTCAAGGAATGCGCTCAAGGGCCTGCCCAGGATTAAACTGTACCTGACTGTAGGGACAAATAGCCACTAGACCCTGCGTGACTCTGGCCTTATTCCTTACATGGCGCTTAATGTTTCATTATTATTGGTTTATTTCGTTCTTTTTTCTCTCATTGATCATTGACGGTCTATGTGGTCGAGGTGTAAGGTTCTCGACTAGCGATCCTGAGGTCGCGGGTTCATATTCCGACCTGCGCAAGTAAATTTTATTTAATTTATATAAAAACAAATCACTATGTAAAACAAAACTTGTAAAATAAAAATTATCATCATGCTTCAAAATCAATGGTTTCTTTGTCATTTTTTTTTATTTCAATTTTGTCCTGACGAAGAAACCATTGGTTTTGAAACATGTTGATAATTTTTATTCATTAAGTTATGTTTTACAAAGTAATTTGTTTTAATTTAATTAAACGATACTACAAAGTTAATTTCCGAAGATTGAAGAAGTAAATTTTATTTGATTGATTTGTGTTATGTCACAATTTAATCATTTAAAATAATATACAGTATATTTGCGGCACGATTAGAGTGTAAGATATTCTCAGTATCGCCCTGGTGTAAAACCACCATTCGGTATTGAAACGTTGCTTTAAATGGCTTTACACTTACTTTACTTTTTGTACACCGTTTTCTCATTACCTTACTCATTACCTTCGGCCTTACAATATACTCCAATGATTCCGTAGTCTCACCGGCTCCAGGCGGTTGGGATTCACATACAAATTTAAAAAAAAAACCTTTTTTGTGGAAGATCGCAGAAATACCACAGTTGTCTATAATTTAGATTATCTGTGATGATATGGGTGATGTGAAATATTAATGCATAATGAATATAATGCGTACATTTATTTGAGTGCAATTCAAAGCATATTTTTTTTATTTTTAAAATTGGAACTAATGGTGCTTATTTTATTTTAATAACAGTCCTATATTTCAAATGTATATTTCTTTTGTTTAAATTTTATATTTATGAAATAAATCTGAATCACTGGTGATTTTTATAGTTTTCTAACGTGTTTATGGAAAGGTAAATTTATGATCGCATCTCTAATTATTTTTTTGATCGACGATGATCCTGTGGCAAATATTTTACAAATAAATACTTTCGGCTTCACACATACTGCATATAATATCCATTGATTTTTCACGGGTCTGCGCTAGTATTCGATAGTTTTTTTGATGTGCTTATAAACATTTTACGAGAGATGGGAAGGCTGATAGAGATATTGAAAGAATATTTTTAATGGAGGACTGAACGCGGTTGGCGCTAACAAAAAACTGTCCAAAGAAGCCAAGCTAGAAGTCCACAATGGAGTGCTGGTCCTACCCTGATATGTTAGTGAGGTATGGAACTGGCAGAGGAAAGATGAAAGTAAAGTGAATGCTACGGAAATGAGATCCCTGAGACGAACGTGCGTTAAACCGTTTATAATAGTGAGAGAAATGTAAAGATCTGCAAAGAATACAAGGTTGATGTAAGCGTAACGAGCAAGATTAAGGCTCCGTGGGAATAGTTTAAAAATAAGAAGACGATGGTTTAAAATGGAGATGCGCAAATACGAATGTTAGAGGAAGCGCGCTAATATTAACAACGACTCTAATGAAGCGAAATTTTGGGAAAATATTTAATAAAACTCGACTCGTTTAAAATGGAGCAAAAATCTCAATGCAAATTTCTAAAGTGGCATTGACAGAAGCACTCTTAATTTTTTCATACAAATATACACCTGTTAAATAACAGAACAAAATGTGTTTTTAATAATTCTCTGAGCATGTTTTGCGTTTTTTTTCTGTCGAGAGAATTTCATATAATTACCGTTTCGGCTTAGCAAATGTATAGATATTATCTTCAAATATAACATTTAATTTTTCAACAACTAAAAAACATAGTGTTCAAATTAAAATGGTTATAAATTGGAAGAAATTCTCTGGAAAAAGGAATGCTCTGTTGGTTTGGACATGTAGAGCGAATGAACAAAGAAAAGAGTGGAAGGAGAATACATGTCGCAAATGTGAATGATAGAAAAAATTGAGGACACCGAGGAAGACATGGCACGATCAAATGAATCAGATATTTGAGTCGGGTCGTGTCAAAAGTCGGTATAAAAGAGTATCTAGGTATGAGGCAAAGTTTGTGTGTCAATTCAAGTTGCTTGGCTGTCGGTCCTCTCTGCCTACCCCCCAACATTTTTTAATTCCGCATTAATTTTTTGTCACATCCAAATATTTTCATTTATTTTTATACGTCTACCGTAACAGATAGATTTAATTCATATTTTAAAGATGTATCGCTGACCCAAATTTATTTCTTTGAAGCAATCAAAATCATACAGATTATTGATGGTATATTACTTTTCTAACTTCTCTTGATCATTCATTCACGGTCCCATTCTTGATACGGGATTCTTCGGGCATCTTTTTGTCATTCTCGCAAAAGTTTTAATAGATGCTTGTCTATTAGAGCTGTACATGGTATCTTCATACATATTTTGTGAAACACACACACATAATACAGTTAAACAATTTCGTATATCTTATAATATTATAATATATATATAACGAGCATTTCAAATACTCTTTTGCACCTTGATCACTTATAAAGTTAGTAATATATGTGCAGAGGTGGCGGATTTATTTAACATCACGGAAAGTATGTACAAGGAGGTTATTTATTAACTATCATACCTATCTTCTAATTTAATTTTTATCTGCTTATATGATTTGTATGTACTTCTATTTTTTTTTTACTTTTATATCCTTCTTAAGCCTTTATTCATTTCGTATTTTCTGATACTGTCATTGTGTTTCATTTTTTCGTTTCACGCACACCTTTTCAGCCCGTTTCATGCAAATTTTAATTTAAGATTTGAGATCAAAATTAAACTAAAATTATTTGAAACCAAACTGAAATATTTTTTTTTCTTGGCTGCTATCTTTATGTATGTTTGCAAGATTCTTTCCGAACTAAATGCATTTTTTAAATTTTAATGTACGTCATTTATTGACTTTTCTGCAAATCTGGGATGAATATATACATTTTTTTTTTAAACTTAAAGAGTAAATCCTCAAAATATTGAAGGTAATATTAGCCACTCTTAATCGAAAATTTGGAACAGAAATTCAGAAAAAGATACGGTTGCATCTAGGTATTGTACCTAGGATACATTGAACCAGCGAATATTTATGTTAATTAATTTCAATTTTCTTGTCACAGCTACGACTTTTTTCCTTCATTTTATTGCCAAGAGCTAAAAAAATTGTGCAGCCAAAGTATGTTTTTCTAAGAATATTTTCGCATCCTGTGATACGGCTCTAATGCAAAAATTCAAAAAATTCGCATGCACGGAATGTAGTAATGTAGTGCCAATACACAAATACCTCACCATCTCCAAATATGTGTATTAGTTAAAAATTTTATGTTAATAGTTAATACAAATAAAATAAAAAATTTAACGATTTTGTATGAGACATTTGTAGTCCATCTTTTATGGGGTTATTGAACACTATTGCCAGCAACCCGGGAGTTCATTGAACTGTTTTGGTTACCAGACAATTATGCTTATTCTGAAATATTTAGTTAAGTTCATGACGGTTTCTTTCATATTAGTTTCTTTGTAGTTAAATTAAAAATTAATAACAGTAGGGTAGTATGTATGAGACGGTTTTCATGACAACTAAGAATCAACTTAACTCGACACCTCGTTGAAAAGTCATTAAAAGCTCTGAAAAAAAAATACCCCATAACCTAACCCAGGGGTCGGCAAACTTTCAAGTGAGAAGAGCCAATTTGTCAAAGAAACATGACAACAAATATATCAGAGAGCCATTCTGACCCCTGACCTAACGTAACCTATCTAATTATTTTTTTTAATCACTTTTCAAAGAATGTTTGGGTTGAGTTCATTCTACGGAGGCGGGTGTTGGTTCTGCTGCTCCGGGAACCATTTATTGGATAACCATCACCTCTTTCATAGGTCACCCCAAGTGGTTCGCTACGTTTGATGACTTAGCAGGGTGCCCGGGATCATGGGGGGGTCAGGTTTGTTCGGATCTTTGCGGCGGACGCGTCTGCTCACCAACTGCGTGACAGGCCGGATCGAGAGGAACTGGTAGAAGGAAATCTTTTGACCTCTCCAGCAGGACTCTTAGCAGGATTTGGACCCCCAAATTCCTACCCACCCCTCATACCTTTTACCTTCCCAGAACTTCCTCTTCTTCAGTGCCTTTAGCCGAGAATCTAAATTTCGTCGAAAGATGTTCTTACGATCGTACAGAGCGGTTCCAATGAGAAAGTTAAATTATTCTCCGTACCAGCTTTTTTTAAATTTTAACTCAATGTCGATTTTATTTTATTCAAAATTTGCTTTAATTTATACCTACATCCAAAAATGCTAAAAAGCGTGTTGATATAACTATTACAATTATGTACTTTTAGTAATTAGTTTTTAATCATAAGTATTTATAATTTTTCAATAATGTCTAAGCAAAATAAGAATATTAAAAAAATCTTAAATGTATTAGTTTGTAAGACTGTAAATAGTCTTTTTTTTTTCAAAGTATTTTTGTTTCAAAACCGGTGCGCGGATCTTTTTTTAAATGATTTTATTTAAACTAAAATTAAAATTCTGAAACATAGCTTTCCCAGAAAATGTATTGATTTATTTAACTGTATGATTATATGATTTAAAATGTGTGTTGGATAATACAAAATTTTGTTTGAAAATTTAACAAATCTGCCAACTACCTATGGTATAACCTTATTATACTAAAAATAAACATTGTTTCTCAAAATTTAAAACATACCTTTACTAGATAAAAGAACAATTTCATATTTCCGGTTTTTATGTTTTTTTTCTCTTCATTTCCCTAAAAAGACCCTCTACACAGCATCCCCAAAGATGACATACGCCCTGAGGAGAATTATTTTCCCCAAGCCCCTTAGTGTGGAGCTAATGTAAAAAAATATCGGAGCTGTCCGGTCCACAGTTTTGTCGATGTATGACGTGAATAAGGAATTTGTGCCAACACTGCGTTTTTGGCGAACCATCCTCTCTGCCGACTCCTGCGGGAACGAGTTCGTTTAAATTAAAAATTATTATTCAGCAGAATCGAAACACAAATCACTTCAAATTTTAATAAACTCAAAACATGAATCACTGAAAACTCAATACCGGTGAACTCTGATGTCATTTCTGTCTTGTTTATTCAAATTTATTTTCTACTCGCATTTTGATAATTCTTACATGAAATATCTCTATAATCATAGCGCGTCAAAATACAGTAAGGCAATCAAGTGATTTATTTTAGTTTTGAACGGCGGGACGGTATGGAAACTGCAGATTTTGTTGAGTCCCTTGTTTCTATTTCAAACGAAACGTGTTGCTATGTTGTTTGCCTGTATTAAGGAACCAAATAAATATAATTCAATTAATCACTTGTATTTTACTCTACGAGTGTTTTTAATTATTACTAACCTCTGAATATGGCTTCGATTTACTCAATAAATATAAATAAAAAAAATGTGTGTTACTAAGCTATCGAGGCAACCTGTGGGTTTACCGCAAGTAATATCTACGTTTAATTATGAACTCTTTATCTGGTGCTCATGGTGCTCAAAAATATAAAAAAAAAAATTTATTTCGATGCAAAACTTTTAAGATTTTCGTTTTTCAAATCTTTACACAATTCGCACAAGTTCGTATCCCGGCTCCAGGGACCGACCAAAGCCTTAGTTTCGGCCAGTTTCGGTAAGTAAACAAGTTTCGCAACGGTTTCGAACAAAAATTGGTCTAAAACTTCGGTTCGGACGAAACCTGCGTTCGTGATGTGTCGGATCACATTCGACTTTACTCGGGAGCGTTTATATGCATCCAGAACAACTTAAATATATTTTTAAAAGAAGCTGTTATGTAAGAGTTACTTGAGTTAAATATTCAAAGTTTTTTTTTTATATTTAGTATTTTTGTCAAAGTTTATCATTTATTGGCCGAAACTTCGGGCAGTCAATACCCTGCTCTACCGCTTTTTTTCTCGAAAAATTGGTGAATTATTATTTTAGAATTTTATTATTTTGTTTTATTAAATAAATTTATTGATTTATTTATTACACACAGATACAAAAGAGAGTATAAATTACATATTAGGAAGTTTTGCCTATCCAACTAGGAAAGTTTCCCCTTCCAGGACAGACAAATTGACATGTTTAGTTCATATTATTCATGAAATGTACATAATTACATAACAAAAACAAAAAATAACAAAAAACACATTTTTCTCTGAAGCTAAGTTGTGCAATAAAGAAGATGTATATAAAATACACAAATATACATATATAAATCCAATTCTGGTTCTTGCATTCAAGTTTTTGTTTGGGATGTTCCAGAGAGTTCCATTTTTTCTTCATCAGTCTTCTGGTATCCACCTTAAACCACGCAGAGGCCTCTCTCAAATGTCTCCCAAATCCGGCAGCTTTGTCGTTAACCTATCTCATTTGTGGGCCAAATCAGTTACCCCTTCGTGTTTTTATCTAATAAATAGAGGCCTATCAAATTTCCTCTTCTGGTGCTCTCCCATTGGAATTTTCTATCATCATGGCACTTTTTATCCTAAATAGTACAGCCCAGAATAACAACAAAACTGCACCAGTCACGTAAATTTCGAAACCAAGATTTGCATTTTCCATTAATCTTCTCCTGGATTACCATTTAGGCAATCTTATGGCAGAATCCTTTAATAAAATGAATTGATTTTTTCATCTGCTTCGTAAATATTACGAATCCATTAAGAGTGTTATATTATATAAATTACCGATGGACCAAGAATGAAATGAGATTAATAAAACCGAGCGTAATGATGTATTATTATTGAATGTATTAATGATTACATTTTGATTATTTTGTATCACTTATAGTATATGTATTTAGCAATAAGTTAAAGGCGTTACTTCGCTGTTCTATTGAGGCTCGTATTAATTACTAGTTAGTGTGGGGCTTTAACTAGATCTTGTTACCTGTTAACCTTGTTTTTTCACGTGATTGCATTATGAAGCGTTGCGTGGTAAAATTTATTTTATTTTAATGTTTCTTTCGATGGCTCTGAAGTATTTTTTGTAATGTCCATCAAACTTTACAACTTTAAGACGTCATTTTGCACTAATAGGTGCTTAGGCTGCATAGGGTGCTTGCAAAAGGTATTAACAAAATGATTTACGCCGGAATGTAAATCAAGATGTCACCGATAAGTATCCTGCTCGAAAGACCCATTTTTTATAAAGGGAAGTACAAAACTGAGAAATTTCTAACAATTCCTTCGATACCGATAAGGGGGCATACATTAATTACAGTGAGCAGTTTTTCTTCCAATCTAGACCCCTCCCTCCCCCCTTGGTGAGATAAATTTGGGCCACTTCGTATATTCTTTTCAAGGACGTACGATTTTGCTGGACCCCCCCCCCCCCTCCCCCCTTTTGAGCTCACATAATTAATGTATGACCCCTAAGTATCCAGCTCGAAGGACCATTTTTTTATTAAAAAAAGTACAAAACTGTGATAAATTTCTAACAATTCCTTCGTGAAAGTGTTGGTTTCTACCCTTCTTGATGCCAGTTTTCACGTTTGTCTGTGTTGCTTTCTTCATGATTTTAAATAAGTTTATTAACTTGTTTTTTTTTGCATTATTTATTTTGGGTGTTATGCCGTATATTATACTCCTTCTTTAGCCAACGTTTCGGATAGCGTCACAGCGTCCATCATCGGGGCAGAAGTGTGTTAATAATTGTGTAACTTTGTGGATAGACAATAACAAATTTGGTCGAAGAAATCTGTTTTTTTGGACTTTCTACATATTTTTTAATTTTTTTTTGTGTGTTTTACCTTCATACTGGCTCTATTATTTATGTTTATTTATAAACAGAAACAAACAGTAGGTACATTAGATACACCGGTGAAAACAATTTACAATTAATAAGTATATTTCATGGTGGGTACCTATTATGTGTTTCATTGTAGTGCCTTATTTATGGTTTACCGGGTGATGTGTGTAGTGGGAAGGTTTGTGTGTGTGTGTGTGTGTGTAAGTATGTGTGTATGTATGTATGTATGCGCATTGAACAATTTATATTATTGATATGATGCTCTTTTTAAATTTGGCAGTGAATCGGAGAAAATGTCGATGAATTAAAAATTATTCTAATTCATTCTTTTTTTTCCGTTACATAGTTAAACAATCACAAAAAAATTGTAGACGTCACGAAAATCGTGTATTTTGTAGAATCACTGAGTGAAAAGATCTAAAGTTTTAGTTATTATTAATGATAATTTGAACCCGTATATTACGTGAAATATGTAATTGAAACTGGTTTTCAACCCTGTGGGTCCTGTACTTGTTGTGTACGAAGGTAAGTATGTTGTAATGACAATGCAATGATGAATATATTACTACGAACAGCCCCGATTATTGGAGACGCATATAAATCACAGTTATACAACATTACAATACACAATATATACATTCAGGTGTTTGTATTTAAACCAGAATGGATTGTGCTGAGAGAGCTGGTAACAGTGCGAGTTATTCTCGCCTCTGTACAATGTTTTCGTACGGAGAATGTCTTATTCATGAATTATTACTACGTTTTAGAACATCCATTTGTGCGGAAGAGGACGAAGGATTATACATAATACTGCTGGGGTTGATTCTATAAAGCCAACTTTATTTTATTTATTTAATATTAATTTGTAACTTAACTCAAACAATGTAACTTTTGTTTATACCACCGTATTATTTAAATATTAACGCTGACCGTTTTCGGAACAACCGTTCTTTACTAAGGGCAAAATGGGTAACTAATACTAACCTAATATTATTAGTAAATTGTGGATCAACATGTATTATGTACCTATTGAGTTGGCGTGGCTGCTTGACTAGGGAACAGTGAATACTTAGGGGAGGAGATCGAACGGACGGTGAGTGAGAACATTTCTAAGACTAGGCTGTAAGATAGTTGTTTTTTTTTTAAATATTGATAGTTGGATGAAAAAAAACGAATTTGTACTTTTGAATGTAGCTATAACTTTGTGGTAGTCCATTTTAAGTAAATAAAACAATATTTACTTGTTATAACCACTATTTTTTTTTTGTATGCCACCCGGTTTTGGAACAATCTTTCGTTCTTCGGGGCAACATATACTCTATATATTCTCCTGAGGAAGGAACGGTTGGTTTTTGCGTATATGTAAAAAATATAGTGGTTCTAACAACGTAATATTTTTTTTCATTTATTTAAACTTTAAATTATCCATCATAATGATATGAAACAATATTACTTTAAATTTTAATGTTATATTATGATACATAATCTCAAAATTCTAACTACCTTCAATAGAATATAACTGCACCGTTTGGTAGATTTTTGAACAGATTCCTATTTTGACGAGTAAAGAACACGTCATAACATATTCATTTTGATATCGGGTGACCATTGAGATCCGAATTCTGAACTTCCTTCTGTCATCTGATTTAGTCTTCAGCCTCTTCATGGGTAGGCTAGTCAATGTTTTGAGCCATCCTTCTACTCTCACGTTGTGCTTGTGTTCCTCTTTTGTATTTTTATTATTCTTTTTCTTTGTGTCATCCGCAAAACGTTTTAGCTTTTCCAGCAACATTCACCCACATTCTGCATTGTCTTCCTGTGGCTCCAGAAACCTTTCCTTCCATTTTATTTACTGTAAACAAAGATGTTTTAATAATCATTTCAATGGGTGTGTTTTTGCTAACAGTATTAATTTCAATATGTTTTATTTGAATTTTGTCTAATTTTGTACCCCTCATTCGCTGGTGGTGAAATCCGTACAGCTCTGGCTAGGAGGAACGAACACTTTACGTATAATTAAGACTGCAACAAAGGGTTTTCTAAAA
Organism: Limnephilus lunatus; assembly: GCA_917563855.2. Classification (NCBI taxonomy): domain Eukaryota; kingdom Metazoa; phylum Arthropoda; class Insecta; order Trichoptera; family Limnephilidae; genus Limnephilus; species Limnephilus lunatus. The sequence continues at coordinate 36,856,196 of OU830601.1, forward strand.
AGTGCCCAGTAGGTACCTTCATTATTATAAGCTGTAACTTTCGCAGAACACTGTGATTTAGCAAGTGGTGTAAAGTTCCCGGAAAGTTCAAGAATGCAGGCCCGTTGCACTGCGAACAGAAGGTTCAAACAATGTTAGCATGTGCATATTGTGCATATATAGGTATTCGTATACAACGTGGAATACACCGCACTCCGCGACTCGCTTTTTTACATAGAAAGGTGTTGAAATTTGCCTAAAATAGTTCAGATGAGCTCTCGCGAAAATTGCGAAATTTGTGGTTTTTCTTTTGAGAATTGGCTCTTATCAATCAAATCAATTCAGAAACATACTTTTTTTTACATTAGCTTCCCACAGGATGCCCTGTTCCACTAGGCGATGCTGTACGAAGGGTATTTTTATGAATAGGAAGGAAAGGATGTTCTGAGAAGAAAATGTAGGCATCTGGGGTTATGTGTCAAGGAGTGACAAACGTACGAACCCATGCATCTCTTCATCTGCAGTGCAAGGCGATGGGTCAAAAGATACCAACTGAAGAGGTAAAAATTCTTCGCTCCACCAGTCCCTCTCCATCCGATCCGCCGTGCAGAAGGTGGGCAGATGCATCCGCCACCAAGACCTAGACAAACCTTACCCCAACAACCCGGACACCCTTGCTAATTCCCCTAAACCACTCGGGGTGACCTATGGCAGAGGTGTTGGTTACCCTTTAATTCGTTTCTGGGGCGGCAATACCCATATCCGCCTCCCCTTTGTAAATATATTTTTTTGCATTCTAAATTGATTTAAATCTAAACCAAATATAACCATATATATCGCCTGCGGCGCAGTGGCCATCTTATATTATTTTAAACCCGTATAAAGATTATATTCAAATGTGTATTTAAATAAAATTGTGTCATAACCGTTATACCCAGTTTCATTCAAAGGATGGAACCATACTAACCTTTGCTTCTCTTTTTTTGTTGTTTTAGGTACGATTTTTTTTTCGTCTTTATTATAAGCACCCCCTAATAAAGCAATTTGTCAGCCGGTCAATTACACAGTATTAACACAACTAAATACACACATAACGAGAAACCAAAAAATATACATATACAAAAATAACATTTCAAGTAACTACAATATAAAGGCATAAAACATATAGGTAGATAGATATTACAGCATATAACATATTCATGGACATATATAATACGTATTGTGCCAGGGTGCGTTATCGTGGTGCAAAATAGATGCCATTTTAAAACTTATAAATAATCTAAAACACGCACAAAGGTAGATGTACTCAATACAGCGTAATTTTTATAAATACCAAATTATGACGCTAAAATTTGGAGGGAAGTGTCAATGATAGATGTGTTAACCTAACAAAAAAAAGAATTCCATTCGGATGACTCAAATTGCCACACGGTGGCCGATCCTTAAACTATTGATCGAGGTGGTATATTCGTAACTATAACTACTGTTACCGTTAGTTTCCGTGCGTGTATAAGCATTTCAATTGCAACGGCTATCAAACAAGTAAACTTTTGAATGAATTCTGACATTTTATGTTTTTTATTTCGCTCGCATTCCAGGATTAACGAGTTCGCTTCCTCTCATAAATTTGTCTCGGGTCTTGCCCGAGGGACCGGTAGTATATCGCTATGCCGCTTTATTGAATATTGCGCTACTAAAATCTTAACAAATCAAATATTTATAATCATAACAAATTTTCTTCCTTACTAGTTTCCTTGTTGGCTAGTGATGACAAAATATATATATTTTGTATTTGTATATAAACTAATGAATTTCCGCAACAATCTCTTTATAGTTTGTGACCTTCTAGTTGTCTAGTTCCTTTCACAGATGGCCAAACATTTTTATTCATAACTCCCTGGTAGTGACAAACTTTTTTTTGTCTCATCCCCTCCACCCTCCATAAAAAATCTTGTAGACCTTTTAGAACCTTTTCTAGAGTTGGAGATGCCTTCAGCATCGCCCTGATAAGATATCTTTTTTTCTATGTTAATACCGCACGGGAGTCTCAACTACTCTGAAAAGCTTGGAGCCAAGACTATGGGTTCCACGACAACTCAACAAAGTGGCATATAAATAATCCATAACCTAACGCAATTGTAACCTATTTAACCTAGTTTTTTTTAACGCTTTTATTGACTTTTAAAATGAGTGACGTCGTTTTGTTGAGTTGTCCGGTCACCAAGACTATGATATCCCCAATTGGGGTGTGTTATTAGGCTGAAGGTAGTAGGGGAAGAGGTGTGAAGATGAAGGTTGGGAGGTATCTGACTTTTCAAATCAAGTCACCAAACACGGCTAAGACCATTTCCAGCAATGTTTCATTTCTGAATGGTGGTCTTGCACGTGCTACAAATGAACTAGGTATATGATTTTTAACGCGTAAACAAATTATGAAGTAACACAAATTTATCAAAGTAAAATTTACTTTTAATTTGAACCCGCGACCTCCGGATAGCAAGTCGATCACGGAGGCCGAAATAATCACAAACGTTTTTTTTAAATGGCTTAAGTCGTGTTTGGTGACCAGATCTAAATACATTCTTCCCTTTCTCTTTTTCATTACTCAATCGCCTTCAGTCTCACACCCCAATTGAGGATGTGATAATGCCACTGCCTCTAGAGAGTTAGGAGCAATTGGTGTTTTGTATGAAATTCACATAATAAAAATACTTCTCATTCATTGTTTTCGACAGTACATGGTCGAGAGGTAAGGCTCTCGACTAGCAATCCGAAGGTCATGGATTCAAAACCCGGCGTGCACAAATAACTTTTATCTGATTGATTTGTGTTATTTCACAATTGATTAATTAAAAATAATTTGTAATATATTTTCGGCACGTTTCAAAGTGGAAGATACTCTTAGTATCACCCTTGTGTAAGACTAATACCATGTAGAATTGAAACATTGCTTGAAATGGCTTTAGCCGTGTTTGGTGACTAGATTTGAATAGCCAGATACTTCCCCACCTTCCTCTTTCCATCTCTTTCCTGACTATCTTCATCCCCATAACATCAGTGTGGCTGAGTTGGCATCACGTTTGGGTCCAATCCCGGCGTCGCATGTTCGATTCCTCGGCTGGCTTAGTCCTCCAACACAACACAGGCAACATTTTCCGCTTTCTGTGGTGGTAGTAGGAGACTTTCAAATATTGTCGGGTTTTTTAAGTGAAACTTCTATAGCCCCGCTGTGTTTTGGATTCCGGATGAAACGGAAATGACGAACCTGCGACGCATCAACTGCGCTCATTGGCCGCTTTGATTATGATGTCACTTTTTAAGATTCCTATTGTTTGTGATATTAGACAGAAATTACGCTAGGGCTGCGCTCATTGGTCGCTTTGATTATGAGCTCACTTTTCAAGTATTGGTTGAGATTGTATTTGTAAAGTTTTGTTTCTACCGCGTGTAAACTGCACTCGATTTTTTTTGTAACCCGGGAATATTTGTCTTTCTTAAAAAATATATAATAAATAACCCAATTGTGGACGCCATAGTCTCACTGGATACAGACGCGATCAGTATCACAAAAAAACGTAATTCTCGTTTTATGTTTCGATTCCACAAATAACTACTTATTCGAAAATTAAACAGGTCTCGAGTATGCACATCACTATAACACTTATCCTAGTATTACATCGAGTTTATCTAAGTTAACACATGCATACAGTTTTTTTTACAATACTCAACTCAAATAACACGTATTTGAGATAAATCAGACTCAAGCCCGAACAGATTACCATTAGAGTTTCCCTGTGAGAGGATGTTATCCTCCCAGAGGTACTTATATTATTTTGTAAAGTCGCCTTTTAGTCATAATATTGCGATATATATATTATTTATTACTGCCCATTTATATGGTAATGTATTAAATGCTTAAATCGCTCATATCCTCCATTTAGTTATAGGTAATAATTCTTCAAGATAAAGCTTTTAATTTATAGATTTAATTTATATCTCTTTTTGAATGGACGGTCATTTTAACCTCTCGGGCTTCGGGCCTGTTTTTTCGGAAGATCAAAATATTTCAGCTTTGCAATAAAATTCAAATAAATGGAATGTTTCTGAATGAATCCCAAGAAGTTAAAAACGGTTTTTGAAAGGTTGTGAAATATGGTTTAATTTTAATTTTATATTTTGAAATAAATATAAAAAGTTTTAAATATGTTTTTTTTATGCAAATATCAAAAAGTTTTAAAAATGGCTCACCTCACGTTTTTTCTAACTTAAAATACTGACTGAATGCTGTAGAAATGACATCCCTGAGGTGTTTTTGTAGTAAAACCATGTACGATCTTGTGAGAAACGTCGAGATCCGCAAAGAATGTAAGGCTGAGATGTAGAAAGGGATGCTCTGATGTTTTGGGCATGTAGAGCGAATGAACGAAGAAAGGAGTGTAAATAAAATATATATTACGCAAATATTAATGGTAGAAGAAGTCGGGGACGCCCGAGGAAGACATGGCAGGACCAAGTTGTGATGATCTCGCCTTTGGGCCTACGAAATAATTCTTTTAAAATTGAGAGATCAATTTAGAATTATATTTAATTTTTGTAACATGGAATGGTTTCAGCATACGATTCTCTGTTTCAATTCATGGGGGTGATTTATGGGTCCTTACCACTAAATAACCACATGTGTTTGCGTAGCTCAAGTGCATGCGAGCCCCGGCAAAGGCCATTCTTCACAAAACTAAGAAGGGACCCAGAATAACATTTAGAGGGATTTTTTCAGGTTCATTATCAAGTCAGGGGCGGCCGATGGATATTTGCCCGAGTGGTGACTGACTTTAACGCGAGCAAATTGATTTGCGAAACAATTGTCTTGTGAATTTTCTATGGCAGTAGGAAATTGAAAACTAGGCAATAAAGATTAATCTTGGTGCATTTAAATATACTAGAGCGACGCGCCGATTAGGGGTTAAAATATTTAACATATTTGTCAAAATAAGATTGCAGAATTCGTTAAATAGTGACGCACGCAGAAAGAACGAAAACGTGTACAGACAATGCTTATATAATGTTATTATATAACCAATAAAGTCGACGCAAGTAATTAGGATGAGTAGTGAATTGAAGTTGCGCCACTGAGCTCTTCTTTTAAGCGTTATTGGGATAATTTATGACTCCGGCGCAGACAAAATTAGTTTACACCGAAAAAAAAAAAAAGCGAACATGGTTCCTACACAAAATTCTCTGAAATAATAGTTAAAGTGTGACATTTTTGACTATTAAAGTTGATATATGCATATTGGGAGATGTGCCCACTTGAGGTTTTAAAAAGTGACTAAGAAATTATTGAAACCACACAAGTAGATGGGTGGGAGTCAGGGGGCAGAGAGTTGGAACAGGACAGTCGGGGAGAGATTCTGGAGACGCACGGGCTAGATAAAAATCATCGAGGTTGAATACACGTCAGAATAATAACTCTGTGCGCGTAAACCGGGAATAATTCATTAAATTAAAGGATAATAGTCGCGAGGAGACCAGCTCGGTGCTTCTAAATCGGGGATATTTCTTTTTAATTAAACAAAGGATAGTTCGTCTTTATTAAACAAAAAAAAAGTCCACGCGAATAAGGAAGTCAGAGATTGCGGCTTGCGAGTTCATAAAGTGCTTTAATTAGTGATTAATCAATTAGTGCACGAGGGATGCTGGTTTTGGATTGTGATTCGTGCATGTCATGGTTGTGTGCATGAGAGGGGTAAGTTTGACAAATTGAATTAATTATTAACAACATTAATGTTTGGATTTCGTACAAAGCAGGGTTAAAACAATAGGATCATCATTACTCCCCGAGTATTTTAATTGTTTATAATTGTTCGTCTAGCTTGTATTTTTCTAGATTTTAAACATGTATTATGGTTATATAGCGCCTTGAGGTGTTTTCCATAAAATCGGTGCCATGTGGATCGTTCAAATATTTGTATTATTATTATAGCTACTTTAATGAGGCCTTTAATAAGGAACCATGTCATCTAAGTCGGATGCTCTAATCGAAAAAAAAAGGGCGTTCCCTCCGTAAGTCGATCCGGGGCTGCCTGAGGTTGGCCGGCGACAATTTCTTGAGACAAGACCGTTGTAAAATAATAATTTGGGGTTCAATGAACTAAAATAGCATTGGAAGCACAAAGTGCTCTTTCGGGCAATAAATCTTAGACGAGAGACTTCATTTAAAAGACGGGATTTTGAAACCACAAAACAATAATAAAATCCTTTAAAAGTGCTTTGTTGGTGATCTAGAAAACTAGGTTACTGGGTATTCTCCAATACATAACGGGTAACAAAATACATAGGTATAGAATGTAGGTATAAATTAATGTGTAAAGCGCCTTTGAGGTGTTAATTATTATTTACGAGTTTCGTAATAATAATTTTAAACGTAGCTAGGGGACTATATTCAGGAAGGTTTTTTTTGAAAAGGCATTAGGTAATATAACAGTTTATGGAAGGTGCGTAGCATGGGCATCTTTGCTTACTAACAAAATCTGACATAATTAAATTCCCACTCCTAAAATTTTCCCATATCTTATTCCAAAATTTAGGTATCACGACAAGTCTATTACATAGGACTATACATAAAATTATCGTATAATCCTCACCTTTTGGTTTACGCTTAGGTAGGTATATTTCATTCGATATTCGGTTTAGCAAAAACTTTCACATTGTCGGTTGAATGAAGCCGTCGGTAGGTATTCATATTTTAAGCGTAATGCGTTATATCCACCTACATAAGTAGCAAAAGTTTTCTTAACTCCCTCACACTAGGAATAGGGATCATCCAGCATCAGGGTGGGAATGTACTCTGGACGAAATAGCAGCCGGGGAAATAGAAGGAAGGGAAGCCAGATTCACGACCTGGTGCCTTTCATTCTCGGACCCGGCACCCTGGAAACCGAGCTTGTCATTCCTTCTTTGAGCTGATATTTGAGTTTGAGCTTGGGGTACGCCTATCGTAGAGCATATGCCCGTGACACATTTAGGGGAAGGTCCCAAGTTACGCTTGTATATGTTATGCGAGGGGACGTATTTTTTTCATTCAAATCAAATACCGATGACCATCGCGATTGCAGGTTGGCGCATGTTTCTGTAACGTGCCTAGAAAAAAACGTAATCAATATTTCTACTGGTTCGACGTTTCTTTGTTGGAATCCAGATAAGTTTTCTTAACTCCCTCCCACTAGGAATAGGGATCATCCAGCATCAGGGTGGGAATGTACTCTGGACGAAAGAGCAGCGGGGGAAATAGAAGGGAGGGAAGCCAGATTCACGACCTGGTGCCTTTCATTCTCGGACCCGGCACCCTGGAAACCGAGCTTGTCATTCCTTCTTTGAGCTAATTTTTGAGTTTGAGCTTGGGGTACGCCTATCGTAGAGCATATGCCCGTGACACATATAGGGGAAGGTCCCAAGTTACGCTTGTGTATGTTATGCGAGAGGACGTATTTTTCATTCAAATCAAATACCGATGACCATCGCGATTGCAGGCTGGCGCATGGTTTTGTAGCGTGCCTAGGAAAAACGTAATCATTATTTCTACTGGTTCGAGGCGGCGTGCCGGACGGAGAACGGGACTATTGAGGACATGAGTGACTGCCAAGGCGAGGATCGGTGACATCAAAATCTTCCTTAATTAAATTCATACATCGCCAGATCAGAGGAGAGAGCGGCCCCACCGATCTCCTGACATTGCCGATTGTCTAATCAACTTCGGTTTAATGTTTATGCCGGTGCTTTAGGAGTAAATGGAACTCAAGTCATCGGCATGCTGAAGAACTTCAAAATCATCATCATCATCATCAATCCAGAGTAGGATGTCACGATCTAAAACCTCGTGCCACCCACGCATTTCCTGAACAGTTCCTGACATCGGCTATCACGCCATTAATCGGAGCAGACCCTCATATCAAACGGTATGAGATGACCTCTCATCATCATCATCAACATATTTTTAATTTGGCGGCTTATTGGTCGATATTATTCCCATTACCACTCTATGATCCAGTAACACACATCAAACTCTTTCCCGACAGAAGGCAAAACATGTCGATTTTCATTCGTCGCTTGCGACCTTAACATTCTCCGGAGGCGTTGGAATTGGAAGCTGATTCGGCGGTCTATGACCATCACCTTATCAGTTGGGCTATGGAGGAGTCCAATTATTTAAACAGCACATGTTCTGTCTCATGTTAATCCAAAATACCTACCCGTAGAATCAAATTAACAAAATAAAACAAGCTAGCTAACTAACAAACTGCATCTAGAACTGTGAGTGTAGAATTATTGCACTCCGTACTGCTTGAGTGTAAATCTTTTGTTAGAATGTACATAAATGTCAAATTATTTTCATGATAGCATTTTATAGAGCTGCAGAGAGTACGTGACATCGCATCGAAAGGTAGGATCTTCTCAATTCGCCGTTTGAATGTAAATTTATATATTAGATGCTAGGAGGGAAAATGCAGATTACTTCAATAAAAATAGTCGTCGATGAGCGTAGGTGTATAACAGGTGCTAGGGGAGGAAGCTGAACGAATATAGTTAGATAATTAGTTAATTTTCAAGCTAGTCAGACTCAGTCATTGTTATTCGAAGCCTTGCAAATTGTAACACGCCATATCTAAAAGAACAAGGGTTTACCACAAATAAATTATTAATTAAATTGGATTAACTATACCAAACCACTAAAAAAAAAAAAAGTACACAACGTTGTGGGGTTAATTACAATTGATTAATTGAGAGCATCTCGTCACGTTTGCATAAAAGTATTACGTGATGGGGTTGAAAAGGCGCTGCAAAAGAAATGCAGGGGAGAGACGCGAGAACGGGCGAGCTACGAGCTTTTAAAGGCCGACCGGGGTTGCGCCTGTAGCTGTAGCACTGTAGCAGCATTTGGGATTCAAAAGTATAGGTTTTACTTCATAGGGGGGGGGGGGTTTATCACAAAGTGAATCAGATACTTGAGTATTACTACAAGCAAGCCAGAATAATAGAAGAGCCTTTATGAGAGGATGTACGAATGTGAACGAGGCAAGGAGAATGTGTGAGGTGGCAACGAGATAAGACCGAGTAGTTTGGCGGTCCGTCCTCTTTTCCTACCCCTGCGGGAAAACGGCATGATGGTTAGTTAGTTAGTAAATTCCTGATAACGAAAAAAGATTAAAACACTTACATATTTTATCGGGAAAATGTCTTATAAACATTATCGTCTACTCACGTTTTGTCGTTTCATGTAATAATAAGTAATATAATTTTCCCAAAATTTCATAATTTTTTTTCAAATTGCGGTCGGAAACTTTGGATTCATAAACGTGTGCGTTTTAATCATTTTGCGGTTAACTTTAGATTGGAATATATAGCGAGATGTTATCTCTTTCTAACACCGTTTAGATCATATTTATAAGCATGATAGTAAGGTCGACACAACGATTTCTATGAGACCCGTACGAGTTGTTCCGAAAACCAAACAAATTTGCCTGAGAGGTTAACGATAGTTTTTTTTACCCCCATAATGTTGGGCTTTTAAATAGCGTGTAATACAAACCTGCAATCATTTCAACAATTGATCACAACACGGGCGTTAAAATTTTCCTTGGATCGTAATAAAGTGTTGTTATAAACTTTACGAGTGTTGGGGATACCTATTGACTGTAAATAGGTAAAACATTTAATGTCGCAAAATGAAACCTTTACAGAAAAGATAAAAATATTGTTTATGGATTTATATAACTAATTAAATATCTTGAATATTTATATTTATATTTAACTTAATGAGTAAAACGTCAAATTGTAATATTTAATTAAATGAATACAATATTAGCGAAAATCAATCGAGAACCTGGGCATCAATATATGAATCGGAAAATCCAAATACCTGTGCTGAGCATTTCGAAACAGTTTACCTAAACCACATAAAATTTTAACTACACAAAAAATTGTCTCTAAACCAAAATCTAAGAATATGGATAACCCATGGACTATTGTTTTTAATGAGAAGTAAGGAAAAATACTACCGCCTGTCAAAAAAATCCCTAATGATGTCAACACCTTCTACAAGAAATACCGTAACAAACTTGCGCTTTTAGTTAGACTGACAAAAGAGAATTATTTTCATGATAAAATAAAACTTGCTAGTCAAGACAGCAAAGAGTTCTGGAAAATCATCAATACAATAACCAACAAAAGCACAAAACAAAAATTACCAAATTCAATTACTCATCAGGAAATCAACACCGACACCGAAAAAAGTCTAAAAGTTTGTGGTAATATTTTTAACGATTATTTTGCTAATGTCGGTTTTAATCTTGCTCATAATATTACAACCAGGCTCTATACCAGCGATCTGGAGGTTTCGAGTTCAAATCCCAGCTAGTGCATTTGGCGTGTAAATTTTATTTGACGGATTTGTGTTGTTTCGCAATTGAGGTGCTCAGTGGAAGAATAGCCCAAATCACATCAGCGAAAACTTCATAATTTTATATATTTTTGTCTCATCTATGAAGGCACAGTTCCCTAATTTTAGTTTTTACTGATTTCAAAGGATCTTTGAAAGAGTGAAAACTAAATTTGGGCTAATTGAACTAATTTTGGATTTCCTACTTTTGTGGGTTGAGCCACTCTTCCGCTGAGAGTCTCAATTTAATAATTTAAAAGTAATATGAGGTGTAGTTGCGGCAAGTTCCCGTGTGGAAGATAATTTCAGTATCGCCCTGAAGTAAGACCACCATTCAGAATTGAAACGTTGCTTGAGATAGTTTTAGCCGTGTTTGGTGGCTGGATCTGAATAGCCTGATATCTCCCCACCTTCCTCTCCCCAACTCCTTCCCCTTTCCACTACCTTCAGCCTCACAACCATACCTTAATAGGGGGTGCCATCGTCTCACTGGTTCCAGGCGGTTGAGAGCAGTTGGGAATTTTGTGTTTAGCAGTTCACATGTAATAACAAAGTAGTTTGACCACTCGGCCAGACACCTGTCAATTCGATATTTTGGCATTGTGTTATTATTGATAAATATATCATGAACTTGAAAACAATCTTTACATTTTACCTGTCAAGTAAACCATCAATAATCAATATGATAATATTATAATCTAGATTCTGTAGACATCGATAGCAGCTATAAATAATTCAAAGAATGATAACATTATTTTGTTGATTACAATTTCTGCTGTTTCACCATTCTCACCGATCCAACATTGATTAGCTGATTATAATTTTGTTTGTCATTTTGGTAATTAACTTATTGATATCTGTCTTTATTGTCATCCGACGGGTTATTAAATACAATAGTACATAGGTATACGAATGCATTTAAATTCATAGTTGAGTGCAGTATGGGGCTAAGGTGAACGTTGAAGACGAATATTAGCATACTCGTATCTTCAATGTTGTGCGTAAGATCTAGACATCTGTAATTACAACCTAAATTAATATGATTACGGCATACAGGATTATTTTTGTAGCAAATCATACTCAGTATAATTTTTTTTGTTAATATTTATATTTTTTTTAACAATTTTGTTGTAGGCACATAATTAATTCTTGTAAAACTGAGTAATATTCAGTTTGATTTTAATGCATCTCTAGTTCTTAAATGCATCTATGTAGAATGATGCGGAATCTTGGAAGTAGAAATTAATCGATTCCCGACATCCGATCGAGCTGAAACTCGGTGGATAGAGTCTTTGACGATGACAATGCATTCTATCAATTCTATCATATTCTATATCTTGGTGGCTATCTCGCATCAACACGCGGACATATACGCATTTTTATTAAACTTTAAGAAATCAAAGCACCTAATATTCAAAATAAATGACGGCAAATGAAATTTTAACGGCCTCCGTAGTCTAGGGGTGAGGCTCTTGACTCGCAATCCGAAGGTCGCGGGATCGAATCCCGGCGTACGCAAATAATTTTTATTGGTTTACTTTGTGTTACTTCACAATTAATTTATAAAAAATAATATCTATATTGTATTTTTGCGGCACGTTCCAGAGTGGAAGTTACTCTCAGTGTCGCCCTGGTGCAAGACCACCATTCAGAATTGAAACGTTGCTTGAAATGATTTTAGCCATATTTGGTGACCAGATCTGAATAGGCAGGTCCTTCCCCACCTTCCTCTTTCCCATCTCCTTCCCCTCCCCACCACTACCCTCAGCCGCACAACATACTCCAACTCAGACGGGAGCAGATGGGACTCTTGTGAGGTATTCATTGAGGTCTTTCACATTAAAAAAATGTCGATTTTAAAAATCAAAATTTGTCAATGTTGGTTGCGCGGTTCATTCTCGAGAAAGAATGTTCAAACCTCAGTCAAACATATTATGAAAAAACATTGTTTTGTGTACAATACCTAAACATTTTAAATATGTCGTTTGTACATTTATTGCACAAAAAATTTGAACCGTATTAAAAGCGAGAGTTAATCTGTATGTTGATCTGAAAAGACTTGTCTTATCTCTTATAACGGCTACTTGAGAAATTGCAACTTGTTCCCTTCCGCCTTTAGGCAAAGCGTGACGCGTTTGACAGTCTTTCCGAGATCTTTTGGGAACTATCTGACTTAGTTCCTTTTGCATTGCGGTAAATAATTGCACCGGTAAAACTGTAAACACCGGCTAAACACTTGCTTGGTGTTATTTTAAATTTAAGTGCCTTTGAATAATTTATGGAATTTTAGGAATGAATTTCAATATTTAAATTAAATGAAGACAATATTAGCGAAACTCAATCGAAAATTTGGAGAGAGAAAAATCAGAAAACGATATTTGCACCTCTGGGGTGCCAATATATTTTTCTGTTTCTAGATTTTCGACTGAGTTTTGATAATATTGTCTTCATTTAATTAAATATTAAAATTTGAGGTATTACCACTGGCGTAGCTGAGGGGGGCAGCGGGGGGTGGCCTGCCCGGGTGCCACCCGAGTGGGGGTTGACACCCGTCCGAGTGTCACCCCTCAAGAGCACGGTCTGTAGCTCTATGGCTCCCCGTGTAGTGCCCCGAAACGGGAGAATTTTGAGTCTAAAGTTATGTTTATAGTTGCAAATAGCCTATATTTATGAAGATATTTTTATCCAATTACGATCCGAAACTTTAGTTTCATAAAGGTGTATAATTTACTTCTTTTGCGGTTATTTTTTAGATTTCCTATAAAGCGCCGTATTTTCTCTTTCTAACACTGTTTAGATCATATTTCTCACTATGATAGTAAGGGAGATACAATGATTCCTACAAGACCTAGATAAGTTGTTCCGAAAAATGAACAAATTGGTATTACGTATTAATTGGAGATGAATTCAACGCAACACGTCCTTAAAAATACATTAAGAGTGATGAAAAAAATATGTAAAAATTGGTTAAATAGGTTACGTTAGGTTTGGTTACGGGCTATTTTTGAATTGTAGCTTTAAATGACGTTTCAAAGAGGTGTTGAGTTGAGTTGTTTCTGAGTTGGCATGGAACTGTATTAATTTTTGCTTTTTGAAAGTTGTTGCCTTCTCATTTTCAATATTTCATTTATGTTCTTATTCTCTATTTTTTGTTGCCTGTTAAATCTAGTCCCCAGACACAAGCGATGAAAATATACCTCACCAAAAGAAAATGCCTTTGAGTTCATTCTCATTTCGTTTCCGATGTCTGGGAGACCTAATCTATCCATTTTGTTTGTGAATTTATGTAGTACTTGCGTCATTTATTAATTTAATCGACTACATAATATTTTAATAATATCAATGATTGCGTTCGTGATAGTGCAATCAACAATTTTTGATTTAGTACTATTTATAGATGGTGTTAAAAAAGTGAAGGCTACCGACATCTGTGGTCAATTAATTCAGCTTACTATGTTTCACCCAAATGGTGTGAGTCCTTGCTTATGGATGATTATCAGGATATTGATCGATATTGTAGATTTTCGTTTTATCTTCTAGTCTCCCACTCCACAATGACTAGTTGTTTTGAAGGAAGGGAGTTACTCTTTAAAAAGGCTCGCATCATGTGTTTTATGTTCTTTCTTGACAATAAACTCAAAACAGCTCATAAGTCGGGGCTAGTGTAACAGTTGTTATTCTTACCGGTTTTGTTTCTTATAAATTGTCCATGTTCAATAAGTTGAAATAAAAGTGAAAAGTTTGTAAATAGAACGAGATTTTATTTAAAAGGATCACTCCAGATTTTAACATTTGATCCTTCCACCGGATTACAATCAGGAGATTGTATATATAAATAAAAAACAAGGAACCAGCAGCCAAAAAATACAAAATTGATTGAACCTGGAAATCATTAAGGAAAGTGGACCACATAGCAATTCTGAGATAAGTATTCAGTGTCTTCCTATCACATCTATCTTATGTTTATTCAGACCTCATGTATTTAATCGAGATTTATCTTAAATAGAGTCATTATTATAAATAAAATCACTACCCACTTGAGAATAATAATATAATATTACTTGAATAGTGTTCTCAAATAGTATTGTCAAGATTGTCATTGGTATTCTTTCAAACGGGTGCTTGCTCAAATAAAATAATTGTCAAGCAATAGTAACAATATACAATCAAAAATGGAAAATATAAAATCATTAATAAGCAAACGTGGCGTGATTAAGGGAAAATTGACTAGGTTCGCAGATTCATTAAATGCATTGTCGGTAAATGAAATTAAATTAAGATATGATCGGGTGAAATCATTGCTAGATGAATTCGAAGCAGTTCAACTGAAAATTGAAATGTTACCGGATTCAGACGAAATTGAAAATTATAGTCAACGAGAAGCTTTCGAAAACCAATATTTCTCAGTTTTGGCAACGGCCAAAGGCGCGATCGAATCCGTTGATCAAAGTAAGGTGGAAATAAAACTACCCACCCTTCAATTACGGGAATTTCATGGAGATCAGAGAAATTGGGTTAATTTCGTCGAAACCTTCAAGACTTTAGTGCATAATAACAGTACTTTAAGCAATGTGCAAAAATTCTTTTACTTGCAATCCACCTTAAAGGGAAACGCATTAAAAATAATAGCCAATCTAGAAGTTTCGGAATTAAATTACCTTTCCGCTTGGGAATTGTTAAATGAACGATATGCAAATTTAAGAACTACCGCGCATAAACACATCCAATCTCTATTTCAATTAAAAGACATGAAACAAGAAGAGCCTGTAGCATTGAGGTATTTAATTGATGAAACAAACGTTAGTTTAAAGGCATTACAAAATATCGGGATCAAGGTAGATCAATGGGATCCGTTGATTATTTATATAATATCAAATAAATTAGACGCATCTACTCGAAAAAATTGGGAGCAATATACATTGCAAGACGAATTACCTACGTTAAAGGAATTCTTAAAATGTTTATCTGCTAGGGCACAAGTATTGGAACTTATGAACGCTTCTGAGAAAAAGATTTCTAGCTTACATAAAACACAAATAAGCAACAATAATTACAAAAAAGATTCATCAGTATTTTTAGCGGTAAAGGCTAACAACTGCATTTATTGTAACGAGAAAGGTCACCAAATTTATTATTGCAAAAAATTTATAAAATTGAAATTACATGAGAGGATTGATGCTACGAAATCAATCCAAGCATGTTTTAAATGTTTAAAGGTGGGTCACCATGCACAGAGTTGCAAGGCAAACCTTTCTTGCAGGCGCTGTGGCAAGGATAACCACAACACCTTGCTACACAATGAGGTACCTCTGCGGGAGGCCTCCAATATGGATGCTGATAACGAGGTTTCAGTATCAAATTTTTCTGCATCGGATAAAGCAGAAAAAATAATATTATTGTCAACTGCCAACATAGGAGTTGTGGGTAGTAACAATAAGATTTTTAAAGCCCGTGTTCTGATTGATTCAGGGGCCCAGTCAAATTTTATGAGAGCTGAATTTGCTAATAAATTAAATTTACCATGTGAATTGATAAACAAACCCGTCTCTGGGATCCATAATAATATCACACACATAAAAAAGAGAATTTCAGTGGAGATGACTTCGCTTAATACTGATTATAAACACGAAATATCATGTCTGATTTTACAGGAGATTACAACAAACTTACCATAAGTGACAATGGAGAAAAAAGTCTTCAAGCTACCACGAGGATTGGAGCTAGCTGACCCGAACTTCAATATAGCTGCACCCATCGACATCCTGTTGGGCGCGGAAAGTTTTTGGGAAATCCTAACCAACGATAGATTGAAACTCGAGTCGGGACCAACACTTCAACGTACGCAACTGGGATGGATCATATCAGGACCGATCAACATGTACCCCAAGCAAAGGCCTGTATCAGATTTTTGTAGTTTATCTATAAATAAAATAAGTCATCAAATAGAAAAATTTTGGAAATTGGAGGAGATTAATCCCACTAAGATTCTAAATCATGAAGAAAAGGCTTGTGAAGCCAGTTTCGCTAGTACTCATACCAGACAAGACGACGGTAGATACGTAGTAAGTTTACCGCGTCGAGCATGCATTGATCAGCTGGGAAGTTCATTGCTCACTGCTGAAAAAAGATTTAAAAATTTAGAGAGAAAATTTGTGTCGAATCCCGAATTGAAGACACAATATATACAATTCATGCGTGAATATGAGGAATTGGGTCATATGGAGGTGTGTGACCAGTCAAAGGGGGATCGTGAATCCTATTTTTTACCTCATCACGCTGTAATAAAAGAATCAAGCACTACTACTAAAGTGAGGGTCGTTTTTGACGGCTCCGCCAAAACTTCAAATGGAATTTCTCTCAATGACGCCTTGATGACAGGACCTGTTATACAAAAGGACTTATACACCCAACTATTGCATTTCAGGAAACATCAAGTGGTCCTGACGGCCGACATCGAGAAGATGTACCGCCAGATTAACGTGTGTGAAGCGGACCGTGACCTGCAGAAGATAGTATGGCGCGAGTCGCCGCAGGAGGTGCTCAAGCATTACCGTCTGAAGACAGTCACATATGGTCTGGGGCCTTCCTCCTTCTTAGCCACTAGAACTCTACGGCAAATTGGTATGGATAACTATGTAAATTTTCCTAGAGCTAGTCAGGTCATAGAAAATGACTTCTATATGGATGACTTGTTAACCGGAGGAGATGACATGGAATCCTGTAGAGAGTTAAAAGAGCAATTAATCAGCATCTTTTTGTCTGCGGGGATGACCTTAAGGAAATGGAGGTCTAATGTCTTGGAGTTGTCAGCCGAGTCGGGCCAAGCTAAGATTGCCGAATCAGGCAATTCTGAAAAAATTATTACTGACAATCCAAAGACTGAGAAAATATTAGGATTAAGATGGAATAATGAATCTGATTATTTTTCTTATATAATAATGAAACCATCAAGTCGAACCGAGAGTAAAAGACAGATATTATCTTGCATTGCATCAACTTTTGATCCATTAGGTCTGCTAGGACCGATTATAGTTGTAGCCAAATTGATAATGCAGAAGTTATGGCAGTCTAAAGCAGCGTGGGATGATCCATTGCCTAATGAAACATTAGCACCCTGGAGGTCCTACCTTCAAGAATTAATTCAATTAAATGTGTTGAAAATACCAAGAAAAATTATTTGCAGGCAATCTAAATATCTACAACTGCACGGTTTTTGCGACTCATCTGAGAAGGCTTACGGAGCCTGCGTTTACATGGTGTCAGTGGACCATATCGGTAAGTGGCATTCACACCTAATAACGTCTAAATCAAGAGTAGCACCATTGAAGTGTATTTCACTGCCAAAGTTGGAGCTTTGTAGTGCTGTGCTACTGGCGAAATTAATAAAAAATGTAAAACAAGCGCTAAATATAGTGGAGATCGACACATATTATTGGTGTGACTCCATGATAACGTTGTGCTGGCTGAAAGGTCAACCTACGAGATGGGCTACTTTCGTTGCAAACCGAGTAGCTGAAATACAAGAACTTAGTGATCCAGATCGATGGAGACACGTATCTTCAGCAGACAATGCAGCGGATATACTTTCAAGAGGAACCACTACAGATAAATTGATAAATTCTGCAATATGGTGGAATGGACCAAGTTGGTTGACCGAAGGAGTCAACGCTTGGCCTATATCAAAGATTTCGTGTTCAAACCCTCCGGAACTCAAAAGCAAAAATGTTCTATTATCCACGGATGTTCAAGAATGGGAGATATTTAAAAAATTCTCATCATTTATTAAATTGAAAAGAGTTACTGCATATGTATTGCGATTTGTCAATAACTGCAGAAGTGTTAAAGGTAGAATTTCAGGCAATTTAAGTGTAGCTGAATTGGAATCAAGCTTGAAATGTCTACTGAGATCAGCTCAAATACACGCCTTTCAAAGGGAATTGAAGGAATTAAAAAACCATGGCATCGTCAACAGAAAAAGTAATTTAAAATCTCTTCATCCCTTCTTACATGATGGTCTAATATATGTGGGCGGTAGGCTGAATTTAGCTACACAGTTATCGTACCAACAGAAACACCCAATTATCTTGCCAGCTAAACATAAGCTAACTGAATTGATAATACGTCACTACCATTATGTAAACTTACACGCAGGACCTCAAGCTCTGTTAGCTGAAATACGACTAAAATTTTGGCCTATCTTTGGGAAAAATACTATTAAAAAGATATTACATAAATGTATTGTGTGTTTTAGATGTCGTCCCCGAACCGGTCATCAAATCATGGGAAATTTACCACCCGAAAGAATCACGCCGAGTCGTCCTTTCGCAATCACTGGAATCGATTATGCCGGACCAATTCCAATTAAAAGTGGGACGCTGAGAAAAGCTTCCCTCGTGAAATCGTATTTATGTATCTTTATTTGCTTTTCAACCAAGGCTGTTCACTTGGAATTAGTTTCGGATTTATCTAGCAATGCTTTTTTGAACAGTTTAAAAAGGTTTATCTCCCGTAGGGGGCAACCTGAAAAGATCTTTTCCGACAATGCTAGTAACTTTAGAGGGTCTTGCAGCAAGCTCAAAGAGCTGTACACCAGTTTGAGGGAAAACAACGACAAGATTCAAAATTATTTAGTGAACAGAGGTATTGAGTGGAAGTTCATAACCCCTCGAGCCCCTAATCAGGGAGGTTTGTGGGAAGCAGCAGTTAAATCAGCAAAGTTCCATTTGTATAGAATCACTAATAATTCTTCATTAACCTTTGAACTCTTGTATACCTTAATTTGTCAGATTGAGGCCTGTCTGAACTCCCGTCCATTAACTTCCTTGTCCGATGACATCCATGATTACCAACCACTCACCCCAAACCATTTCCTTATAGGCACTGAATCCTCTATCATTCCGGAGAGAGACGTCCGGGCGATACCAGACAACAGACTAACTCAATATCAGAGGATCAGTTCGCTAATTCAATCTTTTTGGTCTAGATGGAAGCAAGATTACCTGATGGAACTGCAAAAGAGGACTAAATGGCAGACCAGCACTCAACGGGCACTGCAAAAGGACGATCTGGTGATCTTAAAGGAAGACCATTTACCTCCACCTTTATGGAAAATGGCCCGAATTCTGCAGACACACCCTGGAGCGGATGGAGTAGTACGAGTTGTTACCCTAAAAACACCTCAAGGAATCTTTGTGAGGCCCATCACAAAGATATGTCTGATGCCCCTGGAGTCAGATACTAAACCTGTAATTGACATCCCGGACCTTACCAAGGATTGATTATGTACCTTACACTATGGTACTTATCTTCTCGACTACACCTTGGATGGATCAAGCAGAAGACTTGAGAAGAAAGAAGAAAAAAGAACAATAATTGTGTTGTGTTCAGTGTAAACAATATTATTTTGTGTTATTGGACAATTTAAATATGTAAAATTTAGTATGTACACTTTTGTAATTTAGTCATTTGAATATTTTAGTTATTTAATAGGATTAATAATTTTTAGTTATTTTTAGTTAATTAATAGAGTAATTCAACAGCATTTATACAGTTAAATTATAAGTTCAGTGTAGGATAAAAAAAAGGTTTTTAGTTAATTTATGCTATTTTGAATTATTTTATTAGTATTTTTGTGGTATAGGTACTTAGATTTAGGATTTTTGGTTTATTTTGTTTGTTTTATAGTTTATTTTTAAATAGATTATGATTCCAAAATTTTAATAAAATTTGTGAATCCCGCCCCGGGCAATATGTTAAAAAAGTGAAGGCTACCGACATCTGTGGTCAATTAATTCAGCTTACTATGTTTCACCCAAATGGTGTGAGTCCTTGCTTATGGATGATTATCAGGATATTGATCGATATTGTAGATTTTCGTTTTATCTTCTAGTCTCCCACTCCACAATGACTAGTTGTTTTGAAGGAAGGGAGTTACTCTTTAAAAAGGCTCGCATCATGTGTTTTATGTTCTTTCTTGACAATAAACTCAAAACAGCTCATAAGTCGGGGCTAGTGTAACAGTTGTTATTCTTACCGGTTTTGTTTCTTATAAATTGTCCATGTTCAATAAGTTGAAATAAAAGTGAAAAGTTTGTAAATAGAACGAGATTTTATTTAAAAGGATCACTCCAGATTTTAACAGATGGTATACAAATTTTCACGTCTGATACATCTAATAAAAACTTTATCGAAGAAAGCAAATACTTTTATTAAATTATAAATTAAATTAAATAAACATTTTAAAATACACTCACACTTCATCAGTGTGACTTGCTTAAAGTCTGATGTGATTTTATATTTTCATGGCCAATAGTATTATAGTGATTTATTTTTGGGATATTATGCCGTGTTGCGCTACCTCCTAGTTTACGGTATCTTCATGATTAAATATTACAAAACAAATTTTAATTAAAATTAAAATAAATAAAAAAACAGAGTGTGCTGTAGAAGGGAAAATTTCAGAAAACTAAAGTAGACAAGAGTGGGGAGGCTACGAAGCCCTTTTTTATCAATGTGAATGATGATTTTTTCTATATTTTGGTCGTCGAATTTCAGTGCACCTTTTCCTATACATCTTATTAGTATTTGTGTTTTCTTCTTCGGAGTCGCTAGATATCGCTTTCTTTTGTGTTTTGTTTTCCTGTTCATTTTGGAGTGGTTTGAAGATAAGATGTTGATTATACAATTTGTTTTTTTTGGATTTCCTAGGATTCGACCCTTGAACGTTTAGCTGCTAAGGTTCGTCGGGCGTTTTATACCACTAGACCAAAGTAGACTTGCGTGGGACCGTGCATTTTTCGTATTATATTGGAACCGAGTACCGAGTAGATTTATATGTTTATCTCTAGTGTAGCTCGTTTCCGTTTCATCGAGTTTCAAATCACAACGGTGCTAAATAAGTTTCACTTCAAATATAAAATATAAGTGTATACTCCACCTTATAACAGAGCTTCCTGTGTGGAATTAACGTAAAAAACAGTATTGGTCTACCGATCAACAGTAGATACAACTTTTCCTCTGATTACGATTATTAGCACTTAGTTAGCATGCTATTACAGCAGCACGGCAGGCCCATTACCCTGATGTGGTTCTGCGAATCTGGCTCCTCCGTCAGGTCTCGGGGAGACCGGGCTCATGAAGTTGGCCCGTCTCGTTCCTGGTGGTCTCTTCCTGGCACAAATTAGCGCACATAGATAGTAGCTATTATTATTTTTTGCCGTTCGTTTTGCTATGCGGAAGTACCGCGAAGATGCTACTCGGAGATGATGGGTTCATGAGATTGCAAATATTGTGTTAGTATACATAAAGTATGGACTTGTGGGTACAGACGTGTGCAAATTATTAAATTAAAACTTAAAATTTAATTTAACCAACCAATTTATTGGATAACCAACACCCCAATCGGTTTGCTACGTTTGGTGACTAAGCAGGGGTGCCTGGGTTCATGGGGTATGTTTTGTCTAGGTCTTGAAAATTAGAGCTTCGTTTTTAGTCTTTTTGGATGGTTTCTATTGGTTTGGAAGAAAAATCACATCGAGGAACTGATTCAAGTATGGTGCCTATCACAACTACAAAATATAAAAAATAGCAGCAAAAATTTGGTGCACAACATGCTGTCTAGTATTAAATTGCTTCTTAAGAACAAGTAAAGGGAATGTTTACCAAATACTAGATATAAGCCTTTTATCTAATCAAAGTATTTGTTTGTCAATGAATGTTTGAAAACTAAAAAAAGTAGGTAGAGTCCACTGGGGAAAATCATTTATTGTATAACCAACGCCTCTGGCATAGGTCACCCCAAATGGTAGCCAGGCTAAAACATAATTATTTTCTTTTTAATTAAATGAGGACAATATTAGCGAAACTCAATCGAAAATCTGGAGACAGAAAAATCAGAAAAAGATATTGGTTCCAATGGAACTCGAACCCGGGGCCCTTTGCTTACATGGCAAGTGCTCTACCAACTAAGCTATGGAACCCATTTCCTATCCGGTCACTTTTAACTGTATCATACTTCGACTAAAAACTACCAACATATAATTATTTTCCTTTTGAAAATACGCGTTTCTACAGATGAGGCAAACTGGAAAATATATACTTTTTTTTTTAAACTTTATGAGGAAAACCTTAAAATGTGATATTTATTTAAATGAAGACAATATTAGTGAAACTCAATCGAAAATTTGGAAACAGAAAAAGATATTGACACCTCTGAGACTCGAATCCAGGATCTTCGGCTTCCCAGAGGCCTGATTTTTCTGTTTCCAAGTTTTCGATAGAGTTTCGCTAATATTGTCTTCATTTTAAGGATAATATTTGCTGAATAAGCCTTAAAATTACATTGTTTGGATTCGTAATTTCGAATTCGCCTCAACGGCAGGTTTTTCATCCAACGCACGGAGTCGTACTATATTTAGACGACGCCATTCGCAGTCAATGCGAGCCTCCTGCACGTGTCGATCAGATATTCTGATGTCAAACCGATCGATGACTCACGCTATGTGTCGATTAAAGTATACCACCGATCGATTTTATTCGATTGAACTAAAAACTTGGTCAACTTTCGAAGGAATCTCATTATTCAATTAGTTTTGACGGACTCTCTTATTTTGTTAATTTAAATTCTTTAAATCCTTCGCGCTGTAAAGCAGAAAAAAACACTTCATCACCTCCTTGAAAAGTCATTAAAAGTGATAAAAAATAGATAAATTGATTAAATGAGTTACTTATTAATAGGTTGGGTTTTGGGCTATATTTCTTATTTTTTCATAACTTTTCAAAGGGGTATTGAATTGCCACTTTGTTGAGTTGTCGTGGAGCCAATATAAATATATCAATTTAATCAAATATGTCAATTATAAAAAAATGGTCATTATCACCCATCAACATTTAAGGCTGCATATACATGCGTGCAACTTGACGCGAACCGAACCACGAATTATGTGAATAAAGAACAAAGTAACTGCAAGTGGCATTTCGCGCCGTTTGCTGTTGCTTCGTACGTTACATGCATTTATACGCAGCGTAAGACGTACGCTCCACTGGAATGCTCCATGATGAAGTGGATACGACCTGTGCCTCGTTTTACTTTGAACAGAGTGATAAGACTATTAAATTTTAAACAGTTAAGTTTACTTAGCGACAACACTGACTTCATCATTAGTGGTCACGCGCCCAGGTCTGTAATATAGTCGTCCTTGCTAAAACGCATGTGACGCACGCTCTGACTTAATGAAATTTATACAGCTTTTTAATCCGGATTTTCTTGGTCGAAGCAACTGTTTTTCCTCACATCATTTCCGTAATGAGTTATTAATCTTTTAAATATCCAATAAAATTGTTGTAAATAAGGCAATACATAGGTCGCATTATTTATATCTGAATATGTTTCAACTCGATAAAAATATTTTTCCGAAAAATGTTGATAAAATTAACTAAAAACCTTTTTACGAGTTAGTCGATAAATAGAACATCTACATTCTTCTAATAATGATTTTTTTTGTACGAGGTGTTCAATATAAATAAAAGTGATACATTTTCAATTACAAAAGATTTTTGAATAACTTACGCTATTAGATTTTTGTCGCAAATTGTAACTGTATCACCTAATATAAATCTTACAAAGAATGTCATCAATTCTAAAAGAAAAGTAACAAAGGTTCAACAATCTGAATAAAATACGTATAATCGTTTTCTATATATTTGGAAAACCCCCAACACCTACTAGCCTATTTCAATTGAATAAACCGTTCAAATTCTCCCAAAAGACCACACAAGCGTAACGTTTTTTTTGCCTCATTGTGACAACTTTTCAATTTTAATAGAACTTTAAGCTCAGCTAAAGTAGTGGATCAGTATTTTTAAAACTCATCAATGGTTCTTGCTGCATTTTGGCGAGATCCATCAATATTAACAATCAAGTCACATCACCATAGCATGCAAATGAAGCTTTAAAAAATCTGTCAAATTATGTATTAACTAACTTGCTAACCTTTTGCCAATCAATAATAGAATATGGAATTATGGGATGGGGAAACTTATAAAAAATAAACACAACCGTTTACTTAATAATCAAAAGTTACTCCCTCAACCATTTTCTCTCGAGCCGGCCCGCCGCGCAACAGGTGGGCAAACGCATCCGCCGCCAAGACCTTGACAAACCTCACCCCCATGAACCCGGGTTCCTCTCCTTAATCACCAAACGTAGCGAACCACTATTATGCATTATATTAAAACTAAGTATTGCGAGATCTGCTACTAGACTAAAACTTTTCGATGCCTCAAGAAAGTCTTAATGGTACCTGAACCTCGGATTAGTTTCATACGCTTCATAAATAGCGTCTGAAGATTTTTCTGGATTCGTTCCAGCATATGTACATATGTATTTAGTTTGGTGAAAATTTCATGCATCACTAGCATATCTATTCCAACTTGCTTATTCTTCGTACACTCTTGTCTTTTTGCTTCTCTTCAACAATATTATAGATTTAACAGTATGTTCGAACCCGTGACCTGCTAGCTCAAAGTTAGTTACGTACGCACAATTGCAAATATAGTAAGATGAATAGTTTCCAATTTCCATACATCATTCCTTTTCCTCGGGTCGAGAGAGCACTGTTACCGTTCTGCCATATAAAATACAAATAATATCTTCTTACACTTCTCAGTGTACATTCCGTAAAATGTGGTGGCTTTGCCGGAAGCAACAGGAACTTTTATTTTTTTTACGAGGTGTTGAGGGACGTACCTACCTGACTTAGCTTAATTTCTTCTCTGATTCCTGACCTTATTGTCTCCTGTGAGTTTTTGGTCAGTAGGTATTGGGAAGATTTTTGTTTGCATTTGAATAAAAAGCGTTTTTTTATGTGAAAAAATCATGACAGTCCCAGCCGTTTCTGCCTGAAGCAAGTGAGACTATGGCATTCCCAATTAGAATATGTTGTGGCGCTGAAAGGTAGTGGGGAGGGGAGGGAGATAGGGTAGCGGGAGGTGGCGGCCGGCGTAACGCAGCGGTAAGACGCACACCGAAGGTCGCGGGATCGAATCCCGGCGTGGCAAATAAATTTTATTT
Source organism: Limnephilus lunatus (assembly GCA_917563855.2). NCBI lineage: Eukaryota > Metazoa > Arthropoda > Insecta > Trichoptera > Limnephilidae > Limnephilus > Limnephilus lunatus. Next base: position 36,881,677 of record OU830601.1, read on the forward strand.
GATTAATTTGTGTTATTTCACAATTTATCCATTTAAAATAATACGTATTTTATTTGCGGCACGTTTCAGAGTGGAAGATACTCCCTGTATCGTCCTGGTGTAAGACCACCATTGAAAATTGAAACGTTGCTTGAAATGGCATTAGCCGTGTTTGGTGACCAGATCTGAATAGCCAGGTACTTCCCCACCTTCCTCTTCCCTATCTCCTTCCCCTCCCCACTACCCTTAGCCTCACAACGTACCCCAATTGGGGATGTCATGGTCTTACTGGCTTCAGACGGGAGCAGTTGGGACTCTTGTGCGGTATTCATATTAAAAAAAAAAAATTTAAAAAAGGTGGAGAAGTACCTAGCAATTCATATTTGGTCACAAAAAAAGGCCATAGTCATTCCAATTCTGAATGGTGGTCTTACACCCAGGGCGATACGATATACTATGTATTAATTTAAATTAATTAATTGTGAAATAACAAAAATTGATCAAATAAAATCTATTTACCCAAGCCGGAATTCGATCCCGTGATCTTCGGATCGCGCGAGTCAGTATTCTTACCCCTCGACCACTGAGGCCTTGCTTTGACGTCTGGGAGAAATATTTCCAAGAATTGCTCTAGGGGTTAAATGTTAATTCTGTTTTTTATAAGCGTTTTATAAAAGTGCAACGCAGAGACAAAAATCCATCTATCTATCTATCTATCTATCTTCTATCTATCTCTCTTATATATATATAAATATAAATGAATCGCCGAAATGTATGTACGCGCATAACTTCCGAGCAACTGCAACCAATTGGATAATTATTTTTTTTGTGTTCGTTATTGTCAGGAAAAGGTTTGTATTAAAGAAACGGTGAGCTCTGGCATAATAAAATTTGTATTAACAAATTTAAATACGTGGTACCTGAGCTGTTTGAAAACTGAATGTACCGGGACTGAAATAAATGTATGGAATACGTGAGGGGAACTCGGGAGGGGGGAGGGGAACTAGAAAGGGGGTTCGCCGGGTGGTGGAAGCGGGAGAGGGGAGTGGGTAGAGGGAAGGCGGAGAAGGCGGAATGGGAACGCGTGAGGGGAAGGGGATGTGTGAGAGGAAGGGAAGGCGCAAGGGAACGGGAGGAATGGGAAAGGACACGCAGGGAGAAACAATTTCTTTAATAAGTGCACATCAACGCATACCGGGAACTTGCTAGTTCTAATTAAAAATGTAAAGTATCCCCATTTGTCGTTATTCTCTTGAGAGTAGAAGATTTTTGCTCTTTGCTCCTCTTTGTGTAAGACTAAGTAATTCACGTACAGCAGCTCCGGGTGCTTCAATTTATATCACCCGCGCTATTAACTAAACTACGGAACCGCTGGTTAACTTGAAAATTGGTTGGGTTTCGTGTCATTCGTACAATTATAACAGTTACTGTAAGGCCCCGCGGTATAATACAATCCAGTCTCTCCATAGTCTTCTGTGTGAAATTCCGTACGCAGATGGAATCGAATTCTTCGTCAACATTCAACCTACGTCAAAAGGCTGCAACACACATTTTAGTAATTCACGGCTTTTATTCAATTTCGATATTGCTTGGAATTTAAAAAAATTACTTATAGAATAAAAACTACAGTGAAAACCCGCTCTGCAGGTTTTTGCTGCTAGGCCCTGTGGGCGGCTTTTGCTTCGGCTTCGCCCGGTTAGCGTTGAAGTGTTGGTGACCATTGACGATTTTATATCTCCAATAAGTACTGGTTCCAAAAATAGCCCGGGATCCACTGTCATTCAGTGATAGCTAGTGCTAGTCACCGGGGCAAAGTAACCGGGATGGGCAATAACGTCATGTGTAATACATACATAGCCGGCTCGCCGGCTGATACAACTAAGTTCTACTGTCGCGTCGATCTTTCCATGTATCCGGAGAGATGCAACAATTTCACTAATACATAGTAATTACATCTGCCCGGGATACGTCCACATCCATTGTCGAGTACTTGAAATTAAAACCGAATTACAAAAGTAGGTTTGTTTGAAATTCCACGTACATGGATATTAGCGCGGGGCGTATGGCGTGGCTCAGACTTGCAGCGAAGCCGGGTTCTGAAATTCAAAGATGCAGACGGTAGTCTATTAATACTGTTTGATGATGATGATGATGATGATATCGTTCTTGTTTTTTTGCTGTTAAGATTTTTTTCAAAGAAACGCACAAATCTGTATGTTTATAAAAAGAATGTTTCTTTTTTTGTCCCTTATCTATTATTTCCTATACCATTCACTCGATTGCGATGAAACTTTGGTGATTTGTCGTGCGCACGTCTGCAAATATTTCTCTTTATAATGGTGAGCTCTGGCTTTATTAAAGCATTTCCTATACAATTCATCCGATCGCGATGAAACTTTGGTGATTTGTTGTTCGCACGCCCGCGAAGTTTTCTATATATAATGGTCAGCTATGGCGTCTTTAAATTTGTTTTAAAAAATTTCAATAGGTGGCGCACGAGTTTTTTGATAAATGTGTGTATTTCATATAGTTTAGCGGCGTTTGTAAAATGTGAGTATTATATACAGGGAGAGCAGTCTGAAGTTGACAATGATCTGGAATGGGGAGAGGAATCCGGGAGAGGGAGAGAAACGCGGGAGGGAGGAATGCGGGGAATGGGCAGGGGACGCGGAAAAGGAACGGGGACGCACGGGAAAGGATACGCAGCAAGAAACAATTTTTGTCTTTGAGTGGCATAATTCATTGAATAAAACTTACGTTTTAGCATAGACATACAAATAACTAGACGAGAACTTACAGATGAGGGTAAAAACCAACTATGGCGGGGCGAAGAGAGGAAAGAGACTTGTGATTCGCCAAGTCTTCTTCATTGTCTAAGTATGTGTTTCATAGACATACAGCGTCCGCGCGTAAAATGTACGACGAGAGCACGACATTGGTCCGGACACGCCCAGCCGGTTCCGAAAAATGGTTCCAATGGGAGGGGGAAATAACACGTTTTTTAACACGTAAGGGCATGTCCATATATTTTGTACGTCCGTGCGTTTTAGCATTGAGTACGTTTATAGTGCTAAAATGTTGATTAGATTGAAGGGTGTTTGTAGAGGATTACGAAAGAATCCATAAAATTTAAACAAATCATAATGATTTTAAAAGAATTGAAAATAGTAATTAATTTGCTCGTATTCGAGTTTTGCCACTATAAATTATGAGGAAACGAATACATAAAAAACTCATAAAAAATAATCATCACGAGATTGCCAACTTTATTATTTATCGGATGCAACGTAAAACTATAGGTAATAAAATATAATCGTCTTTAATTATTATTTTACTGTGATCATGAGAAAGAAAAATCATGTAGTCGTATACACGTCAAAACTACACGAAAAGGGTTATTTTCCACGTACACAAAAATCTAGAAAATCTTAATAAAATTGATCATATCAGAAGAAGTCACACCAGAAAGGACCAGCAAAGTATCAAAAGACATATACATATCTGGCACCGAAATCATATAATAAAATCCCCCCAGAATTAAATATTAAAACTTGCAAAATGTCCCACATCGGTTCAATATTAACTAAATGGTTGATTGGCTTGTGTAGGGTGGAGTCTGAAAAACTATTAAATAATGTAACTTAAAATTTTACATGGTTAGCTATTAACGACGTATTTAGTAAAAACTTCGTATTTATTTATATTTTAAAAAAAAAACATGTTTTTTACAGAATATAATTTTTTTTGCATTTCTATTATAATTATATATTTGTTTAAAAAAAAAATATTTTACATAATAAATTTTTGGCATTTTCCCCAGCATTTGGTTCCTTTGAACGGGCAATCTGCCTAGCTAGGAACTAATATAGACCTAAAAGACATTACACTTGTACACATTTTAATGTCTACAGTTATTTTACAATATTATTACTATGTTATTTTTGCTATATAAATGTATCTAATGTTATGTAATAAAAAAAATTAAAAAATATGTTAAATGATGCTTTTCTTTGCATTCATAAGCCTCGATAATTTTTTATGTGTGTTTTTATTAGCACTTTAATTACTTTTGCTCGTGTTCTCGAGTATTAATTATTGTCATGATATATCTTCACTCAGCGACCTTCCCGGTATATCCTGCGCAATAAAGTGAGTACCGCCAGATATCACACACCTCGCTGATTTTACGACCTTGCGAATGGCCTTATAAAGCCGAGGGTCAGTGTCCTTTCGGTGGCGTCCTCCGTTAATGGGATCCAGTCCCTACAAGACGTCACTACATTATTGTGTTATGTAATATTATGCTCCGTGTAAAATGAATAATTCTTTTCTGTTTTGTAGTCTTGCAGGGTGACAGTGAGATAATCTTTCAAAATAGAGAGGGATTCAAATAACGCATTTTTTAAGTAAAACTTCTTTACTTGGGGAGTAAGCTGGTGAATGCGTGACGAGAGCGTTATGAAAAGTGTGATCGGGCGAGACGAACGTAAGTTCAGAGGGAGACAGAAGTTAGTGAAGATAGAAAGAGAGAGGATCACGTTTCGTATTTACTGTAGGGACAAAAGAGAGAGGTGCGAGCACACATTTTCTTTCTCTCTTTCTCTCATAGCCATTTCGTATATCTAAGACACAGTGCAAGCCTATTGTCGGTATCACACTATAGGAGCAAGAGAGAGCAGTGCGCGCGCACAGTTTCCTTCTCTTTTCTTTTATAGTGAAGTTTTATTTCAGTCGTGATGAAACCTGCAGAAACCTCCGATTTCTGGGATCAAAAGCAAAGCTTAATGCTCATAATCTTAAGTAAGGGTAAGGCTCTTGACTCACATTCCGAAGTTCGCGGAATCGAATCCCGGCTTTCGCAAAGACATTTTATTTGATAAGTTTGTGCTGTTTCACAATTAATTCATTTAAAACTTATGTATAATATATTTGCGGCACGTTCTGGAGTGGAAGATACTCTCAGAATCGCCCTGGTGTAAGACCAATACATTCAGATACAATTAAAATATATTCAGAACTGAAACGTTGCTCGAAATGTGTTTGGTGACCAGATCTGAATAGCCAGGTACTTCCCTACCTTCCCCCATCTCCTTCCCCTCCCCACCACCTTCAGCCTCACAACATACCTACCCCAATTGGAGCAATAGTCTCACTGGCTCTAGCTCTAAATGGTAGCAGCTGGGACTCTTGTGAGGTATTCACATAAAATATATACGTATTTATAAAAACTGACATTTTTGGCTGCGTCTTAAAGGACTAAAAAAATATTGACTGTCCCCCAAAAATATGTTTGTGTATAAGTGCTAACTATTATTACTAAGATGTATTTGTTATTCCGATGCATCGAAACCGAATTATGTATTTTTTTTTTAAATCGCTGATGTCTTTACGATTATCTTTGCGATTATCCAAAAAATATCAGTTAAAGTACCGTGGTCCAGTAAATAATAACGAAATAATTTTCTGGCGACGATTCGAACAGCATTTCGAATGATTTTAGTCTATTACTAATTATATAAGCCTTTTTATGAATTAGTATTACCTCCACCTTATTTAGAAAAAAGTACGTTTTATGTTAGTTTATTAGCGCTAATTTTATGTTTTCTTGTTGTTGACAGCATACCCTGACCGGACACAGCGGGAAGGTAATGGCCGCCAAATTCCTGGGGGAGCCCTCCAAGGTCATCACAGGAAGCCACGACAGGACCCTCAAGATCTGGGACCTTAGAAGTAGAGCCTGTGAGTATAAATTGCTGCTTAACTATTTAATCTCGGAGTGATCATTGCTCAACTCATGAAATGGGAAAAAATAAGATGTTTTAAAAGAATTATTTAAAATAATCTGTAAGTGTATTATTTTTTTTCATTCTTAAATATAAATGTATTACATAGTGCGTTAATTAAGGGGTGTGCTTGACTTACTTTAACCAGTGATTTATTTATTATTTTTAGTAAAACATGGAAATGAAATTTTGATTTCCGGTGACATTTTAATGTTTTTTTTTTCAAGAAACATAAGAAATCAGTAGCCATTGGACCTTTAGAGTCGGGGTGAAAAGTTGGGCGGTTACTTGGCTGAGTGACTAGTGACGACAAGTAGAAGATTTTTTAAATTTGGTGATGTAGAAAAAAAAATTGAAATAAAAACGTACTGTTTTCTTAACATCTTGTATATTTTTATCGGAGGGAAAAACATAAAAGAAAATTGTAGACGGGTTTATTACACATTAGTTCATTCATTACTGCAATACGGAAATAATTGGTTGGGGAGGATCATACGATAATTTTCTTACATCGGTCAAAACAATACACTGGTTAATTATTATCAAAAACCCTCCACATTATCTAGTTGTCAGGTGGACATAGGTACCTTGCGGCCTGTTAATAAACGTAAGAAAATAGAAGATTTGTCAAATCAAGACTTAGCTAGAAGTCAAAATAGTTATAAAATATCTTTGATTGTTTAGTGACCGACAAAAGTCATTTAGACTTTTACCAAAAAAATCAAGGTTGGCTTGAGTTGACCATTCTACACATTCTGGACAGTGGTGAATAATATCCATAATTAGACAAGTGTTGATTGAGGAAGAGCACTTCATTATTTTTAAGTCTACGGGAAGTTATATTAAAAGGAATGGGTTGTAGTGACGTAGGTGCATCAATAATCAATAAATGTTGTAAACACTTTTTGGTTGGGTCATACCTATTCATTTCAGACTTAAATGTTTCTATTTTTATGTTAGAAAATAATCTTTAAAAACAAGCGTTCTGATTAAAATGTATCGATCTTTCTCTGCTTATTAGACAAATGTTTATTTTAGATAAATATTGGATTTCTTTAAACTATTTGCAAACCGTTTGTCTTGGAATGGCGTGGCGCCTTGTCTTATTTTTTTTATAGTTATTCATATAACTCATTGTAAAAATTACGTGGCGAACTGAAAACTTGTTTATAAGGTACGTTGGCATAGAAAATCCAAAGAGAAAAAGCTCTATAAATCATGTTTTTTGAGACCAGAACTCATCGTTTGATTGTTTTTGCCGCTTCATACAAACAGATATCATATTTACGATTCCGGCGTTAAATGAACCTCGTCATGGTAGGTACGAGTATTTTATTGTGTCATTGTTTTTTACTCTGAGAACGCACCGTTGTGTCCGAAACTGTAAATCTTTTTGTTATTTGGAAGTGTTCCCCTCATGGCTACTAATTTTATAGATATTTATTAATCGTCAATTAACATTCTCGCTAATTGAGTAACGGGCAAAACTGTTTAATTGGCTCTCTGCACGCGTCACAATCAATGGGTTTTTATTTACCAATTATAATTGCCGAACATGTCGATTTATTTACTGACATTCAAATCGAGTAAGTGTGCAGTTATTTGACTTTACCACTTTTGATTTTCCAGTTATTTGACTTTATTAATGTTAATTAACGACATTCCTGCACATACCAATCAATCATGTTACTTATCAACTTTCAACATGGCTAATTCCGTTTTTTGGAGGGAAAAAATGACTTTTTTAATTAATGAAGCCAATATTAGCGAAATTCAATAGAAAATCTGACACAAAAAAATAGAAAAAGATACGGTCACATCTCGGACTCGAACCCGGGACCTATGACTTGCCGGATCAATGTGTCGCTTTCCGATTCGGTCATATTTAACTGCATCATTCTTCGACCAATAACTACCAACATTATCTTAATTTTCTTATGTGCCAATGTATTTTACTGATTCTCCTGTTTCCAGATTTTCGATTGAGTTTAACGAATATTGTCTTTATTTCATTAAATATAACAATTTGAGGTTTTACCCATTATGTTAAAAATAAATATTCATCCTAGACTTGCGGAGAAGTCAATAGATGTCGCATATTAAATAAATAAAATAGATATATTTATCCAAGACACTATCTATATAGATAGCATTTAGTTCTGGTTGAATCTCGCAATCATACATAAAGTAAAGTAAATAAAGATAGAAGCCAATAAAAATGTGCGTTAAGATGAAGATAATGTTAATTAAATTATAAAAAACACTTTGTTTTTACCACAATAATCTTTATTTAAAAAGTCAAGTAAAAACAAAGTGTTTTAATAATTTAATTAATAAAACGGTGCCACAAAGTGAATTTGCAAAATTTGAAGAAGATAATGTTGGTTGTTCTTGGTCGAAGAATAATATAGTTAAATATGACTGAATAAAGGGACACATTATGTAGCTCAGTTGGTAAAGCACTAATCCGGCAAGTCATAGGTCCTGGTTTCGAGTCCCAGATGATTTTTCTATTTCAGATTTTCGATTGAGTTTCGCTAATACTTATTGTTTTCATTAATTAAATATTACAATTTGAGGTTTTACTCGTTAATCATTAAGTTAAAAATAAAAATTACGTCGTTCATGGTAATTTGTTAAAATTTTCCCACGTGTGTTTAATTTCCCACGTGTATCAGGTTGATTCAGGAATTCGTGATGCCTCGTTTGTATATTGAACAAACAAATCACCATTAGAAGGTATTAACAATGGGAGGAAGTTACAGCTACTTATGAACATTAGAGATTACATGCTTTTTTGATCTTGTCAAACCTAATGCTTTTCTTGTCGGATTTAATAAGTGATGAGCTTTATTTGTAACAGCTTTATGAGAGCTTTCGGTTTGTGTTTTAAACCCTCAAGTAATTAGTTCGCTTTTGGTAACAGCTCATATAGATCTCAAAGAAATACCTATGTCTCCCTTACTGTCATAGTGACAGATATATTTGAACAGTGTTAGAAAGAAAAAACACCTCGCTTTATATTCAATCCTAAAAGTTAACCAAAGAATAATTAAAATGTACACTTATTTGAAACCAAAGTTTCCGAATGAAAGTTGAAAAAGAACGTTTCGCACTCAATCCATCCATCTAAATGTAGGCCTCCAAACACTCCTTCGTTCAGCTGGCTTATTAGAGAAAACCATCTTGGGGTCGGCTATATATCTGTTTCACGTCCTTGCAACATACCCTGCCCAGCGAACCCGTCCCAATTTAATAAATCTTGCTATCGGTGGCTCTCAAAAAACAATTGGTATTATAGATAGTTTGTTTTTCGTTTGGTTGAGTAGGGTCAGGGTATTTGATTAATTGAGGTCGTTAAAGGTTATTAAAGCTAACATGAAGTTATAGGTTGAGTGACCTGCAATCTGGTGTTCCTTCTGAATCATCTTTAGCGTCGCCATTTGCTTTCTGGTCTAAATTTTCTTATTGGCCATCCTGTGCACTGCAGGTATCTGAATCAAATAATCTTAAATCTTCCGATGCTTGTCGTCAGCTCCCGTGTACAGTTGGCCCGATTCAAGACTTGTGCATTGGATATTATGAAAATTCCCATATTTCAATGATCAAATTTTGAAGTTCTACTTATATTTCAGTTCTGTAAAAGCAACTGGTCCATAATGAAATGATAATAGCACTTGAATACAACATTTACAGAACTTGAAAACTAATTCTGAAATTTGATAAATTGTTCAAATTCTGTGAAACAACTGGCCCTTAACATTTTCCTCGTGATTTACATTTCTAATATTTGTGGTTTGCTGTATGCCTTTCAATTCGGGAGGCGTGTGTGGGTACCGCCATACCGAGGCATTTATTGGATATCCAAGTCCCCTGCCATATTTCACCCCAAATGGTTCGCTACGTTTGGCGAATAAACAGTAGTGCCCGGGATTATGGGGGTGAGGTTTGTCTAGGTCTTGCTAATGCGTTTGCCCACCTACTGTGTGGTGGGCGGGATCGAGAGAGACTGGTAGAGGGAGACCTAATCTAGACCTCTCTAGTCGGACTCGTCCCATCGCCTTGCACCGCAGTGAGAGGGATTGATTCATTCGTCTGCCACTCCTGAACACTTTGACTCCCAGGTTCATACCCAACCTTCATACCTTTTTCTTCCCAGAACTTACTCTTGCTTTTCCCTAAAAACACCCTCCACACAGCATCCCTAATGTTGACATAGTCCTGATTGTTATAAGTTTGACTTTCTGTGTGTTTTTGTGTGTGTGTCTGTCTGTGGCATCATAGCTCCTTAACGTATGGACCGATTATGATGCGGGTTTTTTGTTTGTTTGAAAGCTGACGTGATCGAGATGGTTCTCAGCTAAAATTCATGAAAATCTGTTTAGGCGTTTAAAATTTTACTTATTTATAATAATATTGAACAGGTTGTATCATAAATACGATGTATGAACCCAATTTTAAAATTCCTAACTCTACCTAGAATTACACTGATTGATCAATGCATTAGTTTTGTCTTTAATAATTGGCTTGCGTTAGGTATAACATCTTATATTATTAACGCAAATTATTTGTCTGAATGGATTTGTTTTCTCATTGTATCTATATTTATATACCATATCTTATTCTCGTTTCGCAGGTATAGAAACAAAGTTCGCCGGATCCAGTTGCAACGACCTGGTAACTTCCGACGGTTCCGGTTCCACCATCATATCCGGTCACTTTGATAAGAGCATCCGGTTCTGGGACATCCGGTCTGACGCTACCGCCAATCAGATTATGTTGCAGGGGAAGGTCACGTCACTGGATTTGTCTAGAGGTGACTTGAGAAATTATTTTATAAATTAATAAACCAGTAAATCGATCGCCCAGTTGATTAGTCAAACATCTCTAAATACTATGTTTTGAGATAATGAGGATAGAATTATTCGATTGCTCACCATAAATCAAAGATTTGTCTCTCTGTTTTGCATATTAAACATGCCATAAAATAACACAGGGAGGCATAACATACACGTACATTAGAAACACTAGATCTCATGGTCAAAAACATATCCAACAAGTAACTACTAACACAACATTTGGGCAAAAAAGCTTCTTGTATTATGGTATTAAACTTTACAATAAAATACCACTCTCACTTAAAAACCTCAACAGTATAACATTTAAATCTCAAATAAAAAGCTGGATACTAAATATAGGGAGAACAGAAATAGAAAATATACTGATATCAAATACAGACTAAAACCGAATCTCCTGAACTGAATTATAAAAAAAAACACTATTTTATTTAATTTTTAATTATTTAACAAAATACTACATGATACCTACCTATATGTTTATAACAAATTCATATTAATTTCTTATAATTAAATTATAATATGTAAATGAAATCCTCAGCACGGGAAATCCCAGTGAGGATATCATTATCTTTAGATGTTTGTAAAGAAAGGAAAACAATAAATCATTATTATTATTATAACTGTCCGGCACATTAGTATGACATTTTTAAACATCTACATACAAGGGACCCAGAAAACATCAATATTTCGTTTAATTCACTGCGAGTTTTTCTGCATTGCAATTGATTTGATGGTATTTATGAGTAATCAGATAGAGGGTTCACTTTTACATAAAACTGCTTACTAAACACAAACCGTTTTTCGAAGATGTCCAACGAATCAACTGGAAGATTCAAATTTTGAATTTTATTTAGTGGTATTATAATGATCTTTGAAGAATAAAATAACACTTACAATCTAAACGAAAAAATGAAATGTGCCAAACACAGAAAAATAAAAAGATGACGGTCGCAACTGGGACTTGAACCCAAAACCTCCTTTCTTACCGGGACAAACGCCTTTACCAATTCGGCTACTGAGACCTCTTATTTAAATGCAATTTTTGTCAATCTCATATTTCAAATTTCAGAATTAAACTTATGTTGTGTTCGAACATCTGGTTTATAACCTAGATAGTGTGTTCGATAAATATATCGGATTTTATTTACATGGGCACAATATTATATAATAATATTATTCTGTTCAACTTTTTCGAGCTGTTGAATTTAAAAAAATACATGGATCATTAATATACATATATTTTTTTATGTTTTTTTCCCTAATAACGTAATAAATCTTTTGCTGACAGCGATAGTAACACACGTTTCTGGTTAACTGAACTTTTGCGAGTTGTTTTGGTTCATTTTTTGTATACAAACTGTACGTTTGTGATAAACAACTAGTTAATGGTGCATTTACGTGGGGCCGAAGATTTTTATGGACCTCTGGGAAATGCTAGCGTTTATTGGTTTGTGGAGATGGAATGTTCAATTTTCTATATCCAGAACTTAGTATGTACGTATCAGAAAACTTAACCCCTTAATTTGTTTGCTTTTCCGAATAACTAATATAGGTTTCATAGAAATCGTTGTCTCCCTTACTATCATGGTTGGAAATATGATCTACACGGTGTTAGAAAGAGAAAACATCATGCTGTATAATCAAATCAAAAAGTTAATCATAAAATAATTCAAATTTAAGAAACCAAAGTTTACAATCTCAATTTGAAAAAATATTATGAAACTTCGAGGTTTTTTTTTATTAATTATTTTTACATGAAATGACAAAAAAAAATACTTGACAATAACGTTTATAATACATTTTCCTTATAAAATATGTGTGTTTGATACGTTTTTAGATTTTCACTGCCAAAAGCATTTTCGTTATTTGTTTTTGGGGTGTTATGCCGTGTTGCGCTACCTCCTTCTTTAGCCCACGTTTCGGACAGCGTTGTAGTGTCCATCATCAGGGCAGATCCGGCTTTGCGTCGGCTAAAGAAGGAGGTAGCGCAACACGGCATAATACCCCAAAAATAAATAACGAAAATATGTGTGTTTTTTTGTTGTTTTTTCGTTAGGTAACAGTAATTTTAGTAAAAAATCATAAGGTGAGACATTTTTAAAACTTTTTATGTTTGCATTCAAAATGTTTATATTTATTTTGAATACAAAATTTGAAGGTGTATTTCATCACCTTTCAAGAATTGTTTTTAGTTTTCGGGTGCGTTCATAAATATTCCATTAATTTGGATTTCATTGCAAAGCGGAAATATTTTAACCTTCCGACAAAATAGGCCCGAGGGCTGTTTAGTTAAGAGAGTAATTGTTCTTCTCTTGATATTTTGACAAAACCATTTTTCCAAATTAAAGTTATAAAGCATTTTTGTGGGGAGTCAGAATTATCACAAAAATCATGCGTTATCAAATTAAGAATTGATGAATCGACACACCGAATAGGTATATTCTTAGACTTCGAATCGTTGAGTTCCAAAACCCTCCCTAATTGATTTTCTAACTTTCGAGTAAATCAAGAAAAACGTGTAATGTAGTAAATCAAGAACAGCACAGTAAGCTGACGAGCTTTCATGATCCCAGTTATTTAATTTTTTTACACGTTACTACGATCTTGTACGAACTGGATACAATTATTATTATGTTTTTAAATGTTTGATAAATTTTTTTAAAACGTGTTTTGATTATTATAGACCCATATTTAAACACGATTTTTTAAGAAACTAGAAGATTTTTGGAAATAATAACAACAGCATTGCATTCCTTGTTAGAAACTACATCAGATGGCATTTACACCTATTTTTTGACCAAAATTCATTAGGGAGGATATTGGAACTCAACGATTCCTAAATATATTTTATTTCCAGACTGCAACTACCTGCTCGCCTGTGTGAGGGATGACACTATAAAGCTTTTGGATCTTCGGATGAACGCGATCATTGGATCCTTCAGGTACCTCTACCCACTCCTTCTGTTAATATGCACATTAATCCCTTCAAGATATTTAATATCTAGTTTTAATATATCAACACACAACTAAACCTTTTCAACATTCCGATCTTTTTATTTGAACCCGAAGTATCGAAAGTTTTGTGGGCAAACTGGTCAATGCAAAAAGACTTTAATTATAATAATAATATGATAGATGGGAACCCAGAATATGTATTTAGCCCGGGGATATCCTAAACACCCTTTCTGTAGTGGACTTTGAATTCGCGGTTGAACGACTTCAACAACTGTACAAACTGGTATAATGTATAGTATTTATTTTTATTTTTGTGTTTATTAACGCCCTAGTGGGTTATCACAGTATTTAAATATATGTATCATGATAAATATGATTGTGGTATTCGTAAGAAAACAACACATTTATGTATAAAATTTAGTTCAAATTAGCAAAATACTTATACCTATATGATGATTAAAAATATTATAGTCTGAAATATTAAGTAAAAGAAAGTATAACATAGAAAATCAAGTGTCTATAATAAGAATAAATAAGAATGTAATCTACTCGTGAGGTAAAGAATATTGTAGTAGAGGTTTAAAAAAATAAAATATTAAGAGTTATACCAATAAAAGACAACAAAAACAACCAAAAAAGACAATAAAATTGGGTAATTAATAAATCATATTACTTGAAGGTATTCCCCAAACCATATCGAAGTGAGCTACAAACCGAAGGTAATTAAGCCTACTGAGAATAACCAAAATAATTAGAAATTCGACAGTCAAAATCGATTTGGTAAGAAATTTAAGAACACCCATAGGTATAATTGAATAAAATCTGTGTAAAAAAAACATCTGAAATGTCACCGGAAAACAAAATTTCATTTACATTTTTATTCCAAATACCTAATATCAGAAATCACTGGTTAAAGTAAGTCAAGTACGTCCCTTAACACCCTGTGTACATATTATGGAATTTAAATAATAAGACCTAATATAGCATGTTGCTTGTCATGATAAAGAAGGTTTTCTCATTTGTTGTATTCCTGGAAATCCTTATTTCGCTGACAGTTTCCCTCACTTTTTTTATTATTTATTTTGCGTTTACACGATCGAAGCGTTATTGTCTACGTGTACATGTACAAGAAAACTTAAGTTTGTTACCACCTCAGTTATTAGTATTATATGAAAGTATCTGATAATGTGAGGTGTTTTACTCCATAATAGATGATCGTGTACTGGCCGTTTGCTGCTTTTCAATTGCTTGTACAATCGGCTGGACGACATGTCATGTTTTAGATGGGTGTTTATTGTACGTCTGCGGCGACGGACTATTGTAAAAAAATGTTACCTGCTTTGGAAACTTATTACTGTACAACTTATTGTCTACTGTGGAACCGTGGAAATATTTACTTCGAGCATTGCCGCCTGTGTAAAGGGCAGCCTTCCTTTAACTATCGTATAGCGGCAGATCCATTATTTAACTTTGCAAACGATTTCGTACAAATTCCCGTTTTGTTTCTATCAAGCTCCTCTGTTTTAAAATACGGAAAATGGGACGCTGTTAATACGCACTTACAAATAGTTTTATATCAGTCAGATATATTAATGTTAAATATTTCAGTTTCCGCAAATGCAAAATTATGTATTTTAATACTTATTTCGTAAAAGTTAAAATCGATTATTCACTTGGCGGCCATCTTTATTGATATGAAAGTTTTAGGTTAATTAAGAAAAGACTTCAAATTTACCGGTTTTTTGACGAAATTGCTGTTAAAATGCATTATTTTCTATTTTCGGTCACTGAAATAATTGTTTCTCATTGTTATCTAATAATAAAATATAGCAATGAACCGTAACCCATTTTTCTGTATCAAATCCTTGTCGACGGTCCCGAAGTACAAAGTCGGATGTGCGATTTTGTAGTTTTGCTGTAGAGCTGTTTAAAGTTTCCTTTCTGCATTTTTACTGTTTTTGAGATCAAGAAATATAGTTTTTTTTTATTTTGCTTTTTGCTTCATTTCATTCGAAATTCCGACATTAAATACGTTTTTTTTAATTTATCAAAATTAAATTAGAATAAGGCAATTTTAATTTTTTATCAGATCCGATATTTTTCTTTGAGAGCGGTGGTCGTTGTATTCAGTAGCTTTTTCTCAATTAATTTAACTCAAATCATTTTCACAGTATTTTTTTATTAATATTGTGTGCCAACTTGTGGCGGATATTTATCCAAAGTATCGAATTTTCATGATTGATTTTCCGCCACATTGTGTACTTGCTAGCGACAGACCCGTGAAAAATCACGGATTGACAATTTAAATAATGTTCTATAAAAATATTATATTTTAGGTAGGTAGATACCTACTTTATCGTTTGTACAATCAGTTGCAGTTACTTTAAATTTTTGATTTATTAAATAAGAGAAAATTCGAACAAATAAATAAAATTAAACAATATTTCTAAAAAACTTAAATTATAAAGTAATTTTTTTACATAAAACATATTATATATATACAACCCAAGAAAGAATCGTGGCTCCCTTATCAGGCACAAGAGCTTCTCTTTTCTGATAAGGTATACATGACAAATGATGACCTTAAATATAATATATATTTTTAAATATATGTATAAATGTAACTCATATATTTATATTAAAATAAAACAAAAATTAAAAAATGTATTTACTGTTTTTGGATGCGAGGTCAATAATTGTTCACAGAACTAGTTAATGTTATTTTGAATGAATATTATGTGCCAAAAGCTGTTGGGTGTAAGGTATACAATATGTTGATGTTGTGTTTTCAGCAATGACGCCTTCAAGGTGGGGTGCGACTGGGCGCGCGCCTCCTTCAGCCCAGACGGGCGGCACATCGCAGCGGGTGGGGCCGACGGGAGCGTCTTCCTGTGGACGGTCAGCTCCATCAAGCTGGACTCCATCCTCAAGGGGGAGCACTCGTGAGTCATATTCTTATTTAGGGTTTCTAGTCTAGAGCTTTTACATGCTGTCCGGAAAATCACTCTACAAACAGAAAACTTGGGAATCTACGTCTCATTTGGAGTCAGTTGTATAGTGCAGTCGATTCCGCTTAATTTGAACACATCGACCACCATAACACGGGCTTCAGCCTAGCATGGTGGTCGAAAAATCCATTATGTAACCATAATTATGTAACCATATTATGTATGCAATGAATAAAGAAAAATTTAAAAAAAAAAAAATGTTTGGTCCCAAATAAGCGGCTAATACAAATAAGCTAAGTTTACGGTAGGTAGGTAAAATTTTTTTTAAATTTATTTATTGACCTTTTTATATTTATATATATGTACTTGGTAACTGAACACGTAATATTTCCAAAATTTAAAAAAAAATTGACAGGGGAGTGAAAAACCCAATTTTTATGTAGGAAAATGAAGGTGGACCTCCAAGCAATATTTATTGATATTAATAATGATTATTAATGTACACAATAAATAAAAATGTCTCCCTTCATTTTCCTGCTTAAAAATTAGTTTTTACACTCTCCCGTAAAATTTTCATTATGAAGGTATTATGCGCCCAGCGACGACATATTAGATTTATTCGAGTTCTATCGAATTCCTATCCTCGTCTCGGAATTTGTCCCAAGTAAATGAAATGGTGTCCCAGATAACCGATGTAAATTAGTATTAGTTTCTTTATGTGGTTTCTGTTCCTTGGGCTTTGCTCCAAACAACCGACTGTCCCCATAAACCGGTGTATCAATTAAGCTGAATTGACTCTGCTTTTTGTGATTTGAGCTTTCGTTGCCGTGTAAATCGGGCGAAGTAGAAAATTTTAAGTTCAAGTTTGAAAAAATTTGTTTGCCTGGGGGTTAACGTCAGCTGTTTGATGTCTTAATGCATCGGAGCGTAGACCAAATTTTTAACACTTAAGTTGGGGGAAAAATTAAAAAAATATATTTAATACAAATAAAAACATATCTAAATTCTCGTAGTAGTAAAAAAAAATTCTCCACTCTTTTTATGTGTAAGGCTACGTATACACATGCAAACCGAACTGCCGAGCCGAACCACGAATTTCGATAAAGGAATGAAGCAACGGCAAATGAGGCGATAAACCACTTTGGCGCGCTTCTCATAAATATCAAACTTTGGACAAGCGCACTTTTCTTCCATGGTTGCGATAAAAACGAAATATAGAAAAGAACCGTAATTGGAAGATGACCTCATATTATGTCTGTATGAGTGGGCAGACGCATCTGCCGCCAAGTCTCAGACAAACCTCACCCCACGAAACCGGGCACCCCTGATATGTCACCAAATGAAGCGAACCACTTGGGGTGACTTACGGCAGAGGTGTTGGTTATTCAATAAATGGTTCCCGGGGCGGCGGTCCCCATACGCAACTCCCGAATTGTGTACCATATTTTCCCTAAACCGTCTACATATTGTAAATAAGCATCCTGTGGGCAAAATGTCGGCGGATCAAATTTCATGGAACCAACAGACACATTGTCCTGTGCCAAAACAGCACTCATTATTGTTGTCAATATTGTTCTTTTGGAATTGCTTTGTATACATATACTGTACATTCTTTGTTTCACATTATTTAATCAATTTTTGTAAGGACACGTAAGGAACACTATAAGATTAATTTTAAGTTTATTATAATTAAGCGCACTTGAAGTGAAATATCACAAAACTGCGCTATATAAATATACTATGTTATTATTTTTATATTCGAGGACGGTTTTGTGCGGATACAGATTGTGGCCCAGTGTGGCATACATCGCTAGTGTGGCTATAGACATGGGCATAGGCAAGATGGGACATTTGCCCCACCCCTGCTGGTCGATGCATGACCTCTGGGATTGTCGACCGAGTCGCAATTTCAAATTTACAGCACTTTATAGGATGGTTTTTTCTTCTTCCGTTCATATTCTTTGTAATCATAGAGCCTAAAGCATGAACATATTGTAGAAGTCTACTTTTTTCAGTACCTCTACTCCAGATTTTTATTTTTTCCCCAACCTAAATCAAAACCTGGCGACGTCCATGGCTATAGATTTTCTGTTTCTCAATGGAATGCTTATTTCATTATCTCTTGCTTGTTCGTTGAATGAAATTTAATATGGTATTTGTTTGTTTGTTGCAGAACTGCAGTAACTGCGGTGGCGTGGCATCCCCACGGCTCCTCCCTCATCAGTGTGGATCGCTCCAAGCGAGCGGTGCTTTGGGGGGACCAGTGTACATGAATGAGTCTGGTTAGATCATTTACAATGATTTATTGTATTAATATTCTGTTTTTTCAGTTATGTATAATTTTTTTAAATTTTAAGCTGAAAACACTGTGTTTAACTTGTAGAACTCTGTCATCAGTTGTTTTGTTTTTCTCTCTTAAAAAAAATAATCTTTTTTATTATTTTAACTAATATTTTTATGTTTTCTGGTCAATAAAGTATAGTGTTTTGTTCCTTGAGGATTCTTCTCCCCTCTGATCTTCCAGGAGTCACTTTTCGTCGCTGATTTTTATTACCTTTTTTTCACTGCTGTCACTTTCCATACATATATTTTTTTTTTAATTTTTTGAACAATGGAGGAGGATTACCCTCCTGGACATCCTAAAAAGCCCCCAGATCCTCCCCCTGACCCCCCAGATGGTGAAAATATTGTAATTTCTAACCGTGAATCTGTCATTCTAACTTCCACAAAAAAAGGAAGTTCAGTCCCTCTTCCCCAGTAAAGCATGACTCTCCTTCTAATTCTCAGTCTCCACCAGCTCTTCCTCAACCTCCCCCAACCAATTTTTACTCTACTCATTCCTGTGGCCCCTACATTGTTTATGCGCAAAAAACTGAGCAAGGTAAAACAATTCTTCCTCTTGAATTCGGTAAATTCCTTTCAACCATCAAGAACCTTTCGATTAAGCCCAGAGGTGTAAAAGCCGAGGGTCGCTTCCGAATCTCTGTTGAATTCCTCTCAGGTTCAGCCGCCAACAACTTTATTAAAAATATTTTTATTACATCTAAATCTAAATTCAAGGCGTACATCCCAACTTTCAATGTCACTCGTATGGGCCTGGTCAGGGGTATCTCGACCGATCTGTCCATTCCAGAAATTCTGTCTTCTCTTTCAACCCCCCAACATATCGGCAAACCCATAAAAGCCAGGAGGCTAAATTATAAGGACACCTCTGAGGGCAATGTTTCCTGGAAGCCCTCCCAATCTGTTGTGAACACATTCGAAGGACAATCTCTTCCCTCCCATATTTATTTATTTTTCAACTCCTTACCAGTTGAAATTTACACTTACCCCACCACCCAATGCTGCAATTGCTGCCGTTTTGGTCATACCAAAGCTGCATGCAGATCCCCTCCCAGATGTTTCAAATGTGGAGAAAACCACAAGTCTGACCAATGTTCTTCTCTCTCGTCACCTAAATGTTTTAACTGCTCAGGCGCTCATTCCGCCATTCACTCTTCTTGCCCTAAACAATCTCGCCAAAAATATATTAAAATTTCCATGGCCTCTGAGAACTTGTCTTTTCTGCAGGCTTCTAAACTATTCCCGCCTGTCAAAAAATCATTTGCCGAGGTTTTATCCAGTAACTCTCCATCCAACCCTCTCCCCTTCTCCTCAACATCTTCTCGCTCAACTAAATTCACATACAAAAACCCTATCTCTAAACCGGCTCCTGGATATGATCAGCAACAACACAACTCGCTTCTCTTAAATCCCAATGGTTCTCCTCTTTCAAATGCCACAAATGGGTTTGCAAATAATTATAATTCGTCGCCAACAAACTGCCAAAAGCTTTCTGAACAACTCTCCCAAGATAATTCTTCATTTATGCAAACTCTAATTATGCTTCTAATTGACCTAATTTCTTCTCAAACTAATTTACCATCCAACGCATCTTCTATTATTTCCACATTAAAATCATTTGTTCAAAATGGCTCTACAAGATGTCAGAATACTTCAGTGGAATAGCCGCAGTTCTGTTTCTAACAAATCGAATCTTCTTAACCTATTAAATTCAAACCTTGTTTCTGTGGCTGCTGTCTCGGAGACATGGTTTACTCCATCCACCCACTTTAATGTGGGAGGGTATTCCTGTCTTCGCGATGATCGCCCGGAAGGTAAGGGCGGCGGTGCTGCCCTTTTTATTAAAAAATCCCTAACGTTTTTCCCAATAAATAATATCAAACCCCCCAATGCTGACTTTCAAATGGTTGCAGCTGAAAAATAAAGGACACATCTTTTGTTTCTATCTAAATTCCCCACATCTCACCTCACCTCACATCGTACTTCAATAAGCAAGCTTGGTTGCAAATTGTCTGTCAACTAAGCCCTCCTTTCTTTTTATTGGGCGATTTTAATGCCCATTCCCCCGTCTGGGGTTCTGCTTTCTCTGATGGAGACGGTCGAAGTGTGATGGATTTCTTAGGTGAATCCAACCTTTTCCTTTTCAACGACGGATTTCCTACGAGAATCTCTCGCCCCAACACAAACCCCAGTGCAGTGGATCTCTCCATATGCTCTACAAATCTGGCACCTCTCTCTTCGTGGGTGGTGTGCCCCGATCCTTGCTCCAGTGATCATTTATCATTTTCCGATCACCATCACTTATCAAACTTCTTTCCATTCAGACAAGTCCCATATTTCGACGAAGATTAAAACAAAACACACCAAATGGGATGAATTTAACTCGCATGTGGATAACTTTATACAAAATTTACCCTCTACCGATATATTATCTGTCAAAGATGACTACGATAACTTTAAATCAATGCTCATAACTGCAATAAATAAATCAAATCCTTCCCCTAAAACCAAATCTCTCAAAAAACTCCCTCCGACTCCCTGGTGGGATGAGGAATGTTCCAAGGTAATGAGAATTCAGAAAGATAAATCTCTTTCCTATCATCACAATATGACTATGGAGAACTATCTTATATACGAAAATGCCGAAGCCAATGCCAAAAGGGTATTGTGGTCAAAAAAAAGATCCGAGTGGTACAACTTCTGCAGTTCAGTATCTCCGAATATTCCAATTTCGGAAGTTTGGTCTATGTTTCGAAGATTTCGATCCTCCTTCAGTTCAACATCTCATCGAGCGTCTCATTCTAAATGGATAGATGAGTTCTTGGACAAAATTGCCCCCCCTTCTGTACCTAACTTAGATGAAATAACTCCCATCCACAATACTCCTATGTCTGATCATAGGCTAGACTCCCATTCACTTTAATTGAATTAATTAATTGTTTATCAACAGTCAAGGACTCATCTCCAGGCAGAGATGGTATTCCTTATAGCATTATCAAAAATAGTAATGATAATGTTCTAAATCACTTCTTAAGCATCTTAAATAAAATCTTCCAGACTGGCATAATGCCTGATGACTGGAGTACTCAAATAATCATCCCAATCCTAAAATCAAACAAATCTCCCAATTCCGGATCCAACTACAGGCCAATTGCTCTTTCATCCACCCTCAGTAAAATTTATGAAAAATTAATTAAAAACCGGTTAGAATTTTTTGTCGAAAGTAATCAGCTTCTCTCTCCATCTCAGTTTGAATTTAGGAAAAAAAATCTGTACTGATATTAATTTATCCATTTCTAATCATGAAGTATATCTTGTAGTCTATATAGACATAGAAGGCGCCTTTGACAATGTTTCCATCTCAGTTTTTATTTATCTTCGTTTTCAGTAATTATAGTTACAAAAAACGTAAAGCGAGCCATTTTCAAAACCTTTTTTATGTTTGCAATAATAATTTTAATTTTTAAAAAATTACATGTTTATATTGAATAAAATTGTTAAATTTGAAAGCATATTTTAGTTTTCGGATATGTTCAGAAATATTCCATTTATTCGAAATTTATTACAAAGCGGAAAAATTTTGACTTTCCGTAAAAATATGCCCGAGGCCTGAGGGGTTAAAAAAACAACCATGCTAATTAAAATATTTTAGACAAAAAACACCCGCCAACAAACAATTCATCCTAATATTTCATATTGTGCAAAAAGTGTTTTTTATACAATATTTCAATTAGCGCCATCTATGATGAAAGTGAAAATTATAAATTTGTGTTAGTTTAACCTTAACCATAAAATAGAAAAAAAATTTACTGGAATATAGAAGCTCTCGAACGGTGTTTTCTGGCATCTTGAAATTTGCATAGATTTTGTCTGGAATTCCTAAAATTAAAGCTGGCAACTGGATTCGAATTTTGAACATTTGGCTGTCACCAGTTGTTTTGTTTTCTCTCTTAAAAAAATAATATTTTTTATTATTTTAACTAATATTTTTATGTTTTCTGGTCAATAAAGTGTAGTGTGTTGTTCCTTGAGGATTCTTCTCCCCTCTGATCTTCCAGGAGTCACTTTTCGTCACTGATTTCCAGATATTTATAACCTTTTTTTCACTACTGTCACTTTCCATACATATTGTTTTTTGTAATTTTGTGAACAATGGAGGAGGATTTCCCTCCTGGACATCCTAAAAAGCCCCCAGATCCTCCCCCTGACCCTCCAGATGGTGAAAATATTGTAATTTCTGACAGTGAATCTGTCATTCTAACTTCTACAAAAAAAGGAAGTTTAGTCCCTCTTCCCCAGTAAAGCATGACTCTCCTTCTACTTCTCAGTCTCTACCAGATCTTCCTCAACCCCCTCCAACCAATTTTTACTCTACTCATTCCTGTGGCCCCTACATTGTTTATGCGCAAAAAACTGAGCAAGGTAAAACCATTCATCCTCTTGAATTTGGTAAATTCCTTTCAACCAACAAGAACCATTCGATTAAGCCCGGAGGTGTAAAAGCCGAGGGTCGCTTCCGAATCTCTGTTGAATTCCTCTCAGGTTCAGCCGCCAACAACTTTATTAAAAACATTTTTATTACATCTAATTCTAAATTCAAGGCGTACATCCCAACTTTCAATGTCACTCGTATGGGCCTGGTCAGGGGTATCTCGACCGATCTGTCCATTCCAGAAATTCTTTCTTCTCTTTCAACCCCTCAACATATCGGCAATCCCATAAAAGCCAGGAGGCTAAATTATAAGGACACCTCTGAGGGCAACGTTTCCTGGAAGCCCTCCCAATCTGTTGTGATCACATTCGAAGGACAATCTCTTCCCTCCCATATCTATTTATTTTTCAACTCCTTACCAGTTGAAATTTACACTTACCCCACCACCCAATGCTACAATTGCTGCCGTTTTGGTCATAACAAAGCTGCATGCAGATCCCCTCCCAGATGCTTCAAATGTGGAGAAAACCACACGGCTGACCAATGTTCTTCTCTCTCTTCACCTAAATGTTTTAACTGCTCAGGCGCTCATTCCGCCATTCACTCTTCTTGTCCTGAACAAACTCGCCAAAAAAATATAAAAATTTCCATGGCCTCTGAAAACTTGTCTTTTCTGCAGGCTTCTAAACTATTCCCGCCTGTCAAAAAATCTTTTGCCGAGGTTTTATCCAGTAACTCTCCATCCAATCCTCTCCCCTTCTCCTCAACATCTTCTCGTTCAACTAAATTAATGTACAAAAACCCTGTCTCTAAACCGGCTCCTGGATACGATCGGCAACAACACAACTCACTTCTCTTAAATCCCAATGGTTCTCCTCTTTCAAATGCCACAAATGGGTGCGCAAACAACTATAATTCGTCCTCAACAAACCATCAAAAGCTTTCTGAACAACTCTCGCAAGATAATTCTTCATTTATACAAACTCTTATTATGCTTCTAATTGACCTAATTTCTTCTCAAACTAATCTACCGTCCAACGCTGCTTCTATTATTTCCACGTTAAAATCATTTGTTCAAAATGGCACTTCAAGATGTCAGAATACTTCAGTGGAATAGCCGCAGTGCTATTTCTAACAAATCGAACCTTCTTAACCTATTAAATTCAAACCTTGTTTCTGTGGCTGCTGTCTCGGAGACATGGTTTACTCCATCCACCCACTTTAATGTGGGAGGGTACTCCTGTCTCCGTGATGATCGCCTGGAAGGTACGGGCGGCGGTGCTGCCCTTTTTATTAAAAAATCCCTTCCGTTTTCCCCAATAAATAATATCAAACCCCCCAATGCTGACTTTCAAATGGTTGCAGCTAAAATAAAGGACACATCCTTTGTTTCTATCTATATTCCCCCATCATCTCACTTCAATAAGCAAGCTTGGTTACAAATTGTCCGTCAACTAAGCCCTCCATTCTTTTTATTGGGCGATTTTAATGCCCATTCCCCCGTCTGGGGTTCTGCTTTCTCTGATCAAGATGGTCGAAATGTTATGGATTTTTTAGATGAATCCAACCTTTTCCTTTTGAACGACGGATCTCCTACGAGAATCTCTCGCCCCAACACAAACCCCAGTGCAGTGGATCTCTCCATATGCTCTACAAATCTGGCACCTCTCTCCTCGTGGGTGGTGTCCCCCGATCCTTGCTCCAGTGATCATTTCCCGATCACCATCACTTATCAAACTTCTTTCCATTCAGACAAGTCCCATATTTCGACGAAGATTAAAACAAAACACACCAAATGGGACGAATTTAACTCGCATATGGATAAGTTTATACAAAATTTACCCTCTTCCGATGTATTATCTGTCAAAGATGACTACGATAACTTCAAATCGATGCTCATAACTGCAATACATAAATCAAATCCTCCCCCTAAAACCAAATCTCTTAAAAAACTCCCTCCCACTCCCTGGTGGGATGAGGAATGTTCTAAGGTAGTGAGAATTCGGAAAGCTAAATCTCTTTCGTATCGTCACAATATGACTATGGAGAACTATCTTATATACAAAAATGCCGAAGCCAATGCCAAAAGGGTATTGAGGTCAAAAAAAAGATCTGGGTGGTACAACTTCTGCAGTTCAGTATCTCCGAATACTCCAATTTCGGAAGTTTGGTCTATGATTCGAAGATTTCGATCCTCCTTCAGTTCAACATCTCCTCGAACGTCTCATTCTAAATGGATAGATGAGTTCTTGGACAAAATTGCCCCCCCTTCTGTACCTAATTTAGATGAAATAACTCCCATCCACAACACTCCTATGTCTGATCATTGGCTAGACTCTCCATTCACTTTAATTGAATTAAAAAATTGTTTATCAACAGTCAAAGACTCATCTCCAGGCAGAGATGGTATTCCTTATAGCATTATCAAGAATAGTAATGATAATGTTCTAAATCACTTCCTAAGCATCTTAAATAAAATCTTCCAGTCTGGCATAATGCCTGATGACTGGAGTTCTCAAATAATCATCCCAATCCTAAAATCAAACAAATCACCCAATTCTGGATCCAACTACAGGCCAATTGCTCTTTCATCCACCCTCAGTAAAATTTATGAAAAATTAATTAAAAACCGGTTAGAATTTTTTGTCGAAAGTAATCAGCTTCTCTCTCCATCTCAATTTGGATTTAGGAAAAAAAAATCTACGCAAGATAACCTTGCCATCATCAGCACTGATATTAATTTATCCATGTCTAACCATGAAGTATGTCTTGCAGTCTTTATAGACATAGAAGGTGCCTTTGACAATGTTTCCATCCCAATCCTTAAAAAAAAACTTTTAGGCCTTGGCCTTCCCCCCATGTTTGTCCAATCTATTATTAATCTATTTCTTGATAGAAAAATTTTCATTGAGCTACCAGATGTTACTCCTCAGAGTAGATCAATTTGGAAAGGTTTACCCCAAGGCGATGTATTATCCCTGTGGAGTGTCGATACTCCCACCACCATTGGGACGAGAGGTGGGGAGAGACGTGGCACGGCCCGTCACTCCGTGACGATACGTGTATCAAGCAACAACTGCTCATTGTTATTTAAACATTGTATTTATCAATAAACCAAGTGAGTACAATACTTCTTATTTCATTTTAACAGAACCTTACAAATTAAATTTAATATTATGAGAGTTGGGAAACAACTCCCATAAATTGGTGACCTCGATAAAAACACGCGAAATTAATATTATTTACGCCATCGGAATATTATTTGACCGCGTACCTACACACTGAAAGTAATTTTGTACCGCTAAATCGAAACCCGAGCGGCTGAGCCTAGACGAGTAAAGTTGCCTCTAGAAAAGGGCATCTTGTGTACTCGACCGCACAAGGCAAGGCCGGCTTCCTTTTATTGTCCCTTTTATTTGCCGTTTTAACAATTTTGACGTTTCGATACCGCTGTTAATTACCTAGTTCCTTGCGTAGGGTTCTGTGTAGATTGCTAGTATAATAGTAGAGGTACCACTTGGCGTTTCACTAACGTAAATTTCTTAACACAAATAAATTACGTCACGGAGTCAATCAATTTCAAATAATATTATAAGTTACGTATTTATAATAAATTACAAATTTATTATATTTGAGTCTGCACACAATTACAATTAAAGTTGCCCAAGCGATTTAATGGCTAACACGCAGCAAAATAACGATAAAGATATGACGGACCAGGGCACTAGTCATCAGGTTGCAAAAGTGGGGGTTCGAATGCCGCCTTTTTGGCGGGACAAGTGTCAATTGTGGTTGACGCAAATTGAGGCTCAATTCATCATAGCCGGTATTACTTCCGATGCAACAAAATACTACTCGATCGTAAGTTGCCTGGACAGTGAAACACTAACCATGGTTAGTGACATCGTTTTGAATCCACCCACACGGGATATGTATGCCACATTAAGATCGGCATTGGTGACTAGGTTTACAGAGTCCGAACGGAAAAAAACTGCCAAGCTCATATACGGTCTTCAGCTTGGAGATAATACACCATCCCAGCTATTACGTCAGATGAAAGAACTGGCAGGACCCACCATCATTAACACGGAACTCTTCAGGACGCTGTGGTTGCAACGGCTGCCTAATAACATGCAAGCTATACTGACTGTATCGGCTGATCAGGACTTGGACAAGCTAGCAGAAATCGCCGACAAAATGACAGATGTCTATAGCAGCAATGAAGTATGCCACGTAGAAGAAGGTTTTCCTAGTTCATCCTGCTCAACTAAAATAAGCGATGGAAAAGTAATGGAAATTAATAAACAGAGGCGAATAAGGTCACCAGCGCGTAACAGATATCAAACAAAAAAAGATTACAAACGATGCTGGTATCATTATAAGTTCGGGAAACTTGCGAAAAAGTGCATCGCACCCTGTGATTGGTCGCCGACGACAAAGAGTTCGGAAAACTAAAGAAGCTCTGTGTCAATGCAACTTACATAGAGCAAATTGGAAAAAGGTTGCACATCTGGGACCGGCAAAACAATATAAACTTTTTGATAGATTCCGGGGCGGAGATATCTGTAATTCCCGCCAAATTCAAAACACAGCGAACAATTGAACAACACGAGCCAAATGTGGCCCTCTACGCAGCAAATGGTACTCCTATCAAGACGCACGGACTACGCCGAATGATGGTTAACTTCGGATTGCGTCGAACATTTCCATGGACATTTGTCATAGCCGAAGTCGAGCGCGCAATTTTGGGGGCAGATTTCTTAGAAAATTTTAATCTTCTAGTGGACCTTCGGAAAGAGAGACTCATTGACGCAACGACGGGGCTAACTTCAACGGGACAGCGTATTAACTATGCAAGTACGGGTATATCTACGGTCAACAATACAAGCAAATACCACCAATGTCTACAACGGTATCCTGCAATTACACGACCTTTCAACCGAGAAGTAGAAGTAAAACATTCTGTAGCCCATTGTATTGAAACAACTGGACCGCCCACCTCAGCTAGAGCCAGAAGAATGACACCGCTAATGTTAGAGGCAGCAAAGAAGGAATTTGCCCTTATGGTACAACAAGGAATATGTAGGCCATCAAAAAGCTGTTGGGCAAGCCCTTTACATATGGTACAAAAATCGGACGGCAGTTGGAGACCCTGCGGAGACTATCGCAGGCTCAATTCTCAGACGATTCCAGACCGTTACCCGATTCCACAACTGAACGATTTCGCTCACAAGCTGTCTAAAGCCAACATTTTTAGCACTATAGATTTAGTCCGTGCATACCACCAAATTCCCATTAGTTCGAGTGATATTCCAAAGACTGCCATCATAACACCATTTGGTCTCTTTGAGTTCACACAGTTACAGTTTGGGCTTTGTAACGCAGCACAGACGTTTCAACGCGTTATAAACCAGGTACTGAATGGCTTGGAATTTTGTTTTGCATATATCGATGACATCATGATTGCATCCGAAGACGAAAATCAACACATGGAACACCTCGAAATGGTTTTCAAACGTCTTGAGGAACACGGTTTGATCATTAACGCCGAAAAAAGCACGTTTGGTCAATCCAGTATTAAATTTCTTGGCTACCAAATTTCAAATGAGGGAACGACTCCACTTTCTGACAAAGTGGAGATCATCAAAGATTTCCCAAGACCAAAAACAGCGAAAGACATGCGCAGATACTTAGGTATGCTAAATTATTACCGAAAGTTCATTCCAAAGGCTGTGGAGGCCCAACGATTGTTGTACGCCGTTATAGCCAACACAAATAAAGCGGACAAGCAACCAATCCAATGGACAGAGGAGCTCATTTGGGCATTCGACCAGACCAAAGTTGATTTGGCTAATGCTACACTCCTCACACATCCAGAAATATCATCAGACCTCGCAATAATGGTGGATGCATCAAATTTCGCAGTAGGCGCAGCTCTCCAACAACGAACAGAAAAACAAAGAAAATGGAAACCGCTCGGATTTTTTTCGCGGAAACTTAACAACGCACAAAAAAATTACAGTACTTATGATAGAGAACTCACAGCCATTTACGAAGCAATTAAGTACTTCCGGGGACAGGTTGAGGGTAGAGAAGTGACCATATATACTGACCATAAACCTTTATGCTTTGCATTCACCAAAAAAGCGGATAATGATTCGCCAAGGCAAAGACGACAGTTAGATTTTATTGCGCAATTTACAACAAAAATCGTCTACACACCCGGAAAAGAAAATCAGGTAGCCGATGCATTATCAAGGATTGAAGAAATACAAATTCCATCTCCAATCAATTATGAAGAGATGGCGTTAGACCAGAACAACGACCCAGAACTCATCACATTCATGAACACCGAGACTTCTCTGCGTTTGGAACGTGTCCAGATTCCCGGAAGTCCTACAACTCTTTGGTGTGACATGTCTACTGGGGTTGCCAGACCATTTATACCAAAGGCTTGGAGACAGCGTATACTTGATAGCATGCACAGTATTTGTCATCCCGGCATTGGAGCTACCTACAAAACACTTAGGCAAAGATTCGTTTGGCCTAAGATGCAAAGAGACGTAAAAGAGTTCGTCACCACGTGCATATTATGCCAGAAGGCCAAGGTAAATAGGCATACCCACAGTCCTATTGGAACACTACCGTTGCCCAAGGAGAGGTTTAGAAATATCCATATTGATATTGTTGGACCCTTGCCTCCATCACGTGGCAACAACTACCTTTTGACCATTATAGATCGTTTCACTAGATGGCCAGAAGCGATTCCCATTAAGGATATCATGGCAGAGACAGTTGCTCTCGCTCTCATGGAGAACTGGATAGCTAGGTTTGGAGTGCCCGATACAATAACGTCGGATCAAGGACGACAATTTGAAAGTAAGCTCTTCGAAGACCTCATGAAATTGTGTGGTGTAAAACACTTAAGAACAACAGCGTACCACCCGCAAGCAAACGGATTAATAGAGCGATGGCATAGAATACTAAAAGGTGCTCTAAAAGTAGCCTCCACAAGCAGTTGGTCAGAAAGACTTCCATTGATTCTCTTGGGCCTCAGATCTTGCGTTCGACAGGATGCGAAAACATCACCCGCGGAAATGACATACGGAACTCCACTTAAGCTCCCGGGAGATTTTTTCACGGAAACAACACCAACAGATCCAGAGACATTCGCTAGAAAGGTCACCGATATGTTGAAAGATATTAAACCCATACCAGCTACAAACCATAACCATGACAAACCTTTTGTACACGGTTTGTTGGGAACATGCACTCATGTTTTCATTCGAACAGACTCGGTAAAAGCTCCCTTGCAGGCGCCATACGAAGGACCCTTCAAAGTATTGATGAGGGATTCTAAGAAAATGTTGGTGGAAATACGCGGCCATCAAAAGTACATAAGCATTGATAGGCTAAAACCTGCTTTTCTCCCAACAGATTTGGAGGACAACGAAATTCCCACTATTAAACCGACCACACCAATAAAAGTTACTGAGAAAACACCTGAGAGAACAACTCGATCGGGCAGACGAGTTAGATTCCCTGAAAGATGGGCATACTAAGCACGAGATATCTTCGAACACTCGTGTCCTTCATTCCACACAATCATCTGTCTCTCCTTCATGTACCTATACCTCTTCAGTCCAATATTTCATCCACCTGCTAGACTAGAGGATTCAGGACGACTTCAGGAAGGATGATCATCATTCTAAGAGGGGAGGCATGTGGAGTGTCGATACTCCCACCACCATTGGGACGAGAGGTGGGGAGAGACGTGGCACGGCCCGTCACTCCGTGACGATACGTGTATCAAGCAACAACTGCTCATTGTTATTTAAACATTGTATTTATCAATAAACCAAGTGAGTACAATACTTCTTATTTCATTTTAACAGAACCTTACAAATTAAATTTAATATTATGAGAGTTGGGAAACAACTCCCATATCCCCTATACTGTATAATATATACACGTACGATATGCATGTCTCTATTCCCCCTCAAGTAAAAGTTATTGAGTTCGCAGATGATTTAGCTTTCTTCTTATCATCCAAAATCATCCCACTTGCCGTCAAATATCTTAATGAAGCCATGGATGCCCTTTGCACATGGCTCACTTTAAATGGTCTGGAACTTTCAGTCCAAAAGAGTCAGTGTGTCACCTTCTCAAACCGTCATAAAAATCCTCCTGTTCAAATTTTATTTAAAAACTCTCCAATCCCCAACGCCTCTGAAGTTAAATTTTTAGGAGTAACATTTGATAGGAAACTTAAATGGTCTTCCCATATTCACAATATAGTTACAAAATGTGAAAAAAATTTAAATATCATCAGATCATTGACTGGCGTTTGGTGGGGTGCTCACCCTACCTGCATTAAGTTGCTCTACAATGCACTTATTCGAAGTCATCTCGACTATGCCTGCCCACTTTTTAGTACGGCCTCCAAAAATGCACTCAGTAAATTAGACAAAATTCAATCGAAGTCATTGCGAATAATAACTGGAGCGATGCAGTCATCGCCCATCAATTCCCTTCAAGTGGAATGTTCTGATCCCCCACTTTATTTAAGGCGACAACTGTTTGCTGACAAATTTGTTCTTAAATGTTTAAATTCTAAATGTCATCAGGTTATTCCCAGAGTTTCGTTGTTCAAAGACTCAACACATTCATCTACAATCAGAGCTCGAACTAAACCTCTTCCTGCCATCTGTAAAAATTTTCGCTCTCTCTCAGAGCTTCAAATTATCCAAAATGATCTTCTTCCACTATACAAATTAAAATATAGTCACGTCACCCTATCCCCAACAATTTTGGAAGGGATCGGTATCCTTAAAAGTCATTCCAATCTCCCAGCCCGTACTGTTAATAATATGTTCAATGACATTATTTCTTCTAAATGGCCCAACTCTTCTCTTTTATTTACTGATGGCTCCAAATCTCCTGACTCTCCTAACTGTGGTATAGGTATTAACGTTTACCACAATAATTCTAATGATAGATTATTTTATTCAATTTCAAACCAATTTTCAATATTTTCTGCTGAGTGCATTGCAATAATTGAAGCACTCAAATATATAATCAAAAATAATTGTGAACATTCCCTTGTTCTCTCTGACTCTCTCAGTTCCCTCCAAAAACTTAAATCCTGTCCTCTTCTTCATCCTGATGATCACTTTGTATGCCTCATTAGAGTGCTGATAGCCTCCATTCAAAGCTCTGGAAAAACCGTAATTCTTGTTTGGATCCCTGGACACATTGGCATAGTGGGTAACGATATTGCAGATTCTTTGGCAAAACAAGGAGCGTCCAACCCTATTGTTACCCTCGTAAACCATATTCCCCTATCTGATATTTTTTCCATCATCAAAGATAGATCCCGCAATGTTTGGACAGAGTATTGGAACATTGCCAGTCAATCCAAGGGAGCTCGCTACGCCTCAATACAAAGGACTATCCCATCAAAACCGTGGTTTCAAAAATTTCCCCATTTTTCCAAAAAAGAAATTTCCTCACTTATTCGAATGAGAATCGGTCATTGTTCCGTTCCTTCTCACCTTTTTAAAATTCACATCCTTGACTCCCCAGATTGTACGTTCTGTGGTCTAGATGTGGGCACTTTACATCACATATTTTTTGGTTGTCCCTCTCTAAATAAATATCCTCTCTTCTATCAAGCGTTATCTAAAATTGCCTCCCCTCCATTCAACATTTCATCTCTTCTAAGTCTGAACTCGACTCCAATCTTCCATATAATTCTGAAATTTGTACATTTAAATAAAATTAATATATAAATTCATCTATCCCTTTCTCTGTAATTTTAAATGATGGCCTAGAACACCCTTGAAGGGTGAAAGCCAGAAATAATTGAAAAAAAAAAAAGCTGGCAACTGAATTTCATTCATGAACTATAGAAATATCTATTTTCACCATATTTTTTATTGAAAAACGTGATCATAATCTAAATCTATTTATTTTGTTAATTGTTTCAATTTTTTAAGTTTGGAAATTTTTAAAAATTAATGTATTTTTCCTTCTTTTTCAGATAATTAACACGTCTGCCTTGCAGTGTCCATAAGAAGATAATATTTTGTTAGCCTGTTAATTAATTAAATCATCACAAAAGTGTTTTTTCATATACATTATTTATGTACCTATACAAGTTTGATATTGCGAGATACAAATGCAATTATACTAAGCTATTATTAGGATAATGAAGTTGATCAATGAAATACCGAACATCACATTCACCATATTCAATAATATTAACATTGTTATAACCAGGATCAGCAGCTGTCTGTGGTACATTGATAATATATTATTTATTGAATGTTTCTAATTCTATTGGCAAATTTTTTGATTGAAATGTTTTTTATCTATTTATAATTCATGCTGCGGAAAGAGCAAATAATACACATTTTGTTAATAACTAATTATTACTTTGTTTTTTTTCCTCAAATTCCTTTCTATCTTGATTAGTTGGTTGAATAATGATATATGGATAACAGTTTGAACTAAAATAGTAACCTTCTTATCTCAGGGAATCTTTATACTTACCTAAAAAGGGATTCCATAGCACTTCATCCCCTGACAGTTGGCCCCCGGGCATACTTATGTTCAATATACTGTCGGTTTAGGGAAAATTCCGTATACCTACTTACACAAAATATTAGTATGAAGGGGTGTGCAGAGAGGATGTACTGCTAATAACAAAAATTTAAAAAATATTTTCATTCAAATGCATCAAGAATAAAACTAGTCGTCTTTATACTGTATATACCAGCGTAAAGAGCCGTTCGCACACAGCAAGTATTTTAGTCAGGTAGAGAGTATATTAGTAACTAAACATGTTCGAACACCACAATTTAAGTAGAGTGGGTTGTCAGCTCTTTGGTAGATTCAATCCATTTCGTTCTATTTTTTCGGATGTAGCAACCCCAACCCGCGACCCTGCGCACTGACATGCACGAACCGGCCGTTTTAGCAGAGGGGTCGTCCATTAATCACGTGATGTGTTTTTAACCAATTTTTAACCCCCCCCCCCCCTGGTGATATGTGGTGAGATTTTAGACTCCCCCCCCCCTACCTAAAATCACGTATATGTTTTTAGTGCAAAGTATATTGAAAATTTCAGAATATTATCTTTAAATACATGTATAATCTGATTAAATTTTGGAAAATTAATATAAGCCGTTCTCTATCTGCTCTAGCCTGCCTGAGAATTTCTATGTTGGTGATCATGTCGGTCCATGGGACCTTGAGCATTCTCCGGTGAAGCCAAATTTCAAAGGCCTCTAACCTGTTCATGGTATTTACTTTCAAGGTCCTTGCTTCACATCCAATTATTACAGATATTACTGATAATCGAAATATAAATCAGTGTACCTTTTTTATGAAATTCTAATTTTTGTGCAATATTTACCAATTTAATCTAAAATCGAAAAATACTTAAATAATAATAAGTTGGTATGGATATCAAACGAATTTATTTACAGTGTTGATTTTTTGTCCGTTATGGCATGTTCGCATTGAGAGAGTAGTATTAATCAAGTAGCAAGTAACTTGCTACTTGACTCGCCGAAAAACTTTCGCATTACTTTCAAGTAGAGTACATTAGTGAGCCACACGTTACAAGATGACAGGCTGCTACCCAAAAAAGTAAATACGCTAATCAGCAGATTGTAATGCTTATTTTAGAAGGGGTGGAAGAATAAATTAGTAAGATATAAATAAATCAACTTTGGACACGAAAAGAGATTAATAGCAGCATAAATAAATAATTTTAGAGTAGCATCTTCGCTAGAAACTCCACGACATTTGGGCGGGTCTACAAATGAACTCTGGGATCATCCATTAATCACGTGAGGCTCGAAAAGGGGGGGAGGGGTTCGGAAAAAATCACGAAATATCACAAGGAGGGGGGGGGGGTATAATGATATATCACATGTATTTATTTTTCGTTGAACGCACGATTTCTAAACCAAATGCCAGTCAAAAACAACCTGCAACCTTAATGCCTATCTTAATAAATACCAGGAAAATTTCATTTCTGGGTCACATACTTCGAGGGGAGAAATATCACTTGCTCTATTTAATATTGAAAGGCAAGATAGAGGGTCGCCGAGAGCCTGGTAAGAGACAAATGTCTTGGCTGCGAAATAAACGAGAGTGAACCGGTATTAGAAGTGTAGAGGAGCTATTCCGGGCAGCGCAAGACAGAGAGACATTTTCAAGAGTGATCGCCAGCGTCGGGGGGACCTGATAGGGCACACAAAGAGGAAGTAATATCAAATCATATGTGAAACAAGACAAAATCAAAAGAGGTATTTCCAACCAATGTAAATCTATTGATTATCAAAATCATTTAAAAAATATGTATAGACTCGACAGGAAAATTATTTATTTCTGTTAAAATTCAGGGTGTCTGATCAACTAGTACTAGTTGGTTAAACATTAAACAATAGAAATGTCGCTCGTTATTCCTGACATTTTGAAGTGGGTAGTAAAAATCTAACTAAAGGTTTAAAAAAGAATCATGTCCAATCTATTGGATACGGGCGCCAGTTCTCACGATTAATCGTGATTCGTGAAGAACAAAATACGATGAAAGTAAACCAATTTATGAATTTCAGGTAAAGCTATATGTGGAATGGTGAATTGGCTTATGACTCCGTGGTTTGTTCGCCATCTTTCCTGGCCCAAGCTCCATGGTACGTCAATGTCACTGTCCTGCCGTGAAACTGGTTCCCTGATGAGACCAATTTGATGCCTCGCAGTTGACAGGTGGCTAGTAGTTTTCCAGCCTGCGCTTTGCATGTGTATTCATAAATAACCCGGTGTGTAGTTCAAACGTTATATGTTTTCCTTTTTACGTGATTTCCCCACAGATCCGATACTGATCCAAGTCAAAATTACTAATTTGGAATAAGAACTAGCATCTTTGTAAGCGATGTTTCCGTCCCTCACACAGACTATAAGATAGGGCGCCGGGTAGTCTATGTCAGCCGCTGTGTCTCGTGAAATTAAAGCCAAATTGCAGTAAATTTCCGTCGAGAGATGGGTCCGTTTCGCAAAGAGAAAAGGTAGCTGTCGTGTCGGTACTGAAATGCGTTCGTTCCCGGGTCGCACCTCTATTTATACCAAATCCTACCTCAACCGAGTGAAGGATTCGGCGCGACCCTAGGCGTTCAAATGTGTAGGTCATAACCTCCGCCACCATTAGCATGACGGGCGTTTGGACCTCTGGAACTACCCTCTTTTCTGTGTTCTCTCTGCCGACCAAAACCATCTCTCTCAAGCGTGTTTATTAATAAAAAGAACATAAAATACAAAAAATGATCGTGGGTCCTCGGCCCTACAATTTTCAGGGGATTTCAACATATGCAACTTATAACTAGATTTACATTATCACTTATCAACTAATTATGCAAAGTGGAGTTCGGCCTATCTTCCATTATCATTTATTAGTCCAAATAATAGGCCGAACTCCTGTAATTCAAACATAAACATTACATATTACAATTCAAACTATCGCACAGATCCGACCAATGATAATCGGTGCTCTGATTGGTCGGCTATTCGGTAGCAGCGGGGAGTAGCGGGAAGCGGAGAGGGGAACGGTACGGCAGTCTAGCGTATATAGCCAGCACCCCCCCCCGCTCCCGCTACCATACAACTAATGAAGGCTGACGTGGAACGGTGCCCGCCGAGCGACAGGAAATTAGAAAACGAGGAAGTTTAGCAAACACTCCTCGTCTTCTAATTCCCCAATAACACGTCCGTTACACTCTCCCCGGTACAGCGTAGTCTGTGCCCTATTCAGCTAGGACGGGTTATCGGCGCCGCAGTCCCCGGCTTCCAGATTCTCTGGGGCGTATGTGCGGGGCAGGGCGTGGTCCACGATGAGGACCAGGTCATCCTTCTGTGGTTGTCGGCTGGGCCGGCGGTGTGCAGCCGGACGTCGGGTCGGGTACTGCGTCTTCAGGTTTCAGGTGCTGACTGGGCCAGCGTTGTGCAGCCGGACGCTTCGGCGTCGGGTACTGCAACATCAGCGGCGATCCACCTCTCTGGCATTCGGCGAGAGCGAGATCGATGCAATCCACCTCTCTCACATTCGGTGAGAGCGGGATCGCATGCGATCCACCTCACTCGCGTGCGGCGTAAGTGGGATCGGTCGGCCGCCTCCTCTCTCGGGCTGGCCTTTGGTTTGCGAGCAGCGCTCGGTCTCGAATGCTGCTCCCTCTCTGCGTCAAGACCACACCCTCCGGGCTGCGGTCTTTCTTCTTCCAATTGAGCTGCATAATGTTCGTGAACAGCGCTGGGTTTCGAGGCGCGTTCTAATGCTGCTCCCTCCTGCGTCAGGACTCGGCTGGGGAGAAGATACATCGAGACCGCACCCTCCGGGCTGCGGTCTTTCTTCTTCCAATTGAGCTGCATATTGTTCGTGAACAGCGCTGGGTTTCGAGGCGCGTTCTAATGCTGCTCACTCTCTGCCTCCTTTTCAAATGGGCCTGCCTAAAGCAAGGCTGTGTGCAGCACCGGACACTTTGGGGTCGGATGCTGCGAGACCGCGCACTCCGGGCAGCGGTCGTTGATAGTGTTGGATGTGGCCCGCCTAAAGCAAGGACCGAGGCTGGCTGGGCCAGCGTTGGTACGCGCACGTCCTGCGCGCGTTCCTTTGATGCAAGTCGCGCATCCTGCGGCTGAAGCCGCTTCGTGGGACACGCTCGGTCTCGAGGCGCGCTCTCCCCATCGGGGCTGTCCGCTGGAAAAAATGGTCACCCGGCGGCAGATGTTCCGGGCTGTACGTAGCGGGAAGCTCCTTCCCTTCGTCGGTAGGTAGGTGCACTCGTTCCAATTTCTGTGGACACGCACACCGGCGTGTAAAGCTGCTTGATTGCCGCCATAGATGGCGCTGTCATCGTGCGCCCTTCATCATCTGCAAAGACGGCCAGAGAGGGATGCTTCATCCCTTCCTCGGTAGGTGGCGGTGCGCGCGTTCCGGTTTCAGTGGACACGCACACCGGTGCGAAAAGCTGCTTGTGTGCAGCCATAGATGACGCTGTCATCGTGCGCCATCCATCCCCTGTAAACACAGCCGGAGAGGGATGCTTCGTCCTTTCGTCGGCAGATGGCAACGCTCGGGTTCCGTTCTCCGCTGAGTTGGCTGACGTGGGCAGCGGCTTGTCCACAGGTGATGGAGCGGGGGGTGCGGGGCCGTGGTCTACGTGCCGGTGGCCGATGTCATCTCTTTCGGGCCCGTACGCCACCAAGCGGGCGAGGGGTGGGGGGCCACGCTCCATACAGTTGTAGCCGACGCCTCTCCGATCGGGCCCGCAGGGAGCGCTGTCATTGTGTCCGAGCGCTGGGGGGCCAGGCGCAGCGCGGTTGCGTACTTCGGTGTAGCGACCGGCGTTCAACGTCACCGTATGCTCTCCGTTGTGTGAGGGAGAGCAACATATATGCTTCTCGTCTGCGGTGGTTGAGATGGGGCCGAGCTTCCGTTCGGGACCATGTGCGGCCAAACTGGCGGGGTTCGTGCCTGGTACTGCGGGGGGTACGGGGGGCGAGGGGCCACGCACTACTGGCCTGACATCATTTCGGTCGGGCACGTGGGCGGCGCTCTCCCAGTCGTTTCGGCCGGGCTCGTGGGCAGAACTCCCCCCTTCATTTTGGCCGGTGTGTATCGGGCCGGGCGCTGTGGGTACGGTCGTGAGCCGCCGCGATGGATCGAGCGGCGGTGCTGCCTCGAGCGACCGTGTCACGTTGAGGGGCTGCGCTGGCTTCGATTGTGATGCATCGGGCAGCCGTCGGGGCTCGGGCGGCGGCCCTGAGACTCCCAGCATGATCATCAACTGTCCGATCTGCCGGGCGGAGTCTCGTGCTTGCTGCTCGTTGCGCTTTCTTATGTCGCGCAGCTCTTGTCGTAGCTGGCGAATGGTGTCCTCCGTAACCCGTTGAGGCTGGTGAGGGGCGGTGGCTAGAGCCGCTGCCGGGGCAGCTCGTGCTCTAGGTTCATGATGGTCCGCAGCTGGTCGTCCGGCAAGATATGGGCCGGGGGCTGCTGAGCCACGGCCAGTGACATCCAGTACCGCATCCTCTTCTTCTGTGTGCGCGCCCTTGCCAGGGCGTTGTGATGGGGACACTGCAGCGGCTGGTGACTGGATCCTGGGTTGTAAAGCCATTGTCTGAGACTGGAGCCTGTCAGACTTGATCCGGCTTCGAAGGACCACTATGTAAGCGACGTTTCCGTCCCTCACACAGACTATAAGATAGGGCGCCGGGTAGTCTATGTCAGCCGCTGTGTCTCGTGAAATTAAAGCCAAATTGCAGTAAATTTCCGTCGAGAGATGGGTCCGTTTCGCAAAGAGAAAAGGTAGCTGTCGTGTCGGTACTGGAATGCGTTCGTTCCCGGGTCGCACCTCTATTTATACCAAATCCTACCTCAACCGAGTGAAGGATTCGGCGCGACCCTAGGCGTTCAAATGTGTAGGTCATAACCTCCGCCACCATTCGCATGACGGGCGTTGGGACCTCTGGAACTACCCTCTTTTCTGTGTTCTCTCTGCCGACCAAAACCATCTCTCTCAAGCGTGTTTATTAATAAAAAGAACATAAAATACAAAAAATGATCGTGGGTCCTCGGCCCTACAATTTTCAGGGGATTTCAACATATGCAACTTATAACTAGATTTACATTATCACTTATCAACTATTTATGCAAAGTGGAGTTCGGCCTATCTTCCATTATCATTTATTAGTCCAAATAATAGGCCGAACTCCTGTAATTCAAACATAAACATTACATATTACAATTCAAACTATCGCACAGATCCGACCAATGATAATCGGCGCTCTGATTGGTCGGCTATTCGGTAGCAGCGGGGAGTAGCGGGAAGCGGAGAGGGGAACGGTACGGCAGTCTAGCGTATATAGCCAGCACCCCCCCCGCTCCCGCTACCATACAATTAATGAAGGCTGACGTGGAAGGGTGCCCGCCGAGCGACAGGAAATTAGAAAACGAGGAAGTTTAGCAAACACTCCTCGTCTTCTAATTACCCAATAACACGTCCGTTACAATCTTGAAAGCAATAAAGTGTAGAATTGTTCTCTGGACTTTTTACCTGGATACTCTTGAAATGATGACTGAACACTGAACTTTTTCTGCAGATGTAAATGACCCAATGCTAGATCAATAACAAGATTGGCTGTACATGACACCGGTGAAGATAACAATAATATTGCAGATTACATGGGTAACGTGACCAAATGTCCCATTTTCCGTCCATTCTCTTCCGTTGTCCTGAAGGAAAGCCTCGGGATGTGGAAATGTCTCATTTTCAGAAAGCGGGCCACTCATGACATCAAATTTATTACTCACACACAGTCATACAATCGAAATTAGTATGTTTGATGATTGATGATATGGTGAACAAATTGTAACCATGAAATAAACAACAGAAACTTGGAGATATGAATTGTTGATGGCTATTTATTTATTTATTTGGAATTTCACGCCCGGCTGGGGTTTTACATACATTATTTTTAAAACAAAGAACATCTAAATCTAAATGTGCATAACAAAATAAAAAACAAAATCATAAACAAAACAAAAATAAAATCAAAATCAAAATCAAAATAAAAATCAAGATCAGTATCAAAATCAAAATCATAACCAAATCTAAAACAAAAATAGAGTAAAAAAATAGAGTAAAAAAACTAATTGAACTAAAAACAAAATACTCCACCATGCAAGATGGAAAAACTGTAGACTGGGAAAAGTGCAATACATGTGAAATACTTCGAAGCAGAGCTAAGCAGTTGGAATTATTAAATTTGTGGTTCTTCTTTCTGATATAAATTTTACTATGACTTGTTTATATGTATTTAGTGAATGATGTGTTAAATATGTCAACAACATCTTTATAGTCATTAACCAAATTTTGTATACGGCGAACAGGGGTATACAATTGTGATTCTGTGTTGGAGTTGTCACAATAGAATGGTAGATAGTGCCTCGATGTTGAATTGCGAGGTATATGGAAAGAAATCAAGTATAAAAGTTCAGGGCTGTCAATTATTAAATTTATGATTTTATGTGAACATGTTGGGTCATATACTATTCTACGTTCGGATAATTTTAATAAATTAAGTTGACATAGTAGATAATCATAGTTGATACATTCCCTTGTAATACCCATTCTGAAATTAATATATCTTAAGAATTTATTTTGAATTCTTTCTATTGTGAGTGAATGACTAGCATAACTAGGTGCCCATACTGTCGAGTTGTACTCGATTTTACTCCTAACCAATGACATGTACAATTTTTTAGTGGTTTGAATATTTTTAAATTGGCTGCAAATTCTTATTACAAAACCCAACATTTTCAAAGCTTTATTTGATGTAATTTCAATATGATTTATAAATTTCAGTTTTTGATCAAAGTTTACACCTAAATCATTCACCTCGGTTACAGTTGTTAGTACTACATCATTAATGAAGTATTCATA
This sequence comes from Limnephilus lunatus, assembly GCA_917563855.2. NCBI lineage: Eukaryota > Metazoa > Arthropoda > Insecta > Trichoptera > Limnephilidae > Limnephilus > Limnephilus lunatus. Next base: position 36,923,485 of record OU830601.1, read on the forward strand.
AATTATTGGATTTTTTATTCTATGAAATCTCATAATAAGACATTGGCTATCGTGAAATGGAAATATGCTCTCAAAGTCGCCAAAGGGTGCCCTAAACTCAACTTAGACCCAAAGATTAATGAAAGAAAGCCTCAAATCATATAGGTAACATTCAAGCCCAAATGATTTTATTAAAATGACGGACCGTGAAATGAAAATATTGTGTAAGCAGTTTGTATTCATGTATTGAATATTATATGAATTACAGTGGAACCCTCTTAAGAAGTTCTCTCTTAAGACGTTTCGTGGCTTAAGAAGTTTGGTTTTTTCGATCCCTCGGCCCAAAATTGGCCTAATTTTTCCCACATATAATGTTTTCCTGCTTAAGAAGTTTAATTTTTCCGGTCCCTTGGAAAACTTCTTAAGAGGGTTTCACTGTATATATGAATATTGGCTTGATAAAATCACCAAAAATATGAGATATAATTAGTGCTGACTGTAATTTGATTATTTTGGCAATGTCATGACTTTTTCACTTGATTACTGATCAATGTTAGTGATTGGATGTATATCAGTGTCAATTTTACAGACAGTCATCTTATTAATTGTGATAGGTGGCAGTTTTTTTTTATGATTAGGATCTTGTGCATGGTTATCCGAGGTATCTTATTGCAGTGGCGTGGGAAGAATTTCTTAAAAACAAACAAATATACTGACATGTCGATTATGCGAGAAACACCGCTCCAGGCTAATATCCGAAGTTCGCCTATCCGGATGGGCTCCTGGCTTAAAATTCCGAGAACTTAGCTGTCCGTCGGATAAAAAAATAAAAGGGATTCGCTCGCTCCCCGACAGCGAACCAATGCCTAGCAAGGGGTTGTGTTCGAGCTTCAACCAAAAGGTAGACTTTGGCCGAAGTCAAGTCAGTTGCGGCCTACGCCTCACAAGGGACAATCGTGGCCTTCGCCTCCTCCGAAGCAAGCAGTTTGTTTGTCGCCCCCGCCTGAGATACAGCGGGAAGAAATTCCTATCAGCCCGGCAGAACCCGCCGAGCCTAACCACATGCCATCTAAGTCAAGTGCCCTTCGTCACCTGCTCTATGCTCTTTCAAATACCGTAAGATATCCTCCAGGCACTAGTCGAGCGCCTCTGACTTCCTGCTGACTGTCATCTTGAACCGGCCTGTGACTGGTTGTCAAACGTAATCTGAGCCGCGTGTCCACCCAATACCAAAACCTTCTGCTCCTCGAAACCCTATCTACTCTCCAAGTCTTTCAGCACTAACATCGAGACGACTGGTAATCTCCTTACTGAACCGGAACCAGATAACCCATAGAAATAGTTTGATTATAATTAAGTAAACCTGACAATACATTTTTCTTTTTTTATAGTGAAGATTAAAAAAACCCAATTCTCTTGACTTATTTACCTGTTTTCTATATAATTCCGATGACTTCATCATGTCATGTACAAAATTCCATTGAATAAGTTAATAATCCAGTCACAATGAATTGTAAGATTTTTGTTGTTGTTGATAATAATTATTTCAACATTACAGATATTTTATCTGATTCATTGAAAAGTACCATATGCATACATACATGATCACCAGAATTCTTTTGCTCCGAGACTGTTCTTTCTATGTTCAGGTAATTGAGATAGTCAATAGCTTCTTATATTACAGTAATAAACTGTAGAATAAAATCACACTCTCATTCAAAAATCACAACAACATTATAACAATTCAAACTCAAATAATATGCTGGATACAAAACATAGAGAGATCTGCCGTGCGATTCCGTATCCCTAGGCCCCAGGACATATAGTAAGTACTAGCCGCCCCTTTATCAGTACCCATCGGACCGGGGGGGAGGGGGGTGTTCATAGAATCTGCAACTAAATTTTTTTTACTGTTTTTTATTTATTATTTATTGTTTCTACACATGTTGGGTATTACAATCTATAATCAAATGTTCAACCTCACTAGGACAAGCCTGTGTTGAGGTTAACAATTATTCAATGTAACAAAGATAACACAAAAGAATATAGGTAAAACAAAAATAAAACTTAAAAAACAATAGTTACATTAATACTTCTTACAGACAATGGGTACCAACCAATGCACTAAGCTGGAGGTGCCTAGCGCATTACAATGTAAACATAGTCAAACAAATTCCGACTGCAACTATTCATGTTCTCAAAATGAACATTTAAAAGTCCACAATCCGTCATACAGTTGAGAAAAACCTTTTTCATCTTCCGATTGCAACTATTGCTGTTCTCGAAGTGTCAATTTAAAATCCACATGCTGATTCACTGTGGAGAAGAACCTTTTTCATGTTCCGAAATTTTACAAATAATGAAAAAAATTACAAATAATGTCTGAACACAAATTTGGAAAAATGAATGATCACATGCTATACTAACGTGCTAGCGGAATGAGTGCTAACCAGAGACTGATGAACTGTGAGTGACGTGAAGATGGGACTTCTCCTTGCGTTATGCGAAATGTCGCTCGTTATGCGAAAAGTCGCTCGTTAAGCGAGGTTTTTTTTTTCACAATCTGTTTTGGTCGTTATGCGAATTACTCATTATGGGAGGTGCTCGTCATGAGAGGTTCCACTGTATTTTTTGTCGGTAATTATTTAATTTTTTATTGTGTATGTTCTATTTTTTTTATGTAATTTTGATTTTTAATCAGGGCCATGGGCAGCCCGGTACGATTTGATCCACTGACCGGTACCAGTCCGCCGGACCAGAGTTTGGGGACCACTGATATGCACTACATTATGAATTTACTTTATTGCCAACTTTTATCGAAATCGATTCAGAAATTTGATTAACTATAATAGCCTCTAGTTTGTAATACTTGTACATTTTATGTGTACGAAATTATTATTTTACATAATATTTTATTATTCATTACATTATACATATTTATATTTTAAACATAAAATGTAGAAAGTGATTTAGGAAGATTATTGTTATACGATGCAATGCAGTGCGGCCTGCCATAATGTTCGCAAGCTTTTAGAATATTTAGGTACTCCGAGTTATTTCTTGTTATTATCAGTGACTTTTTTGTCACGATTGGCCGCCCTAGGCCCGGGCCCTAGCCTGCCAGATTTTTGTGATTTTTACATATTTACTGTCACATATTTTAGTTTAGAATGCATGATTATTTATTCATTTAATGTACCGTATTCATAGAAATGCAAATAACAGGCATAAAAATCACACAAATCTGACAGAAGATCACGTCCGTTATGTAATAACGATCCCACAAAAAATACGGAATCGCTCAGCCGAAATAGATAACATACTGACACTAAACAGAGACTGGAACAAAAAGCACTAAATAACCCTAAAAATATACTACATAATGTTTTAATTAGGTTATTTGTATATTAATAACCCAATGGATTGGATGCTGGGCTCACAGTCCAATAAATGGAGTTACTCCCTTTTCTACAAAAGTTATGCTTAGTGCTACGATCTGTAAGTATTTAAAATCGTGGAGTACATAGCTTCATTTTTTTAAAATTAATACATTTTAATTATCTTGTCCAAATCATGAAGGGTGACAAATACAACATTACCAACTGATAACCCAGAGAAATATTGATGGAAAATTGTAGAAGAAATCACCACACTCTTTGGCTTCATGGCATCTGTGAATAATTATTGTTCTGTACTGCGATCTACATGTGAAGATTAGACGTAGCCAATAATTTCTGAAAGCAGAGGCAACCAGAAGAAGAAGAAGTTACATGAAAAAGATATTTAACAGGAGAAGATTATAAATCTTTAGTATTTTTTCTTTCACCTACTGCACTGTCCAATCTCTGATAAAAAATTGCTTAAATTGTGATGTTTTTTGCCAAGTAATTGTAGTTGTTTACGGGGGTCACATCTTCCCAATCAAGATGTTAGTGGAGTTCATTTTCTTGCTCAGCGGCCTGCTGGGCTCTTTCTACCTCTATTTCACCGCCAATGATAACTACTGGAAGAAACGCGGGATCCCATTCATAAAGCCAGACTTCTTGTTCGGAAACTTTAAAGATGCCATCTTGGGGCGGAGACATTTTGGACTTATGTATTCCGATCTCTACAAGTAAGTTTACGGCAGTTGAAATTTATATGTCATCAAATTATGTAGGTATGTGCAATTCTCAAGTTATTGAAGTTGGTCAATCACCAATCTGAACATTACCACTTTTGTATTGAAGTTATACATTCTCTTCCTTCTTTGTCGGCCTCATTTTGGTCTCCCCTATACAGCTGCTTTTTTTAAATGTGATACATACAAGAGTCTCAAATGCCAAGATCACTATTTGGTGTGTTGAGGTTGAAGGAAGTTGAGATGAAGATGAAGGTTGGGATGTCCCTGGTTATTCAGATCTGGTCATTAAAACCAGCTAAAACCATTTTTAATTTTTAATTCGGGAGCCAGGTACCGATGTCACCCCAGGAACCATTTATTGGATATCCGACACCCCTGCCATAGGTCACCCCAAGTGGTTCTCTATGTTTAGTGACTTAGTAGGGGTTTATGGTGAGAGGTTTGTCTAGGTCTTGGTGGCAAATGCGTTTGCCCACCTATTACGCCCACCTAGACCTCTCGACCCATCATCTTGCACCGCGCAGTGGGAGGGATGGATTCATACGTCTGTCACTCCTATACACATTAACCCCCAGATTCCTACCCACAACTCATACCATTTTCCTTCCCAGAACTTCCTTTCCCTAAAAAGATCCTCTACACACCATCCCCAAAGATGACATATGCCCTGAGGGAATTTTTTTTTCCTTAGGCCTGATGTGTGAATCTAATGTAAAAAAAGCAATCCCTCGATTCTGAACTGTGGTCTTTCTCCAAAAGACGATACTGCGAATATCTACCATTATTTTTGAAGTACTTACATCTTTAGATAGAACGAACGCTTTGAAATGTTAATTTTGTAATCTTTTTAAAATGAATAAACTGAATTGAATTAAATTCTAAGCCTCCGTATACAATGTTCTTGTTCAAATAGAAACAGAAATCTCGTTTTAGCCGAGCATTTTATATCATTGATTTTACTTCAAGATTTGCATCTCGAATGCTTAGTGTCATTGATTGCATCAATTAATGGCAATTAAAATTTTATCAGAAGATCATATGTTTGTTTACCGTCAAATTTTAAAATTTGATTACGAAATGATTTGATTATGATAAATTTTCAAGACTTAATTCTACCAATCGATGTCTCTTATCATCTTATCTCACTTCTCTTCTTTTTTAAACTCTTCCTCATTGCTACCTATCTAACTTCAGAGTGATTTCAATGTACCAAGCATTCTGGGTGTATGTAATTATTTGTGGTTATTATGTACATTGTTTCTTTTTTTGATACTGTCCCATTATTTACTTCTCTTCTTCTTCTTCGATGGCGCTACAGCCCATATCGAGCTTTGGCCTCCTGCAACAGTCGCCTCCAACTCCTCCTGTCATCAGCGGCTGACTTCCAATTTCGTACCTGGAGAAGCTGTGCTGCATCCCCTCTTACCTCGTGTTCCCACCTCAGTCTGGGTCTTCCCACTTTTCTCTTTCCACCTGGGTGTCCAGTCAAAATTCTTTTTGGGACGCGTGTATCCGGCATTCTCTGTACATGCCCAGCCCATCTCAGTCTGAGGAGTCTCATATGTGCTGAGATGCTAGGGGCCTTATAAATATCATCAATTCTGCATTGTGCCGGATGCGCCACTGTTCACCATCTTTCACGGCTCCACATATTCTTCTCAGCACTTTTCTTTCAAAAGTATCCAGCATTTCAGCCATCTTTACCGTCAGTGTCAGCGCCTCACATCCATATGCCAATACAGTTCTGACAATGGTCTTATATATGGTTATTTTGGTTTTTCTGTGGACACCACGTGACTTAAACACTGGCAGCAAAGAGAAGTATGTTTTGTTGGCTGCTGTGATTCTCCTTCTGATTTCTGCTGGATCCTCATTGTTCTCTGTCAGACTAGAGCCCAGGTAGGTGAATTGATCGACCACTTCATATGAGTAATTGTCTTTAAATTGTGCACTACTTCTTTTTCTGTGTGAAGGGTTCTTGCTCTGTACCATCATTTTCGTTTGGTCAACATTAACCCGCAGTCCTACTTCCCGTGCCGCTGTTTCTAAAGGGTCGAAGACCTCCTTAATGGCTGAAATTGATCTTCTGACAATGTTAATGTCATCCGCATATCCGACAACTTGACTGCTCTTGAAACAAATATTGGAGCCAGTGTCTATTAGCGTTTTTCTTATTACATGTTCGAGCACTATGTTGAAGAGAGTGGGAGCCAGACCGTCCCCCTGTTTTAGTCCCTGCGATACTGAGAATTCTTCCGACAATTCCCCGTCTATTTTGACCTGACATCTTGAGTCTGACATTGTGGCTTTGATGAGCCTAACCAATTTAGTTGGAATCTGGAATTGAAGTAGTATGTCATATAGACACTCCCGATCTATGCTATCATATGCTTGCTTGAAATCTATGAATAGTTGGTGTATATCTGTATCAAACTCCCAGCACTTTGCCAAGATCTGCCTGACGGTGAACAGTTGGTCTGTTGTGGATCTACCGGTGCGGAAGCCTGCCTGATACTCTCCCAGTAGGTTTTCTGCATACTTATCAACTCTTTGTTTCAGTATCATGGTGTAGATTTTATATGCTGTGCATAGAAGCGATATGCCTGTATGATTTTCGCATTTTAGTTTGTCACCTTTTTTGTGAATTGGACATATAATGCTTATTTGGCATTCCTCTGGGATTTTTTCCAAGTTCCATATTTTTGTTATTAAATTATGTAGCAGATTTCTTAGGTGCTCATTTCCATATTTGAACAACTCTGCCGGCAGGTTGTCTTTCCCAGGTGATTTGTTGTTTTTGAGTCTCTTTAGTGCAGCATTTATTTCTGGCATTGTTGGTGGGTTCGCAGATTCTTCATTACTTGATTCAGTGGGGATGTTAGTAGGATGGCTTCTCAGGTCGCTATTAGGGTTGAGAAGTTTATAGAAGTAGTTTTTCCACACTGTTTTAATTCGTTCCTTTTCGGATATAATTGAACCATCAACGTCTTTGCATAGTGTTGTATTCGGTTTGAAACCCTTCTTGAAGAAGTTTACTCCCCTATATGCTTCTCTAGAATTATTATCAACAAAGTCCTGTTCCATTTTCAGCAGTATATCATTCAAGAATTCTCTTTTCTTTCCCCTTATCAGCTTATTTGTTTCTTTTCTCGCTTGTTCGTACGCCTGTCTTTTGTTTCTTGTTGGCCTTTCCAAGTACTTCTTTCTGAGTGTATTCTTTTCAGCTATCTTTCTTTCACACTCTTCATCAAACCAAGGGTTCCTGGGCTGTCTGGGCATGTTTCCGACACTTGATTCCACTGCTTTTATAATTGCCTCTTTTATATCATTCCAGTCTTTTTCGAGTGATTCTTGGGAGTTCTGCTCAGTGATCTGACCTGGTAGGCTATTTATAAGGGCGTTGTGATACTGCTCTTTGCCTTCTGGTGTTTTTAGAGCCTCCGTATTAATTTTTGGAATAATTGGTGGTTTCTGTGTCCTATTGTTTGCGATTCGGCTCCTGTAGGTGGCCACCACCATGTAGTGGTCTGAATCACAGTTGGCACCCCTATATGACCTTACGTTTGTGATGCTCGTTGCCCCCCTTCTTTCTATCAGGACATGATCAATTTGGTTATGGTGTCTACCATCTGGCGATGTCCAGGTCCGTTTGTGTATGTCTTTTCTTGGAAATTGAGTCGAGGCCACAATTAGGTTTCTTGATTCTGCGAAATCAATCACTCGGGTTCCATTATTATTAGCGTCCTTGTGTAGACTGTTCATTCCTGTAATGTGTTGGAGCAGAGGATCCTGTCCTATCTTGGCGTTAAAGTCCCCAATAACCATTTTAATGTCGTTAGATGGTAATGTGTCGTAGACCTGTTCGAGTTTCTGATAGTATGTATCTTTCATTATGTCATCTTTATCTTCCGTTTCAGCATGTACATTGATCAATGCAACATTGAAAAATTTTGTTTTTATACGTAAGCTGCACATTCTGTCGTTAACGGGTTTAAAGTCTAGAATGCATTTTTCCATTTTCCGGTCCACAATGAAGGCCACTCCGAATTTATGATGTCTTTCATTTCCACTACGCAGTATCGTATGTGTTCTTGTGTCAAATGGCTCAGATCCTATCCATCTTGTTTCTTGCACCGCCATTATGTCAATTTTGTATTTCATCATCTCCCTAGTGATCTCTCCTAGGGCTCCACTTCTATACAGCGTCCTTGCGTTCCAAGTAGCAATTTTCAAGTCCTTATTTCGTTTGCCGGGTCCTTTCCTAAGTTCAGTAGTTGTCCGAGGCTCTGTGTTAGGATTCGTAATAGCTTTGCTTTTACAGGGAGGGGTTATTAGCCTCTCGCCCAACCCCCTACCAGGAGGGCCAGGGTTTTTCTGTAGGGGTTTCCATCCCTTAGCTGGGGGGTTCCGGTTTTGTGGCGCCGGAGATTCGCCATTCATCCTCTCCTATCTGCTATGGCTGATGGTATTGCCAGTGGCCACATTGCCCAGGGCTCGCGGGGCTTAAGAGACCACTCGTGGACGCTAGGAGTAGGACTATTGGTAGTGTTGCTGATGTTGCCCATTATTTACTATGAAGTTAATATTCATCAAAGTTCACTGTTATATAAAGGGCACTTTGTTATGTCAATCAATTTTTTTATCCAATCCTTTCCTCTTCTATATATATATGTAAAAATGAATCCCTGTTTCCCTTGGTCACGCCATAACTTCAGAACGACTTTACCAATTTCATTTATCTTTTTTTTTTAAGTTTTCTAATACTTTGTAGAAGGTTCTTACGGAAAGAAAAATTAAGAAAATTGAATAATTTCAGAAAACTTAACGACTATTTTAACTATACACATTTGACAGTTTGCGCGATTGATGAAATTTAATTTAGCAGGCAGCATTTTTTTTTTGTATTAATGGATTATTTTTTCTATGGATTTTTAAATTATAGATATTTTAAATAGGTGTGTATGGGAGATGCTAAAATGAAAGAAAATGGTTACTATGGTAAAACAGGAATCTAAACCTAAAAATGGTTACCACAGTAATACAGGAATCTACTAAAAATGATAAATAATTGGAACAACAGAGACATCCATTGGCAAAATTAGTCGCTGGTATCATGCAAAAAATCTGGATGGTTCCTCCTTACAACTTACAACCCAAAAACCTCATTAATATTATTAGAGACACTGGTGTGATGTCTAGGGAAATTTCCCTATATCTAGGGGAGAAAAAGATTTTTTAGGGAAAAACGAAATCAGCACAAAATCTAGGGAAATTTCGAACTCTGGCATATTTATTTTAAATGTGACAAATTGCTAGTAATATTTTTCTTGGAATTCTCATGAATCTTAAATATTGTTGGTGTACTTACATTCAAGCAATGTTGTTTTCAAAACACTGACAACTCAAAATGATATTATGTACCTAAAAAGATAAATGGGGACTTCTAAAAAAAGTTACGCTTTTATCTAAATATGTTTATTACAAGAAATTTTCTTCAGTTTCAGTGATTGGGTTTGATTTTTATTTTGCAAAGTGATTTTTATCAGGAATTCCGTTTCTACTTCAGTGGTAAAGTACATACTTTCAAATTATGGTAAATTTTCGATCGAACTGGCCATGTGTGAATATTTACGATATTTTTAATAACATGAATATTTTTGAGAAAATATAAAAAACCTTCATATTCGCCTTACTTATAAAAGGCAACTTTTTGCATTGGGGGCGATGGGAAACAACGAAATTAAAATTTCAATTTGTGAAAGTGAAATATTACTTCTGTATTCATTCTGCAGGGTAGGCGACTTCATACGGATACATGGTATGCGCCCCCCCCCCCGACGCGGGTTTTGATTTGCCAAGGTAGTACCCCCGGTACTTGACTGTTACACCAAAAGTCAATACGGAAAACCACCTAATTTTTTTTTTTTAATCTTAAGCTCTGAGGAAAATAATTTCCCGGATCTATGTCAACTTTTATCAAAGTTCTGAGAACGAAATAGGTATGAGGGGTGGGTAGGAATCTAGCGGTCAATGCTGGTGAGCAGGCACAACTGCTGCCAAGACCTGATCACCTGATGAACCCGGTCACCCCTGTTAAATTTATTTATTTATTTATACTGGGTTTTACAGTTGTTTACACTTACATGAGAACAATCCAGTTATAAAACTCAGTTTTTACACAATTATAAAAATCTACAATTACATACAATTAAATACAATTAGAAAAACAAAAACATCACAAATAAAAATACAGAATTATATACAAGGTCACTCAAGTAACACATTGCAATGAGTGGTAAAAGACATATGAAATACGCGAGCATGCATAGAAAGACAATTCACACAACATAATTAGTTAGTACTTTTTAACAGCGCTAGAACTTTTTTTTTAAATCCATACAAATTGTCAACGAAAATATCCACATCAGCGCACTCTATCTTGTTACACAGTCGACACATCTGGGTCAGAGGGCTAAAGTAGGCGATATTATTTTTAAATGTATTCATATGAAAAATGTTATGGCGTCTTAAACAATGGGAATTGGGGACATTAATTTCAATACTGTTAAGACATAATGTACTATCAAGATGCCCGTGAATAATTTTATGTAAACATATTAGATCAGTAAATTGCCTTCTATCTTGAAGTAATCACGACGTACATCGTATGATCTGAGATGGCCGTGTAGTCCACATTTGAAGGATAACATTCTTAGTAATTTTTTTTGAACTGATTCTACAATGTTTTCATATTTGCAGTAATGTGGATTCCAAATAGTGCTTCCATATTCAAGTTTACTTCTAATTAAGGCATTGTTAAGAGTTAGAATTGATTGAGGATCTTTGAAATGTTTACATATTCTGTGAATAAATCCCATCATTTTTAATGATTTGCACTTAATGTTATTAATATGTACATCAAAAATGAATTTAGAATCAAGAGTGATTTCCTAGATCCCTTATTGAATAAACTTTTTTGAGAATAATATTATTGATAACATAAAAAAAATCCTAGTAAATTTCTAGTAAAGTTTAAAATGTAACATTTTTCAACATGGTGCATGTCATTGACAGTACACCAGTTATTGAGTGTGTCGAGGTCATTTTGAAGCAGCTGATGATCGGAAACAGACTTAATTTTACGAAAAATTTTAAGATCATCGGCGAAAAAAGCATAATCACAGTTTAATTTCGAGCCAAGGTCATTTATGAATATAAGAAAAAGCAGGGGGCCAAGATTTGAACCCTGTGGTACACCAGAAGTTACAACTATAGGGGATGATTTGTATCCATTAATAAGAACTAATTGAGTTCTGTTATACAAATATGATTTCACCCAGTGTAATAGGTCTCCATGTATTCCAATTTGTTAACGTTTTTTTAGTAAGATGGAGTGGTTAACTCTGTCAAAAGCTTTTTGGAAATCAGTATAAATTGTATCTACTTGTAATCTTTCATTAAAAGAATTACAAACATAATTACAAAATCCCAAAAGATTTGAGTTGATTGATCTTTGAGGAACAAACCCATGTTGCCTAGTGCAGAGAAGGAGTTTAAAATGTGAAAAAATATTTTTATATATCAGAGTTTCAAAAACTTTAGCAAAACAGAATAGTATACTGATTGGCCTATAATTTTTTATTAAAGATTGGTCTCCCGATTTTAATACTGGTACCACGTGTGCTTTTTTCCACAGATCGGGAAAAGTTCCCGTGGTAAGGGATGCATTAAAAATGATAAAAAGCGGTAAACATAAAGAGTCTGCACAGCAACTAACAAAGAAAGGAGGAATATTATCAGGTCCTTGGCCCTTATTGGAATCTATTTTACTCAAAAAACATTTTATTTCATCTGCACTAATATGTATTTTACCCAAATTGCTTTGATTGTGTTCAGATATGTTTGGCATTGAATCATTAGTAGATGATTCCGACTTGGTATAAATAGATGAAAAATATTTAGAGAATATATTTGCTATGTTTTCACCGTCATTTGCGGAAATATCGTCAAGATGCATTATTTTAGGAATACAATCAGTTTTTCGTAATGATTTTGAGTATGACCAGAATAACTTTATGTTATCTTGCAGACCACTTTCGACAGAGTTGATTTATGATTTATAACATTCGCTTTGTATTTTTTTTGTTAATTTCCTTAAATAAGAGAATTCCCTATAATCTGACTCGTAACCATGTTTTTTTTACCTTAAGTGTAACTTTGTTTTTTTTCTTAAGAAGAGCAATCAATTGCTGATTAAACCAGACAGGATATTGATTTTTTGTTTTAGTGCCATATTTTTTAAAGTATTTGTCAATTATTTCCCACAATTTTTCATAAAATAATATTACCATGCTTTTCACATATTTATTTTTAAAAAGAGTTATCCAATTAACGGACAATAGATCCTGTCGACATTCATCAAAGTTTCCCTTCCTGAAGTTATATTTTGAATCGCTTCTATTCATTTCTAAGAATTGATCTTTATTTTGTTTCACTATAATTTCAAATGAAGGGTGAAATTGATCCAATTTGATTAAGCCTGGTGCTATATGTATATCAATGTTAACTTTATCTGAAAAAACAAGATCCAATAAATTTTCATTTCTATTTAGTACATAATTGAATTGATACAAATTGCAAATTGATGAGAGATTGACAAGACTGTGTGCTTTCATGCTTTTATAATTAGAAGGGGAAAGTACATTATTTTTGAATGAATTGTCAGGTATCCAATTAATTTCGGGCAAATTAAAATCACCAACAAAAATAAACTGCGAATTGGAAATTGAATACTTTAAATACAGATCCTGTAATTTTTCAATATGTTTACAATAATTATCAACGGTTACACTAGGAGGAATATATAAGATGCATATAAAGATGAGCGAGTTGGAACGAGACTTAATTACAAGCCACAAATCTTCATTGTCACTCTCCCACTCCGTTTTTCTTGACACAAGAAGTTTTTTGGAAACGGCGGCTAGAACTCCGCCACCTTCTTTAGACACAGATTTGGTTGACTCACGATCTCTTCTAAATATTACATATCTATCATCAAACAATTCTTCACTAAATACCGTTGAGTTCAGCCATGTTTCGGAAAAACAAATAATGTCATAATTATTGATTAAAATATTATTGCGTACACTTACGGTCTTTGTTCGAATACCCCTCACATTTTGAAATAATATATTTAATGCATCAACAGCAAGTACCTCGCCATCTATTTCGGTATGCTTAGATGCCATAGTCAATGGTGGAGAGGTCCTTCAATAGTGCTGCTTTGTAGGCCGGGCAATCCTTATTTCCGGTGGGGTGGGCACGCGAAGCTGCAGGCTTTCCATAACGTGCGCATGTGGCGCAACTGGGTGCTGCAGCAGCAGCGGGGCAGGTCTCACGCGCGAGTCCTTCTACACCGCAGTGGGAGCATCTCTTTGTATCTTTGCAATACTTGTGCGAGTGTCCGACCATTTGGCAATTCAGACACACTGTAAGTCTAACAAAGTCACGTACACCGCAAATGGTCCAGTCCACAAATACACGTCCTTGTTGCACCAACGCATGACGAATAAATTCACCAAATGTAGTGAACCACTTGACTTGACCTTGGTTTAGTAGAGGTATTGGTTATCCAATATATGATTCCAGGGGTGGTGGTAAAATATTAAGATTGAAGCGTGCAACGTGATCACATCCTACATAATGACTTTATTATTTTGTTCTAGTTTTTGTAATTAAACATGACTTTATAATACATAATACATTTGTACAAAAACTTTGTTCTTTCTCTTTAGTAAGTTCACTGGGTCACCACTTGTGGGTATCATGAAGAGTAAGGATCCAGTTCTTCTGGCCAGGGATCCAGAAGTAGCGAGGCAGATTATGGTCACTGACTTCCGATGCTTCACCGATAATGACTTTACGGTAGGTTCATTAATTCATTAGCAATTTGCAATATTATTTGTACAACTCTCTGTGAATTGTTTTTACTTTAGTTGCATTAACTTATAATCGGTTCATTGGTTACATTAAAAAAATAAGTTGATTGATAACAATCGTTATAACTAGATAACAATTTTTAGTGATCTTACAGTTTAGCATAATAAAGAGAAAAAATTATCACTCTTTGTAGACCATACAATTTGGTGACTATGCACCGGTGCCGAAGGGACCAATAATGAATCATCTTCTTTTAAAATAACAGTACAACAAGGACATCATTCTCATCTGTCGCGTGGGCTCTAAAGATTGCAATCTATTTGTTTGATAAGGGAACTCTTAAACGGATCGCCCATTTTTGCACAGTCACGGGTTTTTTTCAAGTATTTTGGGACTTCATACCGGAGATGGCTACCAAATTAAACAATGCAATATGTACAGGGTCAGCAGTTGTGTACTATTAAAGTTTATGAAGGCCATGTATATGACCAGCTTCTGAGAGGCTAACTTGACTGTGGCTTCAATGGAGCCCCCGTGTCTGAACTGGTCACAATTATCGATAACCACTAATCAATCATTCCCCACCTCAGGTAAACCTGGAGCGAGACCCAATGTGGGGCACCAACCCCTTCTCCAACAAGGGGGAGGTGTGGAAGGCTCTGAGGGCTCGCTGGACCCCGCACGTGACTCCAGGCAGGATCAAGCAGTCCTATGCCAGCATGGCCAACCGCGCAGAGGTCATGGTGGCCCACATCAACAAGAGGGTCAAGGCCGATCCTAAAACGGAGTTCTTGGCAAGAGATGTAAGTTTTTTATTCATATTTTAGATTTTGATAATTAGTGTAACTTATTCAGTGCAAAAACAATTATTACAATTTTTTTTAACTTTTCTCTGGAGTATGGTTCTGTAGTTATTGTGGTTATTGGATTCTGACCTTTGGCCTTCTACACAGAAAAATGTATAAATCTTTAGCTTTTGTTGATTTCTTCCAGATTTTCTTTAGTAGGAATGTTTAGAACATTGTATTCACGTATTCATAATTGATTGATGGCGTGTTTCAGAGTATTATCTCAAAAATATTGTCTTATTCTCGTTTTAATTAACAATTGTATATTAAAAACTAGTTGTATGTAATTAACATTATTATTTGCCCAGAAATGTTTGTCTTTCTTTTTAAAAAAATGCTGTCTCCCTTGGGTCATCTATGTATGTAAAAAGTGTGAGTATCTTTATGTTTTCTTATGTGACGTTTCACAAGAGATCGTCTGGCTGTTGTAGCCAAGAGAATTGTATTGGGCGATATTTTGAAGTGAAGATAAAATTCTGCACTAAATGCCAAATTATTATACATAGACCGAAATCCAGATTGATGGTTAATTTGTTCAATTTGATCTGTGTAGAAACATTGTACATCTACCTTCTAAAAGTTTGGTTTTTGTAGTTTGTTTATAATATTAAATAATAATAGCAAGCTGCTTCAGAGAAATATCCAATTTCTTCATGTACCTCTCTAATATATTGTAATAAGTATGTTCTTACTTCTTTTTTACAGCTGATCGCATCATTTTTAACAGATTCCATCGCTCTGGGAACATTTGGAGTAAACATAGATTCGTACGCTGATCCTCATAATCCCTTCAAGGTTATCTCCAACTCCATCTTCGTATCAGATTATTGGGCTGGCCTACTTACCACTACGTTTGTGGTAGCCCCTTGGTTGGCCAAGTATTTCAGGTAAAAATGATCAAACTTCCTCATTTAACATTATCATTTATTACCATGATGATTCACGTTTATGGTACCGTGACAGCAATAAACATACATTCCGTATCGCTGTATTGCTGCAACTCTTTCTTACACATTAAATAATGGTGAGACAAAAGATGAGACACACAAAATACATATGATTGTTTCCTTCAAAGTACTGCTTTTTTACTGGAGGAAACAGATATATCCTGTTGGCTCGGCCACGGCGACTGGAATTGCGTTACATTTTCTTTATAAGTGTGAGGGAGATGTATGATAATGATTATATGTTTGCTTTGGGGGGTGCAGACATAATTTCACCATTTGTCTCATATTCGACTGTTGTTATTTAGTGTGTAAGAAAGATCTGCAGTATTATATGTTTAAGAACAAAATAAACACCATTAGCGCACTGACATTTGATGTTTTTAAATTTTTGGATTTCACTCACACTTTTATATTATCCTTGTAACTATATTCCATACTTTCAAAATTATCATCACGCCTAGTAGTATTGTAGGGGTCCACGGAGATGTCACGGTGCGGTGTGTGCCAGAGATGCAAGAAAATTATGACTTTTTATCTTTGGAGGAAACAGACCTACGTACATTATGTATCTCATCTTTTGAAAGAATTGCAGCACTATTGTGTTGAGGAACGTATGTTCATTGTCTTTTTTATACCGTCACCCCACCGTATCCATGAATCATCATGGTACTAATAAGAGTGCTTAATTACTTATTCTCTGCATTTTGATATAAATGTTGAATTTTTTTTTTCAGATTTGTTTCACAAGAAATTGTTGACCTGTCATTCAGTGCTGCCAGGGATATCATGAAGTGTCAAAAAGAGACTGGGTTGCCCAAGAATGACATGTACACTGCCTTAACAAATTACAGTATCGCAGACGGGCATACTAGTTAGTTTTAATCGGTATTTTTATCGAATGATTCCTTTACATATTTCGCAGTACATTTCCATACTAAACTTATTTGACATATTTTCAGCATTCAGTGAACTAGATTTGGCAGGAAGAATATTTGGAATGCTGCTGGACGCTTCTGAAACTACCAGTGGTCCCGTCTCTTTTGGACTCTTTGAAGTAAGTTCACTTATTTTTCTTATTTTTTCTTATAAATTTACAAATTCAAGATATTTACATCCTTTGGAATTTAGCGCCGATATATCGGCATTTATTCATATTGATGCTGGAAAGGAAAAATGGCTAAAGCGCAACAGGATTTGTATAATTATAATGAACTATTTTTAAATATTGATAAATGTCAATTTATATCTTTCTGTAGAAATAAAAATCCTATTATGTCTCAGTATAGTATTAACAATATTTCTCTTAAAAAGATGTCTAATATCAAGGATCTGGGTATCCTTTTTGATGAAAAATTAACATTTGTTCCACACATTAATGAAATTACTAATAAGGCTATGAAATGTTTGGGATTTATTTTAAGAACAGTAAAAGATTTTTCATCACTTTATTCATTTAAAATTCTCTTCACTGCTTTAGTAAGAAGTAATTTAGAATACAATTCCACTATTTGGTCTCCATACTATAAAGCACACAAAATAAAAATTGAGAAAGTTCAGCATAAATTTTTATGGTTCATTAATTTCAAACTCTCCATACCTATTGAACAAATGAATTATGTTAATTGAATGAAAATGCTTAATTTAACTGACCTATCGTGTAGAACATAGATTCTCAACCTTTTTTTGCCCACCGCCCCCTTTGAGAATATTATTTTTTCTAGCGCCCCCTAAATCGCAAAGAAAGCAATTGTTATCGTATATTTACCACAACGGGGGGGGGGGGGGGGGGGGGGGGCGTAATGGGATGGGGAAAGATGGGATATAATAATTATTTTTATTAATTTCTTACACCATTACAAATTTGAGTTTATTACATATAAGAAATAACGCCATATAAATATTTTACAAAAAAATGTGTACAAATATTTACACATAAAAGAAATTTTAAGAAAAATTGCAATTTAAAAAAAATTTCAGGCGGTGGTGAAAATTTCGTCAATGTGGAGAGACTCTTTCAAGAATCAAAATAATTTCCCTTTTGAATCTGTCGTCACTGGCGCCAAATGTATCAATTTGGTTTAGGAGCAATATTCTCCTCCATACCGGGAGAATCATTGGCTGGTTAGTCCTACAGGCAAAAAGATAGAATAATCTGTGATGACGCTGTCTAAGATAGTCATTTGGAACATAGAGACTATCGCGCTCCAAAATGGCTGAGTTCTCAATATAGCCTCGCAGCAGTCTGAATAAGTGGGTGGCGGCATACCCCTCTCTTCGGAGCTGCAGGGAGTGAAGTCCCAGCATTCCCAGAAGAAATTTCGTAGGGTAGAGCCATAGATAGATTTCGGGATACTTCCTCATGTAGATAAATCTTAGAAACTTTTTTGAAGCCTCTCCAACATAAGGGAGCACCCCACCTCATGTGGATTCCACATAAGCGAACCACTCTCCAGCCTACTACGGACCAGGGAGAAGTATAAAATCTTCGGAGAACGGGTATCCCGAAAAACTCTGACGGTTCGGAGAACAAACTCTAATATTTTTAAGGCCGACTGGCAAACTCCTTCGATATGAGGGCGAAATGTCAACTTACTTTCATACATAACCCCAAGATTCTTTTTTATTAGAAGCTCGTCTGATATTATGACCGAGCATAGTGTAACTGTCGTAGGTGAGACTAAATGCTCTGGTAAAAGTCAAACTTACGAATTTCAAGACATTGAAATGAAGCTGGTTTCGTTGACTCCATTCTGAAATATTATCAACATCAGCTTGAAGGCGCAGGCAGTCCTCAATATTTCTCAATAGAAGATATAATTTTAGATCGTCAGCGAACAGCATAAAGCGAGAAAAACGGATTACTCAAACAATTTCATTAATGAAAATGGAAAAGAGAAGAGGCCCCAGGATCGATCCTTGGGGAACTCCAGAAAAAACAAGAAATTCAGCAGATTGGAAGATTCCGTGTGTGACAAATTGCTTTCTGTTCTTCAGGTAACTTTTAAAAACTTTAACATTCGAAGGGAAAAACCCATCTGGGCAAGTTTTGTGACTAATGAATTTTATGACTAATCGTGATTTACAGTATCGAAGGCTTTGGAGAAGTCCTTATACTAACAGTCTACTTGGTATCCACTGTCTAGGGACCTAGCAACATAGTTGGTAAAAACCTTCAGATTGGTTTCAGTGGATCTTCCTTTCCTGAAACTATGCTGTTCCTGGGATAATGTCTGAGGCGTAAGGAATTTATGAATTCATTTTTCAAATAGTTAAGCAGGAGCTGATAGTATGGCAACTGGTCTATAATTTTCGATTAATTTTTTCGAATCTTTCTTAAAAATAGGATGTATTTTGGAAGTTTTCCATACTTCATGAAAAGTGTTAAGTGAAAAGTTAAGTAAAAGATAAGACATAATGGCGTTTTTAGAAATTCGGCGAACCCTTCAATAAAAAAATACCTGAACGAAGTTTGGTCCGATGAAGTGTGCGTTCTTCATGAGACTTATGGCACTCATAACGTCATATTCCGTTAATATATCTAAATTGACGTTTGAAGCTCATCTGGTATTAAATATGGCCGCATTATTAATGTCTAGAAGTGGAGGGTCTTTATTGTAGACCGATTGAAAACGATTAGCAAATGCGTTAGCCACACCCAAGCCACGAAAGTCCTGATTACCTTTCATCATGGTGTATTCAAGACCACCATCCTTCCGAAGGGATTTTATATAGTGCCAAAACATCTTGGGATTTCAGATACGTAAGCTCGATAGGCCACTCGAACCTCGCGCTTAACTAAAGTTAAAAACTTAACAGATCGTATTCATTCTGAAGGCCTCCAGTTTTCCAACGCTTATGAGGGCATGTTTGATATCTATATTCGAGATGACTTCTCTCAGGGAACACTTCGGGTACTTGCGACCACCACCACTGTCGTTAGCAAACGAAGCACACTCGTTTCCTCGTTGATATCCAAATAAATAAAGTTGTAAATGATTTTAATAATTTTAAAAATACGCGCGTGGCGAAAAAGACGTACGTCATGCCGGCGAACTATCTGGAGCACTGATGGGGTGGAATGGGTTTCTCTTGGTCTCCTACCGCCCCCCTGTAAGTCTGAAACGCCCCCCAATTTTCTCTTGGTCTTCTACCGCCCCCCTGAAGGTCTGAAACGCCCCCAAGGGGGCGTTATCGCCCACGTTGAGAACCTATGGTGTAGAAGATCCAAGAACGATTTGGTTCTATTATTCAAATTAGTTAATGGATCACTTGACGCACCTGACTTAACAAAACTAATAACTTTCCGAGTACCTAATCGTGACACGAGACTTCCTGAGCTGTTCTTTGTTTATCCGTCTAAAACAAACTATTTCATTAATTCCCCAATCCAAAGACTTCATATGCTTCGAAATGAATTCAGTTCGGTTGATATTTTAATTTATTCTTTACCTAAATTTATAACTGAAATTTCTAAAATTCTTACGTAAATTTTATTATTATTCTTCTCATATGGTTTTTGTTGATATATCTTTTTAATTCTGCTTATATCCTTATTGTTCAGTTTATTATGTTATAAAATACTCTTTTATATATTACTATAATTGTACTCCTGAATAACTTATGGATCTATAAAAACATGATTTTGTAAAAGCCTTTAAGGCGTGAATAAATAAATAAATAAATACAGCTGAGACATTAAAGATGAACTTACATAATAAGCTATATTATTTGTTTGTGCTTCGTTAATTTTAAAGTTTTCTGGAGTTTCCCAGAACATATAGGAAACTTTAGAAAACTTGATTTGATTTCATCTTTGGGGTTGCCGTATGGAGGGTCTCCTTAGGAAAAAAAAGAAGAGGAAGTTCAGGAAAGGAAAAAGGTTTGAGGGGTGGATAGGAATCTGGAGGTCAATATGTCCAGGAGTAACGGACGTATGAATCTAAGGCAAAGAGTCCAGAGAGTTCGGCTGAGCAGGTCTAGATTCCGATCTGGTCTGCCACGCATTAGATGGGCAAAGGCATTCGCCGCCAAGATCTAGACAAACCTCACCCCATGAACCTGGGCACCCCTGTTAGGTCACCAAATATAGCGAACCACTTGGGGTGACCTATGGCAGAGGCTATCCAATAAAGCGGCGTTACCAAACCGGCCTTCCAAATTGAAGACAGGATGATAAGATTAAAAATTATGACATTATTGATGTTGTTTTAGCTCAAAATGATTTTTTTTTATGTAAATTTAAATTTTGTCTGAAGATTTTCAGTTTGGCGGTGCGCGGCACTGATTTCCTGAAAATATTCTAAATTTTTAAAAAATGTGTTTTTGACTACAACAACATCAATAATACCGATTGTTTTAAATATTTGCACTCTAGCACAAGTAAAAGCCACAAACTGCCAATGGTTCTTTGTTACTCAATTGACACATTTTACGTGAATGATCATTAAATGATGCACGTTAAACGATGAATACATATTAGTAAATTGACAAATGAATATGTTAATTATTACAATCTTCTACATACAGATTGCTTGTAATCCCGATGTACAAACAAGATTGCAAGCAGAATTAGATGACGCGGCAGCCGCTAATGGAGGAGAACTCAGTTATGATATCATCAACCAACTTCCCTATCTGGATATGGTATTACAAGGTTAGTTTCAAATTAATTTAACATTTTAAAAATATGTCAAATCTAGTTGATAAATAAAATTTTCATTTGTATATACAGTACAATCTCAATAATCTGGCACTTCAATAGACTGATACGTCCAATAATCCGGCACCCTCCGCCCGCACCTCCCTCGCCCCTCTCCTATGCGCTCCATCGCCGTGTCGTCTAGCAGTCTAACCTGACAAATTATCTCATGTGCACGTGCGTACGTATTTACCTGTTGTTTTTAAGTGGGAATAATGTGTAATTAAAAATGTCAAGTAAACGGAAACAAAAGATAATATATTATAATTTTTTCTCTATAATCCAGTAATCCGAACATTCCAATAATCCGGCACGCTCTGGTTTTTAATAGTGCCGGATTAGTGAGATTGTACTGTATATATATTCAGACCCTCAGAATACGAATATGGTTAAAATCAGTGTTACATACCTATTTTATAGTGATGCCTCATTGTTTTCAGAATAAAACTAATGTTTTACTAAATCTTCTTTAAAATAATTTAATATTTTAAAATATATTATTTAAAAACTATTTTTCTTTATTATAAGCAATAATTATTAGCCTGAAACACTCATCAACATTGAAAAAATCTCCCGAGAAAAGATAAATGCCGCCGACGGGACTTGAACCTGCGTCCTTCTGATATCCGGTCAACTGCTCTACCAATTGAGCTACGTCGGCTTATCTCCCACCCGCCAAATAATTCAATACGTACTAGTGTTTCATTCAACAATTACTGCTTATTACATTTTTCACCTGAAAACAACCAAATTTATTTTTTGTGAGAAATGCATTATAAGTGCTAACTCTCCCACTAGATGGCATCGAGACAAATTGTGTCTACATTTTTTGGTGAAATACTTTAACTTGTCAAATATTAATTATTATTTTTAATTAGTAAACTAATGTTTAAGACAAGATTTGTATGCATAGCACAAAGGGTAACAATTATTATAAGCAATGATTATTAGCAATTATAAGCAATAATCTAGTGGGAGAGTTAGCACTTATAATGCATTTCTCACAAAAAATAAAGTTGGTTGTTTTCAGGTGAAAAATGTAATAAGCAGTAATTGTTGAATGAAACACTAGTACATATTGAATTATTTGGCGGGTGGGAGATAAGCCGACGTAGCTCAATTGGTAGAGCAGTTGACCGGATATCAGAAGGACGCAGGTTCAAGTCCCGTCGGCGGCATTTATCTTTTCTCGGGAGATTTTTTAAATGTTGATGTGTGTTTCAGGCTAATAATTATTGCTTATAATAATTGTTACCCTTTTTGCTATGCATAAAAATCTCGTCTTAAACATTAGTTTACTAATTAAAAATAATAATTACTATTTTTCTTGTTCTGTTTTAATGGAAAAATCCCCTCAAGCGTGGTTTATAAGATAATTTATTTATACCACTATCACTTACAATTGAGATTTATGACTACATACTACTTTTCACAGAAACGGCGCTCTACAAATTGTCCAATAATTATTATTATTACTAAGCAACGTGCTAACTAGTGACTTGGATCTAAGACTGGTGACTAATACAAATTTGTGACCATGTGGGTCTTAATAAATAATACTGCTATATGACTTACAACTTTGACAAAAAACTAGTAGGTAATTAAAATTGCTAATTTCAGTTGTGTATCTGTCTCTAACTCCAGTTCAATGAACTCTAGAACTTGAGCTTAAATTTAAGCTTCATTTTAAAAATTGATAAGTTTGTTTGGAGAATCCATAAAAAAAAACGGCCTGGATGAAGGCGATACTCAGAATCGAAGAAGCTACAACCTGAAAACGAGAAGAGCCGACCCCAACAGCCTACCTAGGCAATGAGTTAGGACAGCGCAAGGAAGAAGATGTTTGGAGAGTCCATACAAGCGATAAAATATCTTCCTATAATTTAACATTTTGAACAGAAAATTCTTTGAATTGCCTTTTTAAAATTGGAATTGATTTGTCGGGAATTCATTTTGATAAGACACATTCATAAGACTCATTCATTTTGATAAGACAAGAATCGATTTTTTTTTCCCTCCAATTGTGGTCCAACTTGACATCAAATGTTCTAACACCGAACAACCGGAAACTACCGTATCCGCTTCCCGCACTCTGCTACTTGCGTGATAATAGAAGAACCAGTTTTGACAAAATATTAATATGCAATAGCCCCCTTTGACAATCCAGAGATTTTACAGGTCTGCCCTAGTTAGTAATAATTGAATTAATAATACATAATGTATTCTCTTCTTTGACAGAAATCCTCCGCCACTATCCACCATTGATCCACCTTAGTCGTGTGTGCACCCAGCCTATAACCCTGAAGAAGGGTGACGTCCAGGCTAAGGTCCCCATTGGCATGACCGTGGCAGTTCCGGTGCTGGCTATCCATATGGACCCCCAATACTATCCCGATCCCTACAAGTTCGACCCCGAGCGATTTGCGCCCGGCATGGCAGAAACTCGACCAAAGAGCACCTATATGCCGTTTGGTGATGGACCTAGAACTTGCATAGGTAAAAACAAACTAATTCTGAACATTTTGATTTATTTTGATCCATTTTTTTCAGTTTAAAAAAAAACTATTCTTGTCAGGTATCAAAAATCAGCAACCGATTTTTTTTTAAATTCAAACTAAAAAAATTACAAAATTAATTTAAAGCAAATTCGACCCAAGAAATATAAAACATAAAAAAAACATGAAACAAACAATATGGTTTTTACTGTTAAATTTGGTTAATAGTTATTTGAAAGCTACATTGCTCATAATGGATTTGTCTTTTTGAGCTTAAAATAGTTACAAGTCTTGAAAAACTAGATGGAAAAAGCTTTGTGAATTTTTTCAAGTATTTTTGCAGCATCAGCACACACACTTTCTGAGAACTGTCTTATTTAATAAATTACTTCAAACAATATGATTTATCAGACTAATGGGGTATTTCACATTCCTCCTCATAGCTTATCCATACACATATAATAAATATACAAATAAATACTCACAACTGGTAAAAAAAACTCGTCTAACATGTTCTTGGGAGTATTTCACCATCCTTCTCATAGATTATTCATATGGTAACATACATTTTAGATTAATTATACAGGATTTATTTATTTAAAAAGTCTGAGTTTACTATTGGGCACTTGAACCTACATATTTATCTATGATAAGTTAGCCGAGTTTTTTACCCATTGAGAGTATTTTTTATTTGTTTATTTTTCACCGTAATGTGTATGGATAAGCTATGAGGAGGATGGTGAAATACCCCTATTAGCCTTCTAGTTTGATATGTATAATCAAAAAAAGCTAAAAAAATCATTACATGATCCATGATCCGCCTGCTGATGTAATTCTCTTGCTCATTAATTTATTTTTTGACATCCACAATTTTCTAACATGCACTGCCATCTGTTGACATTTGATTCTATTAAAATTAAACCAACTGCAGCTAACATCGTAGTTGGGTAATTTTTAATGTGATCCGATTGGAAAGCACTTTCGATATATTAATTTATTTATTTTTACAGGTATGAAGTTAGGCACCGTAGAGGCAAAGGTGGTGTTAGCGTTCCTAGTCAAGAACTTTGTAGTTCGTCCCGTGGGAGACCGCTATGCGAGACCCATTCCAATAGACCCCAACGTGTTTGTCATGAGGCCGGCACAGGAGTTGACCGTGACTTTCAAACCGAGAAAAGCCTATTCATAAATAAAAATTAGAAAAAGATTTGTTTCTTTTATTTTTCCTTCTGTTTTTCCTAAAGTGTTTTTTGTAACTTTTTTGACAACTTAATAAATTTAATAAACGACATCACAAATATTGATTATATTTGTGTTGTCGTTTATCTACCAAAGAAGTAAAAATATAATATAAGTCTTCTATTTTGAAAGAAGTAAAATCTCATAACTCGTTAGAGATGAATCTATATCACAATCTGAGTAATTTTATATAACTGATCAAACTGTGAGAGGAAGGTTCTTATAAAATTCCATGATTGGGGGGCCGGGGGAGGGGTGGTGGCTAAAGAATTTCAGAAGGTACAATTTCCTACAAAAAATAAACGAAGAAAGCCTAATCAATTTGGGAGGCGGGAATGGGTACCACCGCCCCGGGAACCTTTATTGGATAACCAACACCTCTGCCATAGGTCACCCGTTTGGTGATTTAGCTGGGGTGCCCGGGTTCATGGGGTGAGGTTTGTCTAGGTCTTGGAGGCGGATGAACAGGACACACTGAACCCCAGAGATCTACCCACCCCTTAAACCCTTTTCCTTCCCAGAACCCTCCTCTCCTTTCTTTCCATAAAAAACCCTCCACACAGCATCCCCAAAGATGTCATAGGCCCTGAGGGAATTTATTTTTCTCATGGCCTCCTGTGCGAAGCTAATGTAAAAAATAAATAAATCTAGGTCTACTCTTCAACAAGGCCAAAACAAAACTAATGGAGATCATAGGGTGAGAAACGGTGAACGACTGTATATACCTAGGCACCTAGGCTCGTCTATAATTAGAGGTTGTGAATTGACAAAAGACACCGTGAGTAAAATGCAAATGATATGCTCCAAAATTAGACTCGTCCAGACTTTGGTTTTCTTGGTTTTCCCCATATTTCTATACAGTGCAGAAACATGGACCCTTAGAGTCAGCGAAAGAAAGCGGATAGACTCTTACGAAATGTGGTGCTGGTCATTTTTTTTTTTTTTTTCATTTACTAGATTCTTATGTTTCTTGAAGAGATGAATCATTTAAATTTACTGAATTTAAAGTTAATGTTCTTTATAAATAGAACGGCGTCATATGCGCCTTGCAATTTTTACCTCATGTGGGTATTTTAAAATGTTACCTGGCTATTATAGACTTAAAGGCCTTGTATTTCATCGGTAGGGAAAAATTGTTAACTAAAAACCCTACTAAAATTGCATGTTTTGCTAAGCTCCATCATCATCAAGCAGCTACTGCACTAGCAGGTGCCCATGTATACATACGTGTCTGTTTGTGTTATGTTGGGAGTGGGAAGGAGTCGGTCATGTCCTTGTAATTTGGATCTCTTCCGCATTTGCCTTCGGGAATGAGGAAACCATGAAAAACCTCATCCGGGAAGAGTCGGCCGAAAGTCAACATGAAACTTGTCGGCCTTCAGTGATTTCAATATATGAAATCCTGCATTGTGTGGTGAGGGGTGTGTGTGTCTGTTTTTATGTGAGATATATATACATACTATATGGGAAATTTATTATAAACTTACATAAACATACATATTATACAATATTAAATAGATATATACATAGATATGTAAACATAAGTTTTTTTTTTTTTTTGGGGGGGGTCTGGTGTTTAGGAATACCTACTGCTCGCTCAGTCGTCCGCGTCTGAATCTGGTTCATACCAGATGTGGTCCAGGTCCATCAGGATATGTATGGGTAGTCTGTGTGTATATCTGAAAGTAAAGTCACTGGGTGCGTTGTATTGACCGATTTCCTTGATAAGTCTATTTTTAATATGTTTCAGAGATTTGTAAAATCGGTCTGTCAGTCTGTGCGTGTATTCAAATAATGTCGGTATGTATTCTCTGGCATGTAGTCTTTTTAGATTCGTTCTGATTCTAGTGTTGTAAGCGATTTTAATGCAGAGATTTTGTAGCGTCTGTAGTTTCAAATGGTCAGAATGAGAAATACTACTCCACACGGTAATAGCATATGTCAGTACCGGTCGGATGAGCGAGTAGTAGATCAGGAGCTTGGTTCTGGGAAGCAGCGGACTTCGTCTGTTGAAGATGGGCTTCATCGCGCCGACTGCCTTTCTGGCTCTCGCGTGTATCTTGGCTATGTGTGATTTCCAGTTGAGACGTGAGTCCATTGTCAGGCCCAGGTATACGACTTCATCTTTCCATTCTAGGACGTGTCCTCCCATTTCGATGTTGACGTCTGGTGTTCTTCTTTTTCGTTTCCTCGTGTACATGATTACTTCGGTCTTGGCCTCATTTAGTTTGAGTCGCCATTGCTTGTAGAACTCTACTAGAGCGTCGAGCGCCCTCTGTAGGTATATAGCCGCCATGTCTGCTTTCAGCGAGGAAACGTAAAGTTTGACGTCGTCTGCGTATATGGATAAGTTGCATCTCTCGTCTCGGGGGATGTCGTGCGTGAAGATGTTGAAAAGATGAGGTCCAAGTAGACTCCCTTGTGGCACGCCTTTAGGAATCTCACGTATAGTCGATAGCGCATTCCTGAGGAAGACTCTGAAGGATCTGTCTTTGAGATATTCTTGAATCAGTCTCGTTAGGTATATGGGCGTGTTTGTTCTGTGCAACTTGTGCAGTAGCCCTCTGATCCAAACGGTGTCGAATGCCTTCTCCAAGTCTATCAGTGCGGCGGCGATGTAGCGATTTTCGTTAAATCTTCTGGCGATGAATTCCGCTACTCTGGTCAGTTGATGGGTGGTGGAATGCCTCTTTCTGAATCCGAACTGTTCGTCTGGCAAAGTGTTGTTGTCTTCGTGGTGTGGTAGCAGCCTGTTGAGTATAACCTGTTCAAATACCTTGCTCAGCGTGGAGAGTAGACTGATCGGCCGATAGTTTGTCGGCTGCCTCTTGTCCTTGTTTGGTTTGGAGAAGGGCAGCACGGTCGCCGTTTTCCAGATTTGAGGGAAATGTCCGATGATGAGGCAGGCATTGAACAGCTTTGTTATGTAAATGATGGCTTTCTGCGGTAGATGTTTGAGTAGAATGTTGTGTATTTGATCGCTTCCCGGCGCCTTATTTGTCTTTAATCGCCTGATGATGACGGCTACTTCGCTCGGTGTGCTGAAATGGATATCGGCCGTGCTCGTTTGCTCTGCTTGTTCTGTTTCAATGTGGGTTTTATGATATTAAAACACTTGTGACTTATTATACAGACGACATTTTATTCAGCTCTTTATTAGCTCCCTGACATTACACAAGTGAAGTAGACCATAGACATGTTACAATAATCTAGTCATAGTTTATTCATAGAGATGTGACATCCCCCTTCTTAATTTATAAAATAAAATAAAACATAAAATACATTAAAATTTCATATGTCACAATACCTATCCGGTTGTTTGACAACTCTTCCATATCTCGTAATATATGGATTTTGTGAATTATTTTCTCCCACCTGTCCCTCATTTCCAGCTTCTTTCGCTTCTTGTGCTGGATTAGATCGCATGGACAGATGGTCATTATTGATTCCAGTATTGTATCTGAGTCTTAAATGTATTCTATTTCGTCTATACCTATTACCATAATTATCTTCAATAATATAAGACCTGTTACATTTTAATATATCTTTAACGACAGCTGGTAGCCAATTACTTTTGGGATTTTTCTTAAAGTATACATGATCCCCTGTTTTTAACAAAGACAATGGTTTTACATTTTCATTATAATATTTGGAATTTTTTGAATTATTTTTATCAACACACTTTTTATAATCTGAAAATCTTACAACCTTAGGTTTTAATTTAATTTGAGTTAAAGGAATATTCATTCTCAAAGTTCTAGACATTAATAATTGAGCAGGTGACGGTAAGTTGGCTTTCGGTGTGTTCCTATAATGCAATAAAGCGATATAAGGATCTGCATTTGTTTCTTTACACTTTTTTAGAATATTTTTTACAATTTTTACAGAACTCTCTGCCTGACCATTAGATTGTGAATGATATGGACTTGTAACTACGTGTTCTATATCCCAATCATATAAAAATGATTTAAATTCAATAGATTGAAATGGCGGTCCACCATCTGATACTAAAGACATTGGAATACCATGACGCGAAAAAATAGATTTTAAGTGTATTATTACATTTTTGGATGTAGAATCCTTATTCAATAAAGCAATTTCTATAAACTTTGAATAGTAGTCTGTTACAATGAGATAAATTACATTATTAAAATACATTAAATCAATACCGACTTGTTGCCATGGAAACTTATTTATTTCATAATTTATTAATGGCTCTTTCTGATTAGATACTTTAAATTTATTACATACTTGACACTGTAGTTCGAGATCTCGTAGAGATTCATCTACTAGTCTGTCCGTTTCCGGATCAGATAGGCCATCCGTGGCTGCGTAGGCTCTCTCGAATCCGTCGGCGAGCGCGTTTGCCTTTTCTTCCATTGAAAGTGCCAGCCCTGAGCCGTCTAGCTTCTCAAGCGGGGGTATCGTGTGATCTTGGTGTCTCAGAGCTTTCGCCATTTTCCATAGGCTGTTATCTTTGGGCGTGAGTGTCGTAACTTTCTTCGTCCAAAGTTGGCGTCTGAGATCGCTGATTTCTTGCTTGATTTCTCGCTGTAAAGTGTTGTAGGCCGTTTTGAAGTAGCCGTCGCGCGTTTGATGGTAGATGCGTCGCAGGCGATTTTTCTCCTTAATGAGCGATAGGACGTGCTCGGGAAGCTTGACCGTGTATGTCTGTTCTTCTTTGAGCGGTATGAACGTGTCTTGGGCATGTTGTATGATTTCGGTGAGAGTGCTTGCGGCCTCGTCGATTTCTTCCTTTGAGCGCAGAGTTTCCGATGTGAGATGTATTCGTTCGTTTATCTCTTTCTTGAATCCTTCCCAGTCGGCATCTTGTAATGGCTCGCCACTCTTAGCTTTTGACTCCAATTGTGATGAACCCTACCTAGCTGATTTACTTTTCTAAGCTTCTACCTCGTAGTTTAAATCTCGTAGCTCCTGTCTCGTAGCCACGCTCATAATTCTACCCTTATGTCCTACTGATCACACCACTAGGTATGATGGCCTGACTCAACCCTCCTTTCGGTTTACTTCTACCTCAGGCTCGTGATTTCTAAACCCCTATACCTTATAATCTAGCTAAACCTACCCTATCTTCTTAAATCCCTGCGATTTTCTCACAGTAATCAAGATTTAAGATTTTTGTTCACATTATTTCTATAATCTGCGTTGTGTAAATTTTTTGTTTTAGATTTTACATCTGTTTGCATACTTAATATGCACACATATGTAGAGAAGATAATGTATTACGTGTGGTAACCCATAGATTCTTTTAGAGAAAGGGTGAGAATTTTCCGATCAATTTATTTATTATTATTTTAGAATATTTAACCGAGTTTGATAAACTACCCCCGCCCTAAACCTTGTGTCTATTTGATTTCCATAGGAATTTAGTGTGTTTATTTAATTCTTCCTATCACCGCTGATACATCGATAACATAAACAACAGTTAATAAATTATACATTTCAAGAAGCAAACCTTACCTTAGGATGATCGAACTCGAAGGTCCAGTTTTCTCAATTGAAGTCCTTGTCTGCAACTTCTCCTAACATAATGTGTTTGCAGTCATAGTTAGTGCTATTGGTTAGTATTCGCAAAATTGTTGAAAGAGCAGGAATGGAGGGATATGAGGAGGGGATAATATGTTTGCTTAAAAAGTCGGCACCTCCGCTAACCAAGTGAAAACCGATGAACAACAATTTCAAACCGGATTCTCCCAAGTACGTTTGCTAAGCTTATCCTTAAGTCCGAGTTTTACTCTCTTCGACGAGCGTCTCTTGTTACGAAAGGGACTCTTCACGCCAGATGGGGGAATACCAAGTCTTCATGCCGTTTTTCTGCCTCACTCCGACTTCCATCTCCGCCGGATTGAATTTAACTCTACTGAGTCTAGAAGGGGTATTTCATGTCTTCCCTTATCATGCCTCTATCCGTTAAATGTGGCGTAAGCTTGTGACGGGCAGATCCTTCCTCCCACGTAACCGACCCAGCGTTACATTCCACCTCTGACTAGCTGACATAAAACTCACCTCGTGAACCTTATGTTTGCTTTCAGGTTCGACAAGACTCACGGTATGCAAATAACCTGTGGCTTTAATGCCGCGTCAGCGTACTGTCCGCATACGTCCTTCCTCTTCCCCGCATGCCCACCTCGACAATACCGCCACAAGATCAAAGCCGTCCGTTCGAGAAAGGTTGACACTTACATTTCCAGATGGCTCATACCTACATACAGAAGCCTTGAAGTTTACGTTCGAAGACAAGTTAGGATTCAGGACTGTATGAGTATTTGAACACCAGTGTTGTTTAAATGAGGTCACTAGCTCCTCGTGTGTTAGGTATTTAGGATAATGGGTATTTATGGGTTCTTGGATACCTACTTCCTATAAGGAAGATTTAAAAATGAGATAAATCAAGTCGACATTGAATCAATGACCTCCTGAATAATTGTGATGTGCTCTCTTAGAGTTTGAAGCTAGTCGCAGTACTTTACTTTGCGAAATTTTTGCATGCTGAATCAATGCTAACTATTGGCGGTCGCTCTAGTAAAATCAAGTCGTTTAGAATTGAGTGAATTTAAACGTCAATGTCGCCTTCACATATTGACCGCAGATTTCATCTCAAGCTATAATTGATAAACTTGTCCCTGACGTTAAGTTTTGTTTTGTTTATTCGTTAATGAATTTAGGTGACTGGGTCAATGGATGGCCTTGAACTCAAATCGAAATTTTGGTACACTATCGAAGGTCATATAACCATACCCTAATCGTGCTAGTGAAAAGAAACGATAGGTATTTATCTTACAAATACGCTAAGATACCAAAATTGATTTAGTGATGCGTTTCTATCTAATTATGTGTTAAGTATTTGTTTAGCAACATTTCATTCCGTATGGGAGGTGTGACATGCGAATGCTAATAAATTGGTTAGTTATTTATTTACCCTTACTTGGCGTTACGTCCATCAGTGTCAGGATATCCACAGGAACCTGTAAAAGCTTAAATATTGTAAGGACTCACCAAGCTCTAATGTCTTAATTTCAGCTCCACCGGGTTACTATCATCGGCGAGAAACTTATTAGAGCATCCATACTACCTGTGTAAATTATCGCACTTTTATTTCGACTTCCCACTTTTAACGATTTAATCCTACAAGATCCGGAACTCATCTCCTTCCTTTCTCCTTTGAATAGATCTCTGATGTAAAAAATCCTCACGTTTTCCTTTAATATCTGCCGTTATTATTGAAGAAGAACGATCCTATCTAATTAACCCCGACAACCCTCACCTTCCTCCCCTTTCCTTCCATATTTGATTCCAATCTAAAGAGGGGAATCGATTCTTAATAATCGTTCGCTCGAATATTATTTTATTATGTGGTATACATATAACTATACCTATTTACTCTTTAATAAATTAATTTATTAATTTGAATTTCCTTTAAATTTGTATTATTCCACTTTATAAAAATATTTAAGTTTTATTTATTTTTTCTCAATTTAAATTATATATTTTTTTTCATAACAACTAAAGATTTTCTTTAAATTTGAATTATTCCACTTAAGGACAAAGCTAAAGTTTTATTTATGTTTCCAATTTGAACTAGAATCCCTTTGTAACGAATAACTAAATATTATTCGTCACTCAGATTACAACAAAACTGAAAGAACCCCTTCCACTTTATTTTATAATACTTTTGTTTAGCAGCAAATTAATCACTTGGATTATTCATTTAAACTTCGGCTAAGTATTTTCCAGATTTCGGATCAATTATTATTATTGCGTTGTCACCTAACGATAATTAATATCTCGTAATAAAATTTCCAACTTTCGACCTAAACGTAAATTTTTTTATTTAATGAAACTTATTAGACTGTAATTTTCTTTATATAACCTCGGACTAAATAACTCTATTTTAACCTTCATAGAACAAATTTAAAGCGATTCAAACACACTATATTATACTCCTCCCGCATTGAATTTGTAATTAATTAATTAATTATTAGATTTTATTGAATCGGAAATTATTGCAAACACTGATTTTAGATTTATTATAAGATCATACACTCCGTTAAATTGCACGATTAACCCTATCCGGGCACTTCACTCCCTGTTTTATCAAAGTATAAACTGATTGTAGACTCTATTTTACCACTGAATTTTTTAAGTATAAAAACTGATTCTAGATTCTATTAATTAATCACCAGGGTAATTCTCACAACATGCGCGACGTTTTAATCAACCTTGCCAGTTGTCGAAGGACCCCTTTTTATTTTAATGATAAGTTGAATTTATAAATAGATATATTATTATTCAATGCTGTTATAAAATTCTTTAAACACTGTTGTTTCTTTTTAAATTAGCTACACTATATATAAACTTTTTATTTTAATGACAAGTTGAATTTATTGTAAAACTATATAAAACACTTTATTTAATTTTCAACACTCCACAGATTTAATCACGACCGTAATTTTTATAAGTCCCAGAATTCCCACTCCGAATTTTTCTAAGTCTCAAAATTTTACAACACTTAAGAAATTTTCAACTAATAACCGTTTTAGACGCTACGTCACGTAACTTCCACGTTTTAACCCGACGATTGGTCCCCGACGACCCCTTCCCGACAACTAACACCGAAAACTGATCTCGATTCTTCTAAGTCCTCAGTTTTATATGTACCTCCAGGATTAGAACATCTTAATTACGCGTTCATTGATTTTCTAATTCAAACTCTAACAACTCGAGATTTCATATATCAATTCTGTTATTTTCGTATCAACGTGTTAAGTCCGGCCCCTTTGATTTTAGAAATCTTCCGTCTCTTACGTAAATTGTTCCAGTGTCGAACCTATCATTATGTCAAATTTTGCCCCGTCGTTCCTTTGTCTTCAGGTCTTACAAATTTAACTAAAATATCATGATTTTTGTGTCCTTTTTTCTCTCAATATATAATAGGTACGTCTTCAATAAACTGTATGTAATTCTCAATTTGGTTTATCGCTACCAGAACACGAACAAACTCATGTCGAAATCTTCATTACGCATTTTCCAATTTTCATTTCCCTAAATTTCCCCACATTTTCATGTTTCCTATATGAATCAATTCAATTTTAAGCTGTATTGTCTCTACTTATGTCGTAGACTTGAATTTTCTTATTTTCTTCAATTATATTTTATATACGACGTTATTTTTATGATTTCTCTGCTTCATTCTTATGTCATTGTCCATAACTATATGATTAGTTATATTCCAAGCCAAATTTACTGTTTTCATCAATACTTCTGAATTTTCATGAGTTTTCCTTACGGAATCGTCTTTAAACTGTCTTTACTTCATTCTTTACCATCATTTGCATAATTTCCAATGCTTATCTTCTCTTAGAAAACTTCACCTTCTAGTCATAAATATTCAATCTGCTATTTTTACATAATTTTCATAGAAGAAAATTCCAATTTGACTCTGGGATATGTGTCCGGTTAATTGCTTCGTATAAAAACGTATAAAATTGTGTCTCGTTTCATCCCAAAACCCCATAAAGTATCATCGCTGACATATGTTGATGTTTTCGATTTCTACGTACTTGGTCGTAAATAATAAATTAATATTAACTCGTTAAATTTAATCTCTTTTATCTTATCCAAATATTGCATAAGTTCCATGTTAACTTTTATTGCCCCAAAAGCAATAAAGACTATCATAATCACCCAAAACCATGTCGGAAATATTATTGTTTAAACAACAAAATCGTGTGTGAGCTCGACAACCTTTTTTTACATCAATTGCCTCAGCAATTTGTTCTATCGTCTATAGTATTTTCTCATAGCAAATGACGTAAAACGATCCCTTCCTTTGAATTAATCTAACGTAATATAACTAGAATAACCATCCTATTTCAAATATATAACGATATCTATTTAAACTCGTCTGAAAACGCAAAATTAAGTCGAAATCTTATATTGTTCAATAAATACTTCCGTTTAAATGTCCGTTTTTTTTATTAGATTTTCTTTTCAAATCGTTTTCCCTGACCGTATTGCTTCATTTAAAAGTGACATTCCTAATTTCCATCGTTTTTCTTTCTTTTAAATATCAAACGTACGTTTTCCTCTGAATCTGGCCTCCTTTTGTTCTTCACGTTCTCGTTATGTAATTGAGTATCCCTACAGTAGCTTTTCCCACGTTTTCCAGGTCTTTTCTTTAATCTTCCGTTCATTATATTTCCTTGCTATTTTATTGCATCATTTTTTTCAACATAATATGGATTTATTTGTTCGTTAACTGCGGTTGTCGATTCCTCTGTTGCACTCAATATTTACCTTTAAAATTAGGGTCATTGTACCAAATGCACCGAACGTGGGATTGTGTTTATCTTAAAGCGTATTGATCTCTCGGGTTGATGATGATTTTTACCCCATAAATCTCAGACTAATGGTCTAGTCCAAAGTCCATCTCTTTGTCTTGAAAAAAGGTAACCTCCCCCTTCTCTGATTGGTAGATCAATCTTAAGTGTTTATAATTGGATCCCTCTGTGTTCTATTTATCAAAACTTGACATTAATTTAATAATTATAGATCTCTGCAGTCTCCATGGCCCAATCAAACTTAATCAGCTAGGTGTCGCTAGTGTGTTGATTTCGTTATAATTCTGAATTATTATTTATTCATTCGTAAGGTGGAAGCTACTATATTTTCGTATCCACTGCGATTCATCACAGCCCCCCTATAGTTATAATTCCAGCGGTAAACACGCCTCCTAGTGTTAGTTGATGGAATTAAAACTAAACATAGGCGATCTAATTTTCTACAATTTTCTTTAAGTCTTCTTTATTCTTATTTGCATTTTTTTTTTCGAAATTCTAACTGGTTGCGCGCCCCTACCTTTCACTATTTCATATCGTAGAATCCTGTTCGGTGTTCCTCTGAGCTGAAACCAATTTTCAATTTACTCTTGTCTACCCAATGGCCTATTTAAGTCGGCTAACTTACGTCAGTTGCTGTCCCTACTCTTTGTACTACCCCCCTAAGATTCTTACCCCTATACCTTCCCCCCTATGACCCTTACTCCCTCTTCTTCATCGAGACGGTTTCCAACCTTTGATTTTCCTTATTCATATATATATATTTTATTTTTTTTCGCGATTCTAGAATTCCACACGAATTTTTCTCGCAGGAACGTTTTAATGGCAACATTGCGCATATGAACATACACGTATTACACATATATGCACACATACACACCCTTTTTTTTTTTTTTTTTTTTTTGAATGGGATCAACTTTTGTGTTATCTCTTCATATGCTGTTCTTATTTATCTTTTATCTGAGGTTTATTTGATCTATGTTGTATGTTTACTCATCCGAATGCACTCCATAACGTTTACTATCTCATTTTTTTTTTTTTCACACCGGCTTTGTTTGTTTATTTATTTATTTGCACGTATACACAATTGTATAATGTACCTAAACCCCGTTTTAAACAAGCCCCCCCTCCTAAATTCGTATGCGTTTTAAACCACTCCGCTTATTTGCTCTTTATTGCAAATCGGAAATAAACCGGTCACCCGAGAAATATGCCAACCCCCAGTAAGGCTAAATTTCTAATTTATTCAGCTGACATCTATGTAATGGTGTATCTAAAGGTCCAATCCACCCCTGTTAAATGTTTGAATGCAACGATTTGAAAGCTCACTTTTATGTTTTATGTGTAATATTTTATTTTATTTTTATCCGTCCTTTGCTTTGTATGTTATGTTGATTTTATTTATTTTTATGTCGCCGTGTCAAAAGAAGTATTTATTTATAAAATCCTTCAACTCGAAGGAACCAATAATACCCTCGACCACTATTAACATAAACAACGTCATTTGATTAACTATCTAAGTATCTCTTTATTATTTAAAGTAATATCTCGGGATGTTCCAATGCGAACATAACAAAGATTTATCTATTCTGTTACGAACATATTTATCAGTAAGACCACTTATGTTTGTGGCAACACAAACATACCCTCGCGACGGTGTCTATTCAATCGCTTGTTTACATTCGGGCTTCAGTCAATGAACCAATTTGAATGATAATTTTATTGATCACCGAAGGAATGCGCTTTTATTTATATAACGGCTTTTTTTTTTTTCAATACGCACCACCCTTCTAAATCTGGGTCAACATTCCTAGGCGTTATGTGATTTATGATTTTTATCTGGTATAAGGCACGTTTTTCACTTTTCGTTTTAAAATATTTGGTTTTTGAGTTATTATTTTTTTTTTTCGACTGTTTTATTTAATGGTACGTTTTTTTTTTTCCTCTTGTATCACGTTTAATGAAGATGTTTTAAAGGCACGTTTTTCACTTTTCGTTTAAATTATCTTTTTGATTTATTGTTATATTTCTACTGTATAATTTAATGATGCGAATTTTTTATTCCACTTGTTTTATGTAATCTGAAGTTGTTTTAATGGCACGTTTTTCACTTTTCGTTTAAAATATTTTTTTGATTTATTGTTATATTTCTACTGTATAATTTAATGATGCGAATTTTTTATTCCACTTGTTTTATGTAATCTGAAGTTGTTTTAATGGCACGTTTTTCACTTTTCGTTTAAAATATTCACTTTTTTTTTCCAATTAATTATAATTTCATTTATTTGTTCATTCTATTTTATTTTTATAATATCTCAGAATTCTCTCAACTTGTAACCTTTACTCTCCTGGTCACGCGGCAACAGTTGTAATGGTCCGCCACTCTTAGCTTTTGACTCCAATTGTGATGAACCCTACCTAGCTGATTTACTTTTCTAAGCTTCTACCTCGTAGTTTAAATCTCGTAGCTCCTGTCTCGTAGCCACGCTCATAATTCTACCCTTATGTCCTACTGATCACACCACTAGGTATGATGGCCTGACTCAACCCTCCTTTCGGTTTACTTCTACCTCAGGCTCGTGATTTCTAAACCCCTATACCTTATAATCTAGCTAAACCTACCCTATCTTCTTAAATCCCTGCGATTTTCTCACAGTAATCAAGATTTAAGATTTTTGTTCACATTATTTCTATAATCTGCGTTGTGTAAATTTTTTGTTTTAGATTTTACATCTGTTTGCATACTTAATATGCACACATATGTAGAGAAGATAATGTATTACGTGTGGTAACCCATAGATTCTTTTAGAGAAAGGGTGAGAATTTTCCGATCAATTTATTTATTATTATTTTAGAATATTTAACCGAGTTTGATAAACTACCCCCGCCCTAAACCTTGTGTCTATTTGATTTCCATAGGAATTTAGTGTGTTTATTTAATTCTTCCTATCACCGCTGATACATCGATAACATAAACAACAGTTAATAAATTATACATTTCAAGAAGCAAACCTTACCTTAGGATGATCGAACTCGAAGGTCCAGTTTTCTCAATTGAAGTCCTTGTCTGCAACTTCTCCTAACATAATGTGTTTGCAGTCATAGTTAGTGCTATTGGTTAGTATTCGCAAAATTGTTGAAAGAGCAGGAATGGAGGGATATGAGGAGGGGATAATATGTTTGCTTAAAAAGTCGGCACCTCCGCTAACCAAGTGAAAACCGATGAACAACAATTTCAAACCGGATTCTCCCAAGTACGTTTGCTAAGCTTATCCTTAAGTCCGAGTTTTACTCTCTTCGACGAGCGTCTCTTGTTACGAAAGGGACTCTTCACGCCAGATGGGGGAATACCAAGTCTTCATGCCGTTTTTCTGCCTCACTCCGACTTCCATCTCCGCCGGATTGAATTTAACTCTACTGAGTCTAGAAGGGGTATTTCATGTCTTCCCTTATCATGCCTCTATCCGTTAAATGTGGCGTAAGCTTGTGACGGGCAGATCCTTCCTCCCACGTAACCGACCCAGCGTTACATTCCACCTCTGACTAGCTGACATAAAACTCACCTCGTGAACCTTATGTTTGCTTTCAGGTTCGACAAGACTCACGGTATGCAAATAACCTGTGGCTTTAATGCCGCGTCAGCGTACTGTCCGCATACGTCCTTCCTCTTCCCCGCATGCCCACCTCGACAATACCGCCACAAGATCAAAGCCGTCC
The DNA here is from genome assembly GCA_917563855.2 of Limnephilus lunatus. Lineage (NCBI taxonomy): Eukaryota > Metazoa > Arthropoda > Insecta > Trichoptera > Limnephilidae > Limnephilus > Limnephilus lunatus. Next base: position 36,962,828 of record OU830601.1, read on the forward strand.
GTTCGAGAAAGGTTGACACTTACATTTCCAGATGGCTCATACCTACATACAGAAGCCTTGAAGTTTACGTTCGAAGACAAGTTAGGATTCAGGACTGTATGAGTATTTGAACACCAGTGTTGTTTAAATGAGGTCACTAGCTCCTCGTGTGTTAGGTATTTAGGATAATGGGTATTTATGGGTTCTTGGATACCCACTTCCTATAAGGAAGATTTAAAAATGAGATAAATCAAGTCGACATTGAATCAATGACCTCCTGAATAATTGTGATGTGCTCTCTTAGAGTTTGAAGCTAGTCGCAGTACTTTACTTTGCGAAATTTTTGCATGCTGAATCAATGCTAACTATTGGCGGTCGCTCTAGTAAAATCAAGTCGTTTAGAATTGAGTGAATTTAAACGTCAATGTCGCCTTCACATATTGACCGCAGATTTCATCTCAAGCTATAATTGATAAACTTGTCCCTGACGTTAAGTTTTGTTTTGTTTATTCGTTAATGAATTTAGGTGACTGGGTCAATGGATGGCCTTGAACTCAAATCGAAATTTTGGTACACTATCGAAGGTCATATAACCATACCCTAATCGTGCTAGTGAAAAGAAACGATAGGTATTTATCTTACAAATACGCTAAGATACCAAAATTGATTTAGTGATGCGTTTCTATCTAATTATGTGTTAAGTATTTGTTTAGCAACATTTCATTCCGTATGGGAGGTGTGACATGCGAATGCTAATAAATTGGTTAGTTATTTATTTACCCTTACTTGGCGTTACGTCCATCAGTGTCAGGATATCCACAGGAACCTGTAAAAGCTTAAATATTGTAAGGACTCACCAAGCTCTAATGTCTTAATTTCAGCTCCACCGGGTTACTATCATCGGCGAGAAACTTATTAGAGCATCCATACTACCTGTGTAAATTATCGCACTTTTATTTCGACTTCCCACTTTTAACGATTTAATCCTACAAGATCCGGAACTCATCTCCTTCCTTTCTCCTTTGAATAGATCTCTGATGTAAAAAATCCTCACGTTTTCCTTTAATATCTGCCGTTATTATTGAAGAAGAACGATCCTATCTAATTAACCCCGACAACCCTCACCTTCCTCCCCTTTCCTTCCATATTTGATTCCAATCTAAAGAGGGGAATCGATTCTTAATAATCGTTCGCTCGAATATTATTTTATTATGTGGTATACATATAACTATACCTATTTACTCTTTAATAAATTAATTTATTAATTTGAATTTCCTTTAAATTTGTATTATTCCACTTTATAAAAATATTTAAGTTTTATTTATTTTTTCTCAATTTAAATTATATATTTTTTTTCATAACAACTAAAGATTTTCTTTAAATTTGAATTATTCCACTTAAGGACAAAGCTAAAGTTTTATTTATGTTTCCAATTTGAACTAGAATCCCTTTGTAACGAATAACTAAATATTATTCGTCACTCAGATTACAACAAAACTGAAAGAACCCCTTCCACTTTATTTTATAATACTTTTGTTTAGCAGCAAATTAATCACTTGGATTATTCATTTAAACTTCGGCTAAGTATTTTCCAGATTTCGGATCAATTATTATTATTGCGTTGTCACCTAACGATAATTAATATCTCGTAATAAAATTTCCAACTTTCGACCTAAACGTAAATTTTTTTATTTAATGAAACTTATTAGACTGTAATTTTCTTTATATAACCTCGGACTAAATAACTCTATTTTAACCTTCATAGAACAAATTTAAAGCGATTCAAACACACTATATTATACTCCTCCCGCATTGAATTTGTAATTAATTAATTAATTATTAGATTTTATTGAATCGGAAATTATTGCAAACACTGATTTTAGATTTATTATAAGATCATACACTCCGTTAAATTGCACGATTAACCCTATCCGGGCACTTCACTCCCTGTTTTATCAAAGTATAAACTGATTGTAGACTCTATTTTACCACTGAATTTTTTAAGTATAAAAACTGATTCTAGATTCTATTAATTAATCACCAGGGTAATTCTCACAACATGCGCGACGTTTTAATCAACCTTGCCAGTTGTCGAAGGACCCCTTTTTATTTTAATGATAAGTTGAATTTATAAATAGATATATTATTATTCAATGCTGTTATAAAATTCTTTAAACACTGTTGTTTCTTTTTAAATTAGCTACACTATATATAAACTTTTTATTTTAATGACAAGTTGAATTTATTGTAAAACTATATAAAACACTTTATTTAATTTTCAACACTCCACAGATTTAATCACGACCGTAATTTTTATAAGTCCCAGAATTCCCACTCCGAATTTTTCTAAGTCTCAAAATTTTACAACACTTAAGAAATTTTCAACTAATAACCGTTTTAGACGCTACGTCACGTAACTTCCACGTTTTAACCCGACGATTGGTCCCCGACGACCCCTTCCCGACAACTAACACCGAAAACTGATCTCGATTCTTCTAAGTCCTCAGTTTTATATGTACCTCCAGGATTAGAACATCTTAATTACGCGTTCATTGATTTTCTAATTCAAACTCTAACAACTCGAGATTTCATATATCAATTCTGTTATTTTCGTATCAACGTGTTAAGTCCGGCCCCTTTGATTTTAGAAATCTTCCGTCTCTTACGTAAATTGTTCCAGTGTCGAACCTATCATTATGTCAAATTTTGCCCCGTCGTTCCTTTGTCTTCAGGTCTTACAAATTTAACTAAAATATCATGATTTTTGTGTCCTTTTTTCTCTCAATATATAATAGGTACGTCTTCAATAAACTGTATGTAATTCTCAATTTGTATTATCGCTACCAGAACACGAACAAACTCATGTCGAAATCTTCATTACGCATTTTCCAATTTTCATTTCCCTAAATTTCCCCACATTTTCATGTTTCCTATATGAATCAATTCAATTTTAAGCTGTATTGTCTCTACTTATGTCGTAGACTTGAATTTTCTTATTTTCTTCAATTATATTTTATATACGACGTTATTTTTATGATTTCTCTGCTTCATTCTTATGTCATTGTCCATAACTATATGATTAGTTATATTCCAAGCCAAATTTACTGTTTTCATCAATACTTCTGAATTTTCATGAGTTTTCCTTACGGAATCGTCTTTAAACTGTCTTTACTTCATTCTTTACCATCATTTGCATAATTTCCAATGCTTATCTTCTCTTAGAAAACTTCACCTTCTAGTCATAAATATTCAATCTGCTATTTTTACATAATTTTCATAGAAGAAAATTCCAATTTGACTCTGGGATATGTGTCCGGTTAATTGCTTCGTATAAAAACGTATAAAATTGTGTCTCGTTTCATCCCAAAACCCCATAAAGTATCATCGCTGACATATGTTGATGTTTTCGATTTCTACGTACTTGGTCGTAAATAATAAATTAATATTAACTCGTTAAATTTAATCTCTTTTATCTTATCCAAATATTGCATAAGTTCCATGTTAACTTTTATTGCCCCAAAAGCAATAAAGACTATCATAATCACCCAAAACCATGTCGGAAATATTATTGTTTAAACAACAAAATCGTGTGTGAGCTCGACAACCTTTTTTTACATCAATTGCCTCAGCAATTTGTTCTATCGTCTATAGTATTTTCTCATAGCAAATGACGTAAAACGATCCCTTCCTTTGAATTAATCTAACGTAATATAACTAGAATAACCATCCTATTTCAAATATATAACGATATCTATTTAAACTCGTCTGAAAACGCAAAATTAAGTCGAAATCTTATATTGTTCAATAAATACTTCCGTTTAAATGTCCGTTTTTTTTATTAGATTTTCTTTTCAAATCGTTTTCCCTGACCGTATTGCTTCATTTAAAAGTGACATTCCTAATTTCCATCGTTTTTCTTTCTTTTAAATATCAAACGTACGTTTTCCTCTGAATCTGGCCTCCTTTTGTTCTTCACGTTCTCGTTATGTAATTGAGTATCCCTACAGTAGCTTTTCCCACGTTTTCCAGGTCTTTTCTTTAATCTTCCGTTCATTATATTTCCTTGCTATTTTATTGCATCATTTTTTTCAACATAATATGGATTTATTTGTTCGTTAACTGCGGTTGTCGATTCCTCTGTTGCACTCAATATTTACCTTTAAAATTAGGGTCATTGTACCAAATGCACCGAACGTGGGATTGTGTTTATCTTAAAGCGTATTGATCTCTCGGGTTGATGATGATTTTTACCCCATAAATCTCAGACTAATGGTCTAGTCCAAAGTCCATCTCTTTGTCTTGAAAAAAGGTAACCTCCCCCTTCTCTGATTGGTAGATCAATCTTAAGTGTTTATAATTGGATCCCTCTGTGTTCTATTTATCAAAACTTGACATTAATTTAATAATTATAGATCTCTGCAGTCTCCATGGCCCAATCAAACTTAATCAGCTAGGTGTCGCTAGTGTGTTGATTTCGTTATAATTCTGAATTATTATTTATTCATTCGTAAGGTGGAAGCTACTATATTTTCGTATCCACTGCGATTCATCACAATCTTTGTAGTTTCGCCGTTTTCTGGGGCTCCTTAAAGTTGTTCCTCCAATACTGAAGCTCACGGGCAGGTGGTCCGATGACAGTTCATCCAGCGTGCGCAGTTGCGAGATCGTCTTGGCGTTCTTCTCGAGTACGATGTCCAAAGTGCTGGGGTACTTTGCGCGTGCCGAGTAGAATTTTAGTTTGTCCGGTGCCATTATCGTGTAGTTATGCGTCTGCATATGCGTGAAGAGCGTTTTACCGTTCGCGTTGCCTCTGTAGTTATTCCAATAGTTGTGTTTGGCGTTGAGATCTCCTCCTAAAACAACAATTGGGCGCAAATTAAGTAGTTTATCCAGATCTTCTCTCACAAGACGGTAGTTATTATTGCAGTAGGCGGCGATGAAGGTATGCGCTCTATCCTCTATGATGACTTCGATAACTGTGGCTTCAGTATATTTCAGCTTTGGAGTGGGGATTCTTGTAGAAGTGATGGATTGACGAACGAATATGGCAGTACCTCCGCCTGCTCCTTCCAATCGGTCGTCTCGGTGAACTTCAAAGCCGGGCACTCTCAGCGGCGTGTCGTGTTTAAGATGTGTTTCTGAGATGAGAATTACATCAGTATCGGTGTTATTTGCCAGAGCGAGCAGTTCGTCAATTTTGAAGCGGATGCTATGGGCATTCCACAGGAGGACGTTCACCATCTCGGGATTAGACATCGATGGTGGACGTGATGAGACCCATCAGGATCCATGCTCTCGCAACTTCGCTGGAAGCTGCGGCCAGTTCCGGTCTCAGGCGATCTAGTCCCTCGAGCAGGGCCATCATCAATTGGGCATCGCTTCTAGCCTCTCCTGCGGGCTGTTGCGTGCGGGGCTGCTGGCGGAGCTGCGAGCGGGGCTGCTCCTCGTGTCGCTCCATTCGTCGTCCATCTGTCCTCGGCGCCTGCTGCGCCTGAGGATGTGGCCTGCTGGCTCCTGGGGCCTGACGTTGGGGCTGTCGCTGGTGCTGCTGGAGCGAGGCGACATAGGCTACCCTCTTCGGGCAGCCTCTGAAGTTGGCGGGATGGGGGCCTCCGCAGTTGCAGCACGCGGCGGGCTCGTCCCTGGTGGTCTTGGGACATTCGGCAGAGGCGTGCTCCACTAGGCATTTTACACACCTCGCGGTGTGGGCGCAGTTTCGGGATCCGTGCCCGAAGTTTTGGCAGCGATAACACTGCGTCCCATGTTGGAGGTGATTGCTCCTATGCTTCTGGAGGCGTATTCTGCAGTGGCACAGGTACTTGACTGCTGCCCTCAGCTGGCCCATGTTCGCTTCCTTATTGAAGGTGGCCAGGTACATCGGATACTCCGCCGATGTGGTTGTCATTTTTATCACCTTCACCGGTGCAAAGCCTTGGTCTGACAGGTCGGCAGCAATCTCCTCTGTATCCACGTTAGGCAGGCCCTTGATTACCGCCTTTTTTAGCTTTTCGGCCTCCGCCGTGTAGGTGTGAAAGCCGCGTGCTTCCGCCCGCAGCCCGTTGGTGAGAGCACGGTGGTCCGCCATGCTCCGCACGAAGATGTTCGCTGTCCCGCCTCGGTTGTAGCGGAACGTGAAGTTAGGGTGCCCGATGTGGCCCTGCACCGCTGAGGTTATCTGGGAGTGGGTAAGATTCCCCAGGGTCATCACAACCGGGGGGACTCGGTCCTTCTTCGCCGCGCTCGAGGTACCTGCGGAAGGAGAAATATAGTTATTAGTGTTTTGGCGCTTTGGTTGCGGTGCGCCGCCGCCTTCACTTACTTCGTTCAGATTACCGAAGCGGTTGCCGATAACAACCGCCCGGGGTTCCTGCGGTGACAGGGGCCTTTTGACGGGGTTGGAGGGCCTCGTCCAACCTTCCTCCTGGCAGGTCATCTCCTGGGCGGGCTGCTTGGCTCTGGGGGGCGGTACATAGCCCGAAGCTGGGCCTACTGGGGGGCGGCTGGTTCCGGGAGCGGGGCCGGTCTCGGGCATCTTGGGGGGCGGCGGGGGGATGGCTGCCGGCTTCTCGGTCGGGTCAGGCTGGCTCTACAGGGGCTCGGGAGCGGGGATCGTGACTTTGATAGTCCCGGTTTTGGATCGGCGACTGTATTGACGGGCGCCCGGGGGGATTATTATCGGAAATTCCTCCGGGTCTGCGAACCGTCCGGGGAACATCCGCACGGCGGGGGTCCTGTTTTTCCTAAAATGTGGTGCTGGAAAAAATGCTCAAGATTTTATACACAGCTAGACCACACATGGACATTGGGCAACCGCCACGCCGGCCCGCCAAGCTTTTTTGTCCGGCCCTGATACATCTCGGCGAAGTAATAGAGAAATAAATTAATAGTTCTAGGGAGAGTTTTCACATTAAATTTTATAATCAGTATATAATATTAATATTTTGTCGTTCATTATACAAATAAATAAAAAATATACGAGAAGTACCACCGTGTTTTATTTAGCTTAATATTAATTTACTATATTTAATAATTTGGTCCGGCCCTTGACTCAAAGACAGAATGATAATTTGGCCCCAGACCTAAGAAAGGTTGCCCATGCCTGAGCTAGACCATTCTGGAAGAGCTAGGCATCCACAATAGGCTTTAAACTACCTACCTACCACGTGTTGTAAAATACTTTGGACTTATTGCTCGCCAAATTGAGAACACCAACTTGTAGAAACTCATACGCGGTTCTCAGTACGCGGCCCGGGGGGAAGGGGGGTGTTCACTCATCAAGACTCCACAAGCTTAGAATAGTTACACACAGGTCAAGCAGATGATTTTTATCTGGTGCGAACCTAGAATTTAAAGCTTTTCTCGAAACTGATTTTAATTTAAGAGTGAATATGTATGCGGGAAGTCGTTTTAATCTACACCCAGAATATAAAAAAAACTGCAACTATTCATGTTCTCAAAAAGAACATTTAAAAGTCCACAAGCCGTCTCACAGTGAAGAAATAACTTTATCATGTTCCGACTGCGACTATTCCTGTTCTCGAAAGTGACAATTTAAAATCCACATGCTGACTCACTGTGGTGAAAAACATACAGCGTGATGATGTTCACGAAACTCGCGTTCTCGTACGTAGAATATTTAGGTACTTAAGGAGTTATTTCTTGTTATCATCAGTGACATTTTTGTCAGGATTGGCCGCCCTAGGCCCGGGCCTACATGGGCCTTAGGGCAAATCCGCCACTGTGAAGAACCCACTTAAAAATAAGGTCTTGACCCTTGGGACTTGGTGGAGGAGTCAGTGTGGCTTTTAGGCTAAAGAATTTGAAGACCCCTGGTACAATAATGGATCGGTTAGGAAACTTTGACGGAAACTTAGATGAGGAACGGGAAGATGTACTAGGGAGGGGACCGAAAAAAGGGGTACTTTGTGGGGATTGGGTTATGGTACTGAGATTTTACTACATTAAAGTAAATTTAATTGCCTACATTTAATCGGTGCTAATAATATTTTTGTATTAAATATTATAAATAATGCCGAAAGTTATTTGACTGTTATCATGATTTATGAAACACAACTCTGATAAAATAATGATTGCTGACTTTGACTAATGAACCTACTGACCTCTTGTTCCCACTGCGTAGATATGGTTCACTTTGATTCATTTTCATACAGTGGCAGAGGATTTTCGTATAAAATTAAAATTTAATCCAAATTTAATTAATATAGAATTTGGATTTTTCGGTCAAAATACTTGACCAAACCGAATATTTTTTTATTTATTTAATTATTGAAGACAATATTAGCGACTCTCACTCGAAAATCTTCAACAGAAAGATCATAAAAAATGCGATCACAACCTGGGTTCAATTCCGAGAGGTCTTGATTTTTCTGTTTCAGATTTTTAATTGAGAGTCGCTAATACTCTCTTCAATAACTTCAAAAAGGCGCGCGGCGTCGAATCGACCGCACTTAAAACATTTTTGTTTATAACTTCTAATATTTTCCTCACAACTTTTTCTCGTCTCAAGTAGCCTCTTCTAAGTTTACTACAAAGAAGACAAACTATATAGTCCCCCTCTCCGCCTGCCCCGTGTTGTACAAATAACCTCCGTTATAGGCGTCGAAAGGATTACGCGCGCCCGTCGTCGAAAAGTTTCCGCGCGACCCTGTGAGTAGAAATATTTTTCTACCATTTAGAATCAAGTTGGTGTTTTGTTACTATTTTATATATACTGTGGGTGTACCTACGAGCGTTAGGGATAGAATTGACAAAAGGGTATAGAAGAGCTGCAATGGTCAATATTCCAAGAAAACTGAAAAAATATATATTAGATCACTTGCAGGTAAGTACTGACGACAGGAGCAATGATGAACCAAGTACAAGTTCCACTGCGTATAGAGAAAGCTGAAAAATGTATCCGGCTAAAAAAAGAAGGCAATCAAAAACACAATGCACATCTTGTCGAAGACATTTGACTACATTTATTTGTAATAATTGTAATCAATATTATAATCATGACGAAGAGACTGGTGTCGAAACCAATTACACTATAAATAGTTACTTTATGTTAACTAGATCTTTTATTTTATAATTTTGTTTTCTAATTATAAAGATTTTTGTTGCCAAATTGTTTCATAATCCAAAGATTAAGTTTCCAATATTTTAATTTTGATTTTTTCATAATGATTATGTAAGTTTATGTTCAACCCGTCTGCTTGGTTCAATATATTCGCACCTCACGATCCGGAAGCTTCGGTTTCGTCAAACCGAAGTAAAACCGTCACTTTGGATCGAGATTGCAAAATATCTATGCAAGATAAAGAAAAAAACGTATGTTTGCATGAGAGGAAGAGAGATGCAATAGAGCGATATGTAAGGTCGCTCTGGGACGTTTTTGATCTTATGAAAGTATAACGCGATTACTTGTTTTGGGATGTATTTATTCCTAAATAAGCAGACGGGTTAAATTGTAAACCAGTCCAAAGAAAAAAAGAGTATCTAATTATAATGTTTATTATTTGAATTAAAGTACTTTTCATTACTAAATATTTTCCTAATATAAAGATGACAATTTGAGATTTTACTCATTAAGTTAAAAATAAAATATTCATCCTAGACTTGCAGAAAAATCAATTGAAATCGCATATAAAAACGATAAATTTATCCAATACCTATACAAATAGATAGCATTTAGTTTGAGATGAATCTTGCAATCATACATACCTAAAGATAGCAGTCCATAAAATATATTTTAAGAAAATGAAGATAATGTTGGTAGTTCTTCGTATGATGATAATGGGGCATACCTACATTAATTATGTGAGCTCAAAAAAGGGGGGGGGGGGGGCAGCAAAATCTAACGTTACTTGAAAAGAATATACGATGTGGCCCAAATTTATCTCACCAAGGGGGGGGGGAGGTCTAGATTAGAAGAAAAACTGCTAACTTAATTAATGTATGCCCCCTAAGTCGAGAATGATAGAGTTAAATTATAGTTATTAAAGATAATATGCCCGAAGTTAAGAGAATTTATGACTTAGGTACCCACCTACTAATCTTGTTATGATGCGATAAAGGTAATAAGTTGCATCGGCTGGTAAAATCCTCGTTACAGTGGCCAGTGCTTGACCGGCACGTTATGTGAACACTGCACTGTACAATTCATAATTTTATTGCTTAATCAGCTATAAAAAAAATTGTTTAAGTGACATAATTTCATTAATTATATATGTCTTCCCAGTCAAGGTCAAGATGTTAGTGGAATTTATTTTAATCATTTGCGGTCTCTTTGGGTGTGTTTACTTCTATTTTACCGCCAATAATAATTATTGGAAGACACGAGGAATCCCGTTCATCAAGCCAGACTTCGTGTTCGGAAACTTCAAAGATGCATTCTTGGGTCGAAAGCATTTTGGACTTATATTTGCCGATCTTTACAAGTAAGCTACTAACCTAATTATTACAATTTGGATACCTAGGTAAAAAAAGTTGGGGTAAGACCATGTGCCTTTTTGATGAGATGAACTTTTTTTATCATTGGACCGCTTTGAAATTTTTTTATGAAGATTTCATGGTGTCCCCGCAAAAGGTTTTAATTTTATTATATTATCTTTAGGGTGTTTAACCAGCCAGAGGCCGAAAATCCACATTTCCTCGAAAGATGTTCTTACGATCGTACACGGCGGTTCCAATGAGAAAGATTAATTATTCTCCGTACCAGATTTTTAAAATTATAACTCAAAATCGATTTTATTTCATTCTAAATTTGCCTTAATTTATACCTACATCCAAAAATGCTGAAAGGCGTGATGATAAAACTATTAAAATTATGCATTTTTTGTAATTATTTTTCTATCATGAGTATTTATAATTTTTTAATAATGTCTAACCAAAATAAATGTGCAAAAAAAATCTGAAATATATTAATTTTTAAGACCGTAAATAGATAGACAAAATAGAGAAATTTTCGTCATAAATAAGTGTTAGTTTATTTGAACTAAAATTAAAATTTTAAAACGTGCGTTTACTAGATAGCATATTGATTTACAATAATGTATTATTTACAACATGATGTGAAATATGTCTTGTAAAATAAGATTTTTCGTTTGAATATTTAACAAATCTGCCAACGACCTTATTATAACCTATTATTCTAAAAATAAATATTTTTTCTCAAAATTAAAAACATGCCCATAAAAGAACAATCTTTCGAAATCAATTTATATTTTTTTGTGGTAAAGAGTCAATACGTCTAAAATTTGATTTAAAAATGACATATTTCCGGTTTTCTCCGGTTATACCCTGTTAAGCTCTTAATTATGTGAGTAAATTTTTATTTATCGAGTTATCCACAGTAAAATACCCAAAAACTGTTAATTAATTCCTCTAAATTATTTTTCAATTTGGGGTAACATCGAATATTTGTAGGGCAAGGCTGGAATTCATTCTAAAATCGCAATGCAACAAATAAACCATAACATTTACTAATTCATTATGTCTTACCCTTTTTGCCAAATTAATTGTTTATTTATACAACAAAAACCAGCCATTTATAATATTAGTACCAATACATTGCTTTTTGTATGGAAACCGAAAAAGGGGTAAGTTCGAAAGGTTCATATGCTGATCTTCCCCAGGAAATATGTCAAGAGAGAAGATCGAAAGAAAGCTGCAGCCGAAACCGAAGCAGATCAACCACTGGAGCCTTTCTAAACTACAAATATTAATTTAAATAAAATACACAATGAATTTGAAATCTATTCGATAGCTTACCTGGATCCGTAGATATTTTTGATGGGGTTAGATCGTTTTTCTCACAATTTCACGAGAAATTTAACGCTCCTCACAACCTAACACTTTAGCTGCTGTGAGCCGACCAAAGACCGAAAGGTGTACGGAGCGTAATGAAATACCGCTCATATATACCACGTAAAAATCGCGTTTTTCGGTCTTTCCCCAAATCCGGATTTACCCCAACTCACGAACAATAAATACCAAAAAATATTAAAAAGGGTTTGCAATTAGGGCCGATAATTCATTTGGTTTTTTAGTTAGGTCAGGTAGGTTTCCTGCCAACTCAATCCGAATCATAAAATTGACGAGTGCAATGAAATACCGGCCTTCACAATAACCTTGATAACATTTTTTATAACCAAGCAGCTAAATTTAACTGGAATTACTTAACATTCTTTACAGATAAGCAATACATTATTATAATGCATTAATACTTGGTATTTATAATGTTATAATAACCATGTTATGTAACATAACCCGCTAATAAATTTCGGTAAAAGGGTAAGTGGTTATTATTCTTTTTAAATTTTACAACGAATATATAGGGCAGCGGTCGGCAAATTAGCGACCAGAAGGGAGAGACCCTGATTGGACAATTATTATTCCTTTCTACCATACGTGCACCATTGGTCACAATATATTTTTTTTCATTCCCAGTTCTTTGGAAAGAAAACATAAATATAAGTATAATGAATAATAAATCATTTATTATTCATTATACATATTAATACTGATGCCACAAAGTAATTTTGCTAAGTTTGAAGAAATAAATATAAGTTTTTAAGAACTCGTAACGCACGAGTGAGATTCAAAAACTATCACGCCACTAACTGGTTGGTCGTGATATTTGAAAACATGTAACATGACCACTAAAAAAAATTTTGTCTGCGGCGCTTTTTTGTGTATGCTATCATACCTTGTATATATAAATAATCTCAGAATTTTGAAAATTCAGGTGCAAAATGTGGCTTCTGAAATGGTGGAGGACTAAACCCAAAGATATTGAAATTTCAGTATTTTTGACTAAACTAGTAGAGGATCGAACCAACCGTTCGGTCATGATATTTCAAAACAAGTAATTTTAGCTGATTGTTTTTGCCTACAGCGCTTTTACCGTCAATTCTTTCTTACTTTGTGTACGCAGAGGGGGGGGGGGGGGCAGTCACAAGCGCACTGAGTGAGCAGACTCGCACGCGCACAAGTGACGTCACCGTTCACGTGGCCCAAAATGAAATATTCATACGGCTCCCACCAAAACAAATTGCCGACCGCTGATATAGAGGTTTATGCTGAATGTCAAGAAAACAACAATAATTATTTCTCTCAAAAGTTGGAAAATAATGAAGACATGAAATTTCAAGCATGTTAAAATTTAATTTTATACTGATGCGCAGTTACCATTGTTAATATTCCACATTGTCGTTGGGCTCGTCCGAAAAATTGTGTAATTGAACTTATCGCAATCCATTAGTAATTTTAAAGTTAATTAGGTATACCTACGTACAAAAAGATATTATTTATTTCATTATTATTTGGTGTTTGTGTAGAGAAGAATCTGAATGTGAACTTTGTCTTTATGAATTACAAAGTATTTTATAGAATTAGTTAAACAAAACAATTTGCATAAGTAATATCGATAAGTGGTGTATCGTTTCTAGTATAAGTAACATAATAATATTCAATATCCTTGACCAGAGTTGAAAGCGACTGAATAGGCCGAAACACAAAGATATTGAAATACAAGAGATATGCTATGTTGGCCGCCCGATCGTCGGCGGACTACTACCTAATGGGCATAGTTTAAGTACGGAAAGAATTTGTACATTTAGTTAATTTTTTTAAGGTATGCAGTAGTATTGGTTAACAATATAGTTTGAATGCGGAAAGAATTCGTTCATTTAGTTTAACGTTCGTTTCATTTAGTTTATTCGTAATATCGGCGAAACCAGGAAACACAGTCCCACCCAGTAAAAACTGCGGATAGCAAATCTCTTTTATTTCAATATCTTTGCCGAAACACAAGTTGGTTGAATCACGTAAATTATTTCAATCAACAAATTATAAAATGTACATTTTTTTATTCCGTGCAATAAAATTAAGACCCCCATTTCAAAATTACTAACGAATTCTAACATATTTTCCTAAATTTCTATACATTTGCCGATGAGAAATAATAATTAAGTATTAATTCATCAAATATTTTAATATTAGAATAAGTTAACAATAATAATCTAAACGAAAATATGAAAGAGAACAAGACACAGAAAAACAGAAAAAAGACAATGGTTGCAACTGGGACTCGAACCCAGACCTCTCCGTCTAACCGGGACGAGCGCGTTAACCAATTTCGCCATTGCCACCTTCTGTCAAACCGTCATATTTGTCAATCTCATATTTTTAAATTTTAGAATTAACATTTTTATCAAACAAAAAGTTAAAAGAAAGTTTTTCTTATAAAAATTAAATATTTTAAGTTCATTTTTTCTGTGTAAGTTCTATGCCAGTTCAATTATATATTTATAGGCCAGTTGGTTCATAAAACTGAAATAATCATAGAACTTTCACAGAACGTGAAAATTAAATTCTAATATTTGATGATTTTTTTTTATTAGAACCCACCCAACATTTTCGTTGGATGAATTATAGTGTACCTACGTATTATAAATTTCAATATTCCGTTAAACTTCTATAATTTTGCGGAAGCAGAAGCAGATCCGCTGCACCCCTAGTTCGGACACGAGAACAATGAGCCACTTGCATGAGGATTTTATTATTATATATACCTACTTATAATGTTTTTAAAATGTCACAATATTTTAAAAGTATGTTGCGTTCGACGAAATTCAAACATTTTTCGCAAATGTGTTCCGACTTAAAGATTGATATTTTGAACATTAACATTTTAACAGTAATAACGAAATACATATTAAAATACGAAATCCCCCAGAAAATAAACTTTATTTGATACATTCTCGTCTTTTTAGTCATGGCCTCCACGTCGTAGGAACCTAGTAGTCTACGGATTTAGTTGTTGGGACGGGAGGCTATTTTTCATTAGTAAGTATAATATTGGGCATGTAAATAGGCATCAGGTCAACACTAGTCAGTGGATTGATGCAGGGCCAGCTCTACGCCAAACGGCGCCTGGCGCGAGTAAAATTTTGGCGCACCTTGTAACCGATAGACGCCTAGGTAGTTGATCACTGGATGATTAATTTGCATGTTTGTCTAGCGCTGTTTTATGAAAACTAATCTCAAGGGCGATGTGTAAGATATTAATCAGCGCCTTGGCAATTCAACGCCAGAACCGAACTGTTCCAATTGCGCTCGCGTAGGGCCTGCCCTGGATTGATGGCTGACAAATATGGCGCATTAGCAACGTGACATCCGAAGCATACTCCAATTGCGCCATATTGACAAATTATTATTGTACCCACTTTTAGCAAAATAACCTTTCGTGTGCAGTTCAGTTAAAAACAGGATTACAAATGCATCGTATTGTGAGTGAAAAGACCTTGATACCTTGTAAGTGGGAAAATATCTCGTAATCCTACTTATCTGTACTTATAAGTGTGGAACAATTGTTGTAAATGGGATGATTGATGTACAATTGTAATTATTTATAATACCCCTTGTACACGCCACCACTGACATGCATTTCGTTTCTGCTTATATGGGATATACTGTGGAATTCTATGTTCCGCAATGCTTGTATTAAAATCTGGCCTATGTTTAAATAATAAAATGGTAATTATAATTATTAACTAACGTGGTGTTTTCTCTTTAGTAAGTTCCCTGGATCGCCGTTTGCGGGCGTCATGATGAGTATGGAACCATTTCTAATGATCAGGGACCCAGAAATAATAAGAACAGTGATGGTTACAGATTTCAGATGTTTCACTGATAATGACTTTACGGTACGTGGATTAATTTATTACATTATTGTTAGCAATCATAAAACGCTAAGTTAATACTTGAAGTAACCCCAATGCAACCTGCAGACAACAAACATAAATACTTTTATTGTATCTATTTATTGTTGATGAAATAAATACATATTATATTGTCTCCACATTAACTGACAACAACAACTTTCAAGAATCTGCCATATCATAATCTGAAAACGTATTCCGCCATCCAACATTTATACGCCATTCGTATTTTCCCAGCCGTTCGCTGCCCGTGCTGTTGATAGTTTTCCTCCAGTCCTGCCAGCCAGGAAGAGTTAGTAGTTCCCCCCTTTACCGGCCGCCGTAGCTGGTGTGCAAACCAAACGTGGGAAGTGTCAATATTTAAATATGCTGCTAACGCTATATTACATTGTGGGGTAATTCACCATTCTCCTCGTAGATCATTATTATCCATACCATAACGTACATTTTCGATTAATTAAACACGATTTATTTATTCAATAAGTCTGAGTTTACTATTCGGTACTTAAACCTATGAATAGTGGATACGTTAGCTTAGTTTTTTTTGCTTGTTGCGAGTATTGGTAAATATTTCACTAACCGCCGCAATTTTATAGGGACAGATTATTGGAATTGCACTACGTTTCAACACGAAAAGACTTACGTTTGAGTAGATGGTAAAAGATGCATTAAAATTGCTTCTTTTTCCAAAGTTAAAAAATTCCCATATAAATCGACCCCTTAGCCGCCATTTTGATATATTTTTTACGGATTTTACATTTGCGAAGTTTTTTTTCAATCTAAGTACGCACGGAGTACTTAGTTTACACAAACTAAGAACCCAATAACCTATTTTGTTGTTGTTCTTTGTGGTAATTGTTGAAATGAAGTGTAATTTCCGTAATCTGTTCCTAAAATTGCGGCGGTTAGAGGAATAATTACTCATAACAGCATAAGTTGTTGAAGTGTCGTAGTCTTGACGGTCTGATAAATTTGATTGAAGTTTATTTTATCAGGTTTATTATGATACTATTTGTGATGATAGTGACTTTGGTAATATTGATTCAATAATAATTTAAAAAATATATTCCTGCAAAAAATTCCTTGTTTAACCCTCCCACGCCGGAGGGGGTTGATTCACAACCCCCAAATAAGAGTTTTGTTTAGACAACCTAGGTTGTTTTTTTACAATACAAAATCTATGATTCAGGTAATCTTAGAAAAACTATTATGTAATTGATCTGCATTTAAAAAATATCCCGTTTCTATTTTTTGAGTAATTACACAAAATATTTTTAATTCGGACGAAATTACTCTTATATAAAATAAACTGCTTAAAAAAACTTCTGTAAAATTTCCATACTCCGCTTACTTCTAATTACTCCCAAATCATGGAAATATAGCATTTCGTTTCATAATAATTACTTAAAAAAAAAAACGAAAACAAAAGCAAAAACAAATATTAAATTGGGTTTGGTTATTATGTTGCTCACTTAAATACAAAATTGCAAGTGAACGATTTCCGCCTCGCGCTTAGCACGCTTTTAAAAAAAAATAACACTTAATGAATATCTTACTAAAATTAAAAATGCGAAAGTTTGTATGGATGGTTGGTTGGATGGATGTTCCTTACTCTTTCACGAAATAAATATCGAATGGAATTTAAAAATTCTTTCACTAATCGAAAGCTATATTATTTGCGAGTAGCATAGGCTATATATATTGGTAAGCTCTGGGGTAATGAATAAGCTGTGGCGTTATGAAATTATTTATTATACGTTTATTGGCAAAGCGTGTTGCTAAGTAAATTTTTGACGTGGGCTGTCAGATTTTTATTTGTTTAGGTTATTATGGAGATTTCGTTGATAGCAAAAAATTCAAATATGAATATTTAGTGTAAAAATATAAAATAGTTACTTATCTACGTTTTGACCTAAGCCAACAGCTATACTAATATTATATATGAATGCGAAACGGCGGGTATTTGATTGTTGATTGGGCGAGAGGGGGGGGGGCGAATATGCGAGCGAAGCCGCGGGCAAAAGCTAGTAATATTATAAATGCGAATGTTTGTATGGATGGATGTGTCTTACTCTTTCACGCAATAAATGCCGAATGAAATTGTTAAAATAATCGAAAGCTACATTATTTGCGAGTAAAATAGGCTATATATATTGGTAAGCTCTGGCGTTATGAATAATCTGTGGCGTTTTGAAATTATTTATTATACGTTTATTGGCAAAGAGTGTTGCTAAGAAAATGTTTGACGTGGGCTGTCATTTTTTCATTTGTTTAGGTTACTGTGGAGATTTCTTTGATAGAAAAAATTCAAATACGAGT
The DNA here is from genome assembly GCA_917563855.2 of Limnephilus lunatus. Taxonomy (NCBI): domain Eukaryota; kingdom Metazoa; phylum Arthropoda; class Insecta; order Trichoptera; family Limnephilidae; genus Limnephilus; species Limnephilus lunatus. The sequence goes on from OU830601.1 coordinate 36,980,851, forward strand.
ATTCTAATATGAATATTTAGTGTACAATATAAAATAGGTACTAATCTACATTTTGACATACTATTATGAATGCGAAACGGCGCTTATTTGATTGCTGATTGATTGGGGGAAGGGGAGGGGGAAGGTGGGGGAAGTGGGAAGGGGGGGTAGTGCGGGGTAAGTGGGGGGGGGGGGCATATCTGAGCGAAGCTGGGGGCAGAAGCTAGTTATTAATAAAATTAAAACTACATTACTGCAAGAAACTACTATTTACTTCGGGGGAGATGAAAAACACACATAAAAGAGGTTATTAAGATCTTGGTGTGGGTTATTTAAATAATTTGTGAGCATTTAATGAAACGGAGCATTCACGCAAATGTCTCGTCATAATATCAATACAAAAAATGGAATCAAAATACGGGAAAAAATTGATTTGATGTTTAAAAATGTAACTTTAATGCATCTTAAACTATCTTATCGTATTGTTTCTTGTAGTAAGTTGAAACGAAGTGCTATTTAAATAATTTGTGGTTAGCGGAGTACGAAAATTTTACCCTTCTTTCTGGGCTATTTACCTAAATGTAAAATTCACTTTTTCTCCAAAATAACAAAAAGTAAAAAAAAAACAAATTTTTTTGCAGGTGAACCATGAAAAGAACCCAATGTGGGGTTCTAACCCGTTCACCAACAAGGGAGAGTTGTGGAAAGCCATCCGGGCCCGGTGGACACCCCACATGACCCCGGGGAGGGTCAAGCAGGCCTACTCGAGCATGGAGAACCGGGCGAGTGTCATGGTGAACCACGTAAAGGAGAGAGTCGAGGCGGACCCCAACTCGGAATTCTTGGCCAGAGATGTAACAACTTTTTGATATACGACACGATGTCTGGAAAATCGTATTACAAGCTGGAAACTTGCTGAATTTTTTTTTTCTTTTTTCTATTTTTTCGCGTTAAAAAAATGTTTGGACCCAGGCAAATGTTCAAATGTTTTGAAATCTCAACCACAGACGACAGACAGTACACGGACAGTACAAAGTATGTGGTGATTGTCATTATTAATTTGATTTATCACGATTATAAAGTTTTATTTCGGCATTGTGTTATTCGTTAATTTTGTAACATTTCTGGAATTTTTAGTGGAGGGGTGAAGTTAATGAAGGAGAGGTGAGGTTCGCGGGGCGGCGGGACGCGGAAGGGGGGAGTCAGGAAAGGTGGAAGGAGAACCTGGAAGGTGAACGTGGAAGGGTAAGGGGTCCCGGGAGAGCAACGCGGATGGGGATAAGACATGCAGGGGAGCGGTGGGGGGCGAGGGGGGAGTGGAGGAAGGGATAGCAAAGGAGTCACAGTAGCGGCAGGGGATAGCAGGGGGTAAATTTGAAAAATCCATCCTCAGACGGACAGCTGAAATTGGCCTGCTCATGATCAGAAAATCTTCCGATTTATTAGTGTACGCACCAGACTGAAAAACAAAGAAAAATACATATAAAATTTATAGACTTTCAATGAGTGTATGTTCACTACAGTCAAATGAAATGTTCAACAACCAATATCTCAGATCTCACATTTTCACATAAGCTTTTTTTCCACTTGTGGGCTATTGTGAACATACAAACCTTATTATCAAACCAATTGTTTCCTTAGGTGTCGTCATTTTGACTTGAAAAGAATGACTATAATTATATTGAAAATATTTAATGCTAAGATTAAAATGTTTTCATCGTCTTATTAATAATCTAGCTAGTCAACAATCTAAACAACGCGTGTTGCGTGCTTTCGCCGATTATTTACGTCGTGGATTGGTACCGATAAGTACCGGTAATATGCGTCGGCTACGTGATTTCTGTAACCTTAGGGTTCTACTGAACACCTTTTAGAACCCGCTGCTCCGTGTGATGTAGATTATATACGACATTACATTATTATCGACCTACCTGCATATTATTATATTATAATAACATATATTTACATTATAATAATATGAACGGTCAGTTGTTGAGTGGGTATAGCGCTTGAATCCCACCTGGGCGTCGCGTGTTCGATTCCTCGGCTGGCTAAGTCCTCCATCACAACACAAGCAACATTTTCGGCTTTCTGTGGTGGTAGTGGGAGATTTTCAATCATTGTTGGGTTATTCGTAACCCGGAAATGTTTATCTTTATTTTTTTTTAATCTATTCGTTTTTCTTTACAGATGATTGCTTCATTTCTAACAGATTCCATCGCAATGGGAACATTTGGAATTGAGATAAATTCGTATGAAACCCCACAAAATCCCTTCAAGCGTATTGCAAACATTGTTTTCGAATCTGACTATTGGGCAAACATAATTCCCACGCTGTTTTTGATAGCTCCCTGGCTGGACAAGATAATTAGGTAATTTCAACGGTTATTATTGTTATTAAATCATTACTGATGTAATTGATAGCTTAGCAGAAAATTCTAAAAGTGAATTTTTCAACGATTATTAAAAATGCATGCAAGTGGTTTATTAGGTTCCAGGCAGATACTTTTATAAGACTATGCTTATATGTGGACCGATCTTATAACAAAAAGATAAGTAAGAAAAACTCAAGATTTATCAATAATAGATTTAAAGATTCAAAAGAAATAATTATAAAAGATATGAACTCTTATGGTGGTTTCAGGTAATTTTTCAAAAAGCTGAAATTCATGATTATTTTCGAATATTTTTAGATTTAACGGAGATTATTAAAATAATTTATACCTAGAAAAAGATGGGTTTTTTTAATGTGGTTGGTATTAAATTTTGGGATTTTAATATAATTCTGATATCTTGCTGATATATTGAATTGTAAGTTATTTAGTTGTATTTCTTTGAAAATATAACATTTTATTTATAATTCTTTTAACAACTTCATATTATTCATGAAATCTTCAATAGTTACCTTATTATCTCAACTGTTTACAAAAAAGAAAGAGAATACTCAAACAATATTTTTTTTTACTATTGTATCCAAATTTTGCTGGAATTGGCTTTTGCCATACCAGAAGAACAATTGTATTTCTTTTGTGGGATTGTTATGAGATAACGGACGTGATCTCCTGCAGATTTCGGTTATTTATTTGCTTTTTCTGTATGCAACATATATTAAATGAATAAATAATCATGCATACTTGCAGGAATTCGTGTTTAAAACTATCTGCACTAAAATATGTGATAGTAAATATGTAAAAATCACACAAATCCGACAGGAAATCACGACTGTAATCATAACTATCCCACAAAAGATATAGCATCGCGCTGCAGATCTGAATATTCGGATAGTACTTCAAAAACTGCCTCTTCCTCATCTTCCCCACTCTCTTCAGTCTAGCAATATTCCCATTTTAAAAAGCCCAGTGGTGTACTTTATAAAAGATAAACATTTTTTTACAGGTTCGAATCACAAGAAGTAATTGACTTGGCATTTGCGGCCGCTAGGGGTATTATGGAGTGTCAAAAAGAGACTGGACTGCCCAAAAATGAGATGTACACTGCTTTAACCAATTACAGTGTGGCCGACAGTAAAGCTGGTTTGTCTGATTCAATATTTTACAGATCAGTTGTGTTTTTGTAACTTACAAAGTATGGAATGTTTAAGTATTTTTTTCACACTCATTCGACAAAATTTCAGGCTTCAGTGAACTGGATTTGGCAACAAGGATATTTGGTTTACTTTTGGATGGAGCCGAAACTACAAGCGGGCCAGTGTCTTCAGCTCTATTTGAAGTACGGACTCATAATAATTCATTAACATAAGTACTAACTGTAATTATCAATGCTTCTTACGCATCAATATTTAAAAAATACTGTAGGAACTACACGTAATTTGAATTTAAATGCTGGCAATATTAATTTAGTTTCAACACTGAAACGCATGCATCTAAGAATATCATGTGAATACCGGAAACTTAAAAGGTGTAAGTGTAGAAAAGGAGGTAGACGGGTATTTAAAGTACGCTCAAAGATTCAAAGAAAAACCTTCTTTTATTTTTATGCCAACGGACGTGTGTCTCCATCCCTCCCACTTTGTTGATTTGGCCTTAAAAATAGGGTTTTCTTTGAATGCTTGAGCGTACTTTAAATTCCCGTCTACCTCCTTTTTTGTAAATGGCACTTACACCCCTTTAAGTTTCCGGTATTCATTGTTTCTACAATCTCTTTCTCTTCTGAAACAATCTTCAAACTACACATCATTTGATTTTCACAGCACGTACACCATCATCATATCAAATCTGTAGCACAATTGGTTTTTCCTTCCTTTTTGTTTTCCCGCCTATATTTTATCTCACTTATGTTTAAACGAAACAGAGTATAATTATATTATAAACGAAACAGAGTCAAATACCTACTTCATGGGGTGAGGTTTGTCTAGGTCTTGGCGGTGAATTAGTTTGCCCACCTTACTGAGTGGCGGGCCGGATCAGGATAGATTGGTTGAGGGAGACCTAACCTAGACCTCTCCAGTTGGAATCTCTCGATCCGTCGACTTGCACTGCAGTGGGAGGGATGCATTCGTACGTCCGTCAGTCCTAGACACATTGACCCCTATTCCTTCCCACCCCTCTTAACCTTTTTTCCTTCCTAGAACTTCCTCCCCTTCTCCTTCCTTCACTAAAAAGACCTCCCACATAGCATCCCCAAAGGTGACATAGGCCCTGAGGATTTCTTTTTATTATTTCCCCCGCCATGGGAGGGATGTCCCTTTGTTATGGCGGGTTAAAAATCACAAATCCATTCGTGCTGCGCATTTGTTTTAAATGATCTTTTTGCTATTTTACTGAAGCTAGAACGGATATTATGTTAGGATGTTTATGGCGCTTTCGCCATTTATCCAGTTTTCCTTACCAGCATCGATACTTTACATCATATTTTGTACATTTTATGTAAATAATATCTAAATTTAATAACTAATCTTCCGTAGTTAGCTTGTAATCCAGATATTCAAAAAAGGCTGCAAGAAGAACTAGACAAAGCAGCTGCGGAAAATGGTGGACGACTGAATTATGAAATTATCGATCAATTGCCCTATCTGGATATGGTATTTTTAGGTAAGTGTGCCTTGGTTCAGTCTTCTTATTTTTCAAACATCAATCAGGTACCTATGTAACTACGAGTACGTTATAATTTCCACAACGACTGGTTTGCCCAAAGATATTGAAATTCAAAACAGATATGTTATGATGTCTGTGCGACTGTCGGCGGACATCATATCTAATCGGAGTAGTTTGCATACGAAAATAATTTGTTCATTTCGTTGATTTTTTGAAGGTGTGCATTAGCATTGGTTAACAATATAGTTTGAATACAGAAAGAATTCATTCATTTAGTTAAACCTCTCCACGAGTATGGGCGAAACGGTTCGCCGAAGCGAAAAAATGCCCAGAAGAGTATGGCCGAAATGTTTCGTCCGCGGCTATTATAAATACCGTTATATTTAATAAAACTATTTGACTTATGGTGGCAACTATTGACATCTGCGCGTTGTTTGTTGACGTTTTGGAAGACATATCTGCAAAACCCACTTCACAGTTTTAGTTTAAAAATTCTTTTTGCGCCATTTAGCGGTCGTCAGAGGAATGAAGCAGTTTTTTTGTATGGACATGTTTTTTTTCGATGTTGGTTTATTTTCGTGGATAATAATTGTTTTGTTTTGTTAGTTTATTTAATTCAAAATATAATATTATTTTTAATTAATCAGTGATAATTTATAAAGAAATGAAACAAAAATAACTCACTCCTCATTTACAGTTTTATTCAACCTCATATTTCCTTGTAACCCAGTCTCTGTAATAAGGTTCATCACGGTTGTCATTTAGATTTTGTGAATATCTTCTGGTTTTACAGTGTGGCTTCACTTGTATCTTTACATTCCTCCCATCAAGGTGCGACATTGGGCGCTTTTATAATTCTGCTATGAAAAAAACCTTGTTTTTACTTACCACTGCTACTGCACGGCACAAAATAGCATTAAATGTATATTCCTAATCACAATAATGCTGCTGCTATTTCACACACACTAATTAATAGTAAGACAAATGAAGTGCGTATTAAGGTGGGTCATTTAAAATAAAGTTATTTTTAAATTCTAAAAGTGATAAAAGGGTGCCAAATGGGTTCAAAACGACATGTTTAAAATTTTTAGAATTTCTGATACGATCTCTTCCTCTGAATTCACTTCAAAGTTTTGAAAAATTTAATATTAAGATTTTTTTAGCGTATATAAAAGTTACCGTGAATCCTTTAAACCAAATGTTTTGTAATCTTCCATAGCAAACGTAGTACATATTTACGAAATCATTTACAAAAAGTCCCCAGATTGAGTTGTGCAAAATGATGCCGAAATTTGAGAGTAAGAAGGATTTTGCTGATATTTGAATTCACTGCCTTGAAGTAATTTTAATTTTTTTTTTTTTTTTTTTTTTTTTTTTTTTTTTTTTTTTTTTTTTTTTTTTTTTTTTTTTTTTAAAGATAGACAAACATTCCCGGGTTACGAATAACCCAGCAATGTTTGAAAATCTCCTACTACCACCACAGAAAGCCGAAAATGTTGCTTGTGTTGTGATGGAGGACTTAGCCAGCCGAGGAATCGAAAATACGACGCTCGGGTGGGACCCAAGCGCTATGCCCACTCAACCAGTGACCGGTCAGAATTATATTCATATATTTTTTAACTAAATAAATCAAAATATTCCCTCTATTTCGTGTTTTATTGAAATGTAGTTCATTTTTTATGTTTTATCTATAATTTTTTTAAGATTTAATAAGGGTGGGGTTTTCTCTATTATGTGAAATTTCAAAGTCAATCTGGAGGTCTTCCTCCAATGATGATCATGTCCAAATATTATTTTAAAAATTATTTTTATTTTATATTTTCATTTAACACCCTTTTATCCCTATTAGACAAATCAAAACTAGATTTTTTCCCATACGGTCATGACCCATCTTAGTGCGTATGTCTGCTTCCCTTGAAGGAAAAAAACAATCATTATCATACATCTCCCTCACTCGTATTGTTGTCACTGTTCCACACACAAATTTTAAAAGCGCCCAATGGTACCACAAGTGAATTGGTTTTTATTCACCTATACGTATTTTCCTATTGGTGCTTTCCACTCCTATGTGTATCTAATTAGATAGCGGAATTAAATTACCTTGTATCTAGTAGTCCAACTCGACTCAAAACACCTAATTATTGCAACAATACTGGCACTAACGCAGAACAAAATTAAACAATACATTTTATATTTAAAACTTGTGTACTTTTTAAGATATCTTATAGTTTATACATTTAACTATTTTATTTCTTACCTTTAACTTTTTATTTTTAATTTATATTTTATACTTTATCCTTTTTACTTCCTACTTATTACCTTATCTCCTTACTTGTTATCTTTTTTTTATTTAACTCTACATTTATACTCAGTGGCGTAGCGTGGGGGGGCGGGGGGGGGAGGGGGCGGCCAGCCCCGGGCGGCAATTTTAAGGGGGGCGGCAAATTTTCACAATATTTTATATTTTCACAAATGTTTATAAATTATTTAAGAAGATAATTATTATCATTAAAGAGAAACACTCAGTGGCGTAGCGTGGGGGGAATAAAGTAAGTTATTTTTTTTTAAATGTATAATAATTATTTGAATATGTTCTACGATACTTTCGTTTATGATTCCAACTCTTTCTTTTATTATTTAGTATATATCTCAAAAATTCTATTTTTTTAAGCTGCAAATTTCGTTATTCGTAAGGAAACCGTAAGCATATTATAGGGAACTCGAAAACAAATTTACTCTTAATTAAAACCAGAATTGTGTTAAGAATGTAACGATTGAATTTCAGTTGTGTATTCATCCGCAGATACATTTCGAAGGAGACCATTATTTTATTCGAAGTGCATTGGAGGTTATCCACCACATACCCACCCCCTACAAGACCTAGAAACTAGACCTCCTTCGCAGTTATAAAATTCTAGTTGCAGACTATGTATGTGCTGCCAGAATCAAAGAGAAACCATTTTCATAATCTCAGTGTAGATTTAATTCGCCACATACAGATTTAATTGAACTCATCTAATCACAGAGACGCAAATTGTCCCACATTTCATTTTAAAATAAAACTGTATGAATGCGATAAAAATCTAAAAAAACAGTTATATTACAATTTTATTTTAAGAAAAGGAATCAGTATTTAAAATTTTGTGTGCATTTTTGAGCCACTTACATTTCCAATATCAAAATTTAGAAACAAAAATGTTCTAATAAGCACGTCGGAAAAACTGTTATATCTAGATTTTAGAACAATTTTGTTTTTTGAAAAAGGGTAAAAGAAAAAAACTAATACAAAGGAACATTTAAAATGCATGGGAAGAACCGGAAATATTGTGCGCAAACCTTGACAGGCAAAATTTTATAAATATTTTTTTCTTATTATTCGATGTGTTAAACCAGTTTTCAGAATGTAGATTTCCAGTTGTGGATTCATCTGCTGACACAGTTCGAAGGAAAACATTATCTTATTCGAAGTACAGTTATGAAATTCTAGTTGAAGACTTTGTATGTGTTGCCAGAATCAAAGAGAAACCATGTTCATGTTGTGAGTTTAGTTTTAATTTGCCGCATACAGATAGAATTTAAACCAGTTTTGTGTTCAGAATGTTAAATTTCTGTTTTGGATTCATCTGCTGATACATTTTGAAGGAAAAAATTCTCTTATTCGATGTGCAGTTATAAAATTCTAGTTGTATATCTACTTATTTAGTGCCAGAATTAAAGAAAAACCATTTTCGTCTTCTGAGTGTAATTTTAATTTACCGCATAAAAACTGGTTTTGTGTTCAGAATAACACGATAAAATAAATGAAGAGTTGCAGATTCATCGTGTACCGATGTACAGAGTGAAGCTTTATATTTGAGTTGCCCAAATGGTGCAAAATTGAACTGAGAAATTGATTGTTCCGTATGTAACTATTATTTGGGGACTCTAACGCAGAACCAATCGTAAGTTAAAACCTGCCTTGCGTTCTAAACATGGTGTAAAAGTTCGAGATGCTTAAACCTCATACAAGGATAGCATTTTCGATTTCCGACGGTTATTAAAATGATTTTCGTTGGGTTACATTCTTTATATTGTAGTAATATGTATATGTTAATATTTGCAGAAGCCTTGCGCCACTACCCACCCTTAATCCACCTCACCCGTGTCTGCACCGAGCCCATAACCCTGAAGAAGGGCAATGTCCAAGTCAAGGTTCCTGTTGGCATGACTTTGGCTATTCCAGCTCTGGGCATACACATGGATCCGGAATACTATCCCGATCCACACAAGTTCAACCCGGAACATTTTGCCCCCGGTATGGTGGAAACCCGACCTAAGATCACTTTTATGCCGTTTGGTTGTGGACCGAGAACTTGTATAGGTAAGCATTTCCTTATACAGGGTATTTTTAATCTTATTTCTCACCGCGATTTAGTGAAATCGCAGTTCCCTTTTACTGTAATACCTACCAGCTCGTAGTGGATTGAAGCTGGCGACACGGTTTCGCTTCCAAGTAAATAAGCAACATTCACTACTAACAATTACACATCTGTCAGATCTGCCGGATCTGCCCTGATGATGGACACTGCAACGTTGTCCGAGACGTTGCCTAAAGAAGGAGGTAGCGCAACACGGCATAACACCCCAAAAACAAATAACGAAAATTATTTCTTAGCAGTTATTTCTGACATTATTTGGAGTAAAATTACTATGTATGGAGCAAAATTTAAAAAAAAATGTTTTAAAATTGTCATTGGCTGGTAAAATTTACATGTACAAACGTGAAACCCTTTTAAGAAGTTTTCCAAGGGACCGGAAAAAACAAACTTCTTAAGCAGGAAAACCTTGCATCTGGGAAAAATTGGACCCATTTTGGGCCGAGGGGCCAAAAAAACCAAACTTCACGAAACTTCTTAAGAGAGTTTCACTGTATTGACAGCAAACTATCCTATTTGATAAATCCTGTCCAAAAATTTATCTCAATAAAATTAAATGCAATGGAGACAATCTTCCAAATTCAAGATTATTCAGCTTGCTGAAGTTAGTTAAAATGTGTCATTATCACGGTTACTTGATTGGTAAGCAATTTAATTTCCTTTCTTTTTCCAGGAATGAGGCTAGGCACCGTTGAGGCAAAAGTAGCAATAGCAAATCTGGTCAAGAACTTTATGATAAGGCCTGTCGGAGATCGCTACGCGAGGCCCATCCCGGTGGACCCCAATGTGTTTGTAATGAGGCCGTTACAGGAACTGAAGGTGACTTTCAGTCCGAGGTCACAGGAGACGTTTATTCATCAAAATAATAATTAATCCACTAAGTTTTATTTTCCTTCAGAAAATGATCTTTCCACTCCTGTAGGTGGGCACTGCTTCTGATTTTTCTTACAAAATATCACAGTTCTGACAGATAAACCCTCTTATCTTTCGTCTACCGATAAAAACAACAACAAAAAACTTTGAAATATGTCAGATTACTCAGAAATGTTAAACTAAAATAATAGTTGTTTTCACACTTACTTGAACAATACCTGTATCCCTGTGATTGACATAAAACATATTTTACCTATACCAAGATGCCTTCCCTTGACATGCTTGGTGTACCTACCTGTAAGTGACCAGCTAAGGCACGGTGGCTCCGCACAACTGCTGAACCTGTACAATCCACAAGTGTGCACTACTCTTAAATTTGACAGCCACCTCTGGTCTGGAGTCCTAAAATACCTGAAAAACCACAGACTGCAGAAACATGCAGTGTGTTTGATAGATTCCCCGGTCTTAATAATCAGATTGCAATCTTTACAGCATAGGCATCAGGAAGGTATACTGTCCTTTAGTATTACAATCGATGCTCCGTGGAACTATTCCTTATTCAATAATAGTAAATAATATCAATGCCGAGTGGATCTTTGGAATATAGAGAATAGGAAAGCAATGCAGATTACATTATACATTAAAATACATGTGTATGAACCAAAAATCTTCAAGAAGATTTCGAATACATTTGGTAAATTATTACATCTAGGACTTTCTCTTCGATCAAGAATTTAAAACCAATATTTAAGACACCTAGCACCACTAGTTAGTAAGTATTTATGTGTGTATGTAAGGCATAAAAATAAATGGGCACAATTTAAACTGTCTTTTTCTTAAGTTTTACGGCAGTAGTGTTCCAACAGATAAACTGTGTTCAAAGAAAATACATTGTAGATTTTATAAATATTTTTGGGATTTCTTTTTGTAATATAAATAAATGGAGTGCATTAATCAAAAACAATAAATTATAAGCATTTATTACGTAAACTCATCATGAGAGTTAACTGCAAATAAATAACAAAATCTTGGTGGACACTGAACAATTTTTTCTAAAATGCCTTTTGCCTCCAATCCAGGGAAATACTTCCTTGCAAATAGAGTAGTGGAAGCATGGAACAAACTTCTACAACATGTTGTCGATGCTACCAATATAAACCTATTTAAAGATCCATTAGATTAATATATGGAGAGAAGAAGGATTTACTTATTTTTAAATTTGAAACAACTCAATTTATTGTGAAACAGATATGAGTAGAGAATGCAATACCGTTATATCGTTACTGCAATTTCGCGCTGTTTTTCAGTACCGGCAAAGGCAATTTCGCGGTATTAAAAACGAACCGTAATAGGGAAATCCCCGCTACGAACAGTGTGTCGGGGAATTCCCTACAGCAAACTATCGTATGTTTGTAGTCTTACTCAGTCTCAGTCTCACTCGCAACTACTCGCAAGTCGGACAAATGAGTGACTAATCTGTCCAATTTTATTTGTTTACTACGTGAAAGCGCGAAAAAATTATTATTTTTACTAATATATTAACGTATTCTACTCGTATCCGTATATCAAACTTTTTTTTTTGTAAAAAGAGAATACTACAATTAATGGCATTGAATTCAAAGACTTCAAAAGTTCTAATATAGTGTAGAAACATTTTTTGCGATCTATAGATCGTCAATCAGCGAAGTGTAAACTCTGCTTATGATTATTCATAGAGAGATTTATACAACTAAGATCACGTATCTCCAAGATTTTGATTGATTTAGAATTGGGATCTGATTATTGGACCATAGAAGGCGAATTCAAAGTTATGAGTGAAATAAATAGAGCTCTTCAGCCAATCAAAATAGCAGTAGAAGTTTTATGCTGGCAAGACAGCTGAAACAACCCACAGTTTCATAATAGATAAATTGCACTTACAGAAAATAAGCTTATCAGAAAAATTAGTCTCATCATTAAGTGTCAGAATTAAGCAACGACGCATAAACCTTACAAGTGTCTTTATGTATCTTCAAAATCCTTCGAAGTATCCATGATTTGAAAAATACCAATGTAACTGAAATATTTTCATTACCGAACAAATCTATAATTAGGGGCCATCCATAATTTACGTCACACGAATTTAATGATTTTTTAACCCTCCCTCGTCCCTGTCACACATCGTCACATTTGAAAGACCCCCTCCCCCCAAGTGTGACGTCACATATTTTGCAATTTTACATCTAAAAATTATCAAAACAGAAGTTCAAAAATCTTTTTTTTCAATTTTTCGTTTCCCCATTTAAGTTTTGCATTAATACCATTTAGATTTTTACATGTGACGTCACAGAGCTGATACAGCCCAATACCCCTTGTCACACTTCTCTACTCCTCTCCTCCCCCCTTAAGGTGTGACGTAATTGATGGCCCCTTAGGATGTTCCTATAAATAATTTATATGACAAGGCAACTTTTTTCCGGGTCAGCTAGTAATTAATAAAAATATCTAAAAGTTTAATAAATTTATTTAAAATTGCGATTTGAAACTTTATTTTTATAGAAGTGTACATTTTACTTCTTCTGTGATTAGTTTTTGTAGTTTACAACAAACGCGCTTACCATAGGTCACCACAAGTGGTTCAATGTCACCGACCACCATGAATGCAACGACTGACCGTGTTGGTTATCCAATAAATGATTTCCGGGTCGGCGGTAAGCATATCCGCCTCCTAAATTGTAAGTATAAACACACTGCACATATACCTAAGTACGTCCTATTTCGGTATTCGTCATTATTCATTCGGAATTGAACCGTTATTTGAAATGAATTTTGGCCATATCTAGTGACTAGATCTGAATAGCCAGGTAAATTTTCCACACTGCAGTGCAAAGTGATGGGTCGAGAGAGTAAGGCTGAAGAGATAAAAAGGTCTCCCTCAACCGGTCTCTCCTGATCCGGACCGCCATGCATAAGGTAAGCAAAGGCATCCCTCGCGAAGACATAAACAAACCTCACCCCGTAAACCCGGTTACCAAACGTAGCGAACCACCTTGAATGACCTACGGCAGGGGTGTTGGTTATCCAATAAATGGTTACCGGGCGACGGTAAACATATCCGCCTCCTAAATCTTAAATAGATGCACATATAAGTATATTGTATTTTGCTATTCGTCAGTATTCATTCAGAATTTAAACGTTACTTGAAATGGCTTTAGGGGTGTTTGGTGACTATATCTGAATAGCATTTTTTCACATCAGCAGAATTTTTCACATCTCCTTCCCCTCCCCACTATCTTCAGCCTCACAACATATCAAAATTGGGAATGCCATAGTCTCACTGTCTTCAGACGGTTGAGAGCATTTGGGACCCTTGTCTTGTAGTAGAAAGACATAAAAATAAAAATATTAAAAAAGTAATATCATATGATTTGTTTAAATGTTTTCGCTGTTGTACGGTGTATGTTGGTTTAGTCTGATTACTTGAAATGGCTTAAGCCGTGTTTGGTGACTAGATCTGAATAGCCAGGTACGTTTTCCACAGCTCCTTCCCTTCCCACTACCCTCAGTATCACACCATACCAAAATTGGAGATGCCATTGGCACTCACTTGCTCGAGACGGTTGGGAGCAGTTGGGACTCTTGTGTTATTTTCAGATAAAAAAGTAACATTATATGCAAGTAGGAATCTTTAACGGTTTTTTGCTAAGCCAATTGCACGTACAAGATTGTGATGATATTGCCGCATGCTTCAATTCCAATTCCAATTTGGGAGGCGGGTATGGGTACCGCCGCCCCGGGATAACCAACACCCTCTGCCATAGGTCAACCCGAGTGGCTCGCTACGTTTGGTGACTTAGCAGGGGTACCTGGGTTCATGGGGTGAGGTTTGTCCAGGTCTTAGCAGCGGATGCATCTGCCCACCTACTGCATGGCGGACCGTGTACTGCAGCTGGAGGGATGGATTCCTACCCACCTATCATACCTTTTTCCTTTCCAGAACTTCCTATCCTTCCCCTCCTTAAAAAGACCCTCCACATAGCATCCCCTAAGATGACATAGGCCCTAAGGGAAATAATTTTCCTCAGGGCCTCCTGTGTGGGGCTAACGTAAAAAAGAAAATGCTTCTTCGGAGAGTCGAAATTATTGTTAGTAAAAATATTTTTACAGCGGATTTCCACTCAAGATGCCTTCAGATAAAAGTATATCGATTTTGGTTGTACGGCCGTATATCCTCTTTACATACTTACTTGAAGAAAAAATCTTCTAAATGATCAGGCCGGATGAATTGTCGCCGGATGAATTGTCCGCCGGATGAACTGTCGGCCGGACGAACTGTCGGCCGGATGAACTGTCGCCGGATGAACTGTCGCCGGACGAATTGTCTCCGGACGAATTGTCGGGTCACCATAATATATATGTGGTTCCGAAAACCGAACAAACAGACTTTAAGGGAAGTACATAGCACCAGATGTCACAACCAAATTTAAAGATATTAACAGAGGTTTTCAATAAGAACCCGTTGAAAAACTATAAAAACAAAAGGAAATTATTACATACCAAATCCTCAGAAAGTCCCCAAATTCTTGGAGCTGGTGCGGTATACCAATCCTGAAATACTCGAAAAGAGTTGTTATTATAAAGCTAAAGCAAGAAATTATTCAAACTAATGAAAATGAGACGCGAGGGATCAAAAGGAATAAAATTAGACAAGACGTTATATTATTTTTCCTCCGAAATAATAAAGATTTGTAAGCAGGATTTATGTATACAATTTTTGCCCAAAGAAACATCAACTTAAAAACGATTATTTTTTTCAAACTTTCTTTAGTCGAGTTAAAACTCAACATGCAAATCTGAGCTCTCCACTCGGTCCTTCAGTGGCTCTGGGTACTTTTTAATAATTACATAAGTTATTCTGCATAGAATATATGGAGTAATTTAAATTTGGAACATATTTAATATTGAGAAAATTAATTAAATAACATTATTAATAAGTTAAACATAATTAAAAAAAATTAAATCTACCACATTGCAGTATAGCTGTGTTACCATCTATGGTAGGGAAGGAAATTAAAAGGAAAACCTGGAGGAAACATTAATGGTGGCACCAGGACACTCCCGAGTCTTGAAATTGACTTTTGGAGTCTGTCTGGAGACTGCGGGTGTCCTGAAACAGTGTGAAACAGATGAAACTAAACAAAAAATACACACAAAATACAATATTTAAGTTCCATTTTCTTGAAACCCATCGTTTCAAAGAAAAATTACAATAATATACCTAACCTACAAATTATCACTTCGACTATACTAACAAACTATGTATACTTTCAACCTATACTTACAAGGTAAAACGGCTTACAACTAGTCGGCTTACACATTTTAAACCAGTTTATGAAATATTATTTCTGTAAGTCAGGGGGGATCCTCCTCACGAGAATATTATAGCTACTCCACTGGTTATGGTGATCAACAAAACACAATAGATGGTTTAGTAGCGCGTAAAATATATACTACGGAATATAATGACTTGCAGCGGTAGAAAGAAGAAAAAGTTGACAAAAAATCATAAAACTAAAGTTTTCTTCATAAGTTTTGTAAGAACATATTACACAATATGATTTTAACGTATTTACACAACACAATATAATTATATGGCAATATCTATTTTAAATAACAGTCATTTTTCGTGTAATATAGAGGAGATAAAGACACGGAAACATAACGCGTGCCTGCAGTCATGGCTGTAGCGTTGCGAGCTCAGCGTCTATTTTACTACAGACTAGGGGATTCCACTATGAAAAACCTTAAGTCATCGAGTGCATGGATGAAGCTACTCTGTAGTGATAATGAACGTATAGTAAGCCTTAAAAAGCTGGTCTGCCAGTGCGTCTTCATCAAGTACACGAATGAAAACAACATGATGCGAAAACAGATGACATATCAGATGCAGGAACACGCTTTCTTGTTGCTTTGTACGTGGGTGAAGTGGATGAGGAAACCTTCGAAGAAGTCCACTAGCAACATTACGTTTCGCAAAGTTGACAACAAATAGCAAATTCAATCTTGCTCCTATGCCACCAACGATTGGCGCTGCATAGTAACATGCATTTAAGACATACTATCAAGTCCAAAAATGGTATGGAATCCAAAAAAAATCCAAAAAACTGGGGCTGGAAACGTGGCACTAATGGGATTGTTTCAGTAAGAATGACAAAGAAACCACCACCCGAGACTATATTAAAATTGATTTCATGGAAGATTTTGTCAATTTTGTCCAGAATCTCAATACTACAGGCAACGAGTTAGATCATGACATTGATGACGAAGACTATTATTAAGATGTCAATATCAATCAACCGAGATCAAAAAAAAAAAATTATTACGCTATAGCGAAAAAGTAAAATAATTACGAATACTAGTCGAACTCTGTGCCGCTCAAGCGCCATTTCGAAATCTAACAACAATGGAATATCTGTGAAATAGACCTAAACATTGTCGGAAGATCCCTACAGGCTGTAAGAGAGGTGTTTGGAGACTGCGGTAAGAGAGGTGGGTTTGCAAATCAATGAGAATAAAACTAAAATCATGATGCGAACCAGAACCCCACACCGCAGAATAAAAGATAAAGTGAAATTTTATGACACTTATAATTTTGAAGTGGGCGAAGAATTAACATACCTAAGTTCCAACATAACAAAGGACAACGAAGACCGATAGAAATAAGAAAGCGCATCACAGCGGCTAAAAACAAATGGCAATAAGGCAGAAGTTATGACCGAACCCAAGTGTAAAAAACACCGACCCCAAGTACTAAAACGAGCGAACGCAAGTGTGAAAACGATGATATTTTTTTTAAATCTTCTTTTGCGCTGATATTGTGATTGATCCGGGTACAGACCATGATTCTTAGTAAGAATCCAAAATTTCATTCGATCTGGTGCCAAAGGGCCGAAGTTATATCCGAACCCAAGTGTTAAAAACACCGACCCCAAGTACTTAAACAAGCGAACCCAAGTGTGAAAACGATGATATTTTTTTTAAATCTTCTTTTGGGCTGATATTGTGATTGATTCGGGTACAGACCGTCATTCTTAGTAAGAATCCAAAATTTCAGTCAATTTGGGGCCTGAGGGCCGAATGTATGACCGAACCCAAGTGTTAAAAACATCGACCCCAAGTACTTAAACGAGCGAACCCAAGTGTGAAAACGATGATATTTTTTAAAAACCTTCTTTTGCGCTGATATTGTGATTGAACCGGGTACAGACCATGATTCTTAGTAAGAATCCAAAATTTCATTCGATCTGGTGCCATAGGGCCGAAGTTATGACCGAACCCAAGTGTTAAAAACACCGACCTTAAAACGAGCGAACCCAAGTGTGAAAACGATGATATTTTTTTTAAATCTTCTTTTGGGCTGATATTGTGATTGATTCGGGTACAGACCATCATTCTTAGTAAGAATCCAAAATTTCAGTCGATTTGATGCCACACTGCGAAAGTTATGGCCGAGCCTAATTTTGACAAAGGGCCCATAAAACGATGAAAATTTTGGTATGAGGAAAATTAAATTCTTCTTTTGGCTAATTTTGTGATTGATTCGGGTACAGACCATGATTCTTTACTAAGAATCCAAAATTTCAGTCAATTTGGTGCCAAAGGGCCGAAGTTATGACCGAACCCAAGTGTTAAAAACACCGACTCCAAGTACTAAAACGAGCGAACCCAAGTGTGAAAACGATGATATTTTTAAAAAATCTTCATTTGCGCTGATATTGTGATTGATTCGGGTACAGACCATGATTCTTAGAAAGAATCCAAAATTTCAGTCGATTTGGTGCTATAGTGCGAAAGTAATGGCAGAACCTAATTTTGACAAAGTGCCAATAAAACGATGAAAAATTAGTATGACGAAAATTAAAACTCTTCTTTTGATGATTTTTTTATTGATTCGTGTAACGACCATGATTTTAAGTAAGAATCCAAAATTTCAATCGATTTGATGCCATAGTGACAAAGTTATGGCCAAACCCAATTTTGACAATATGCCCATAAAACGATGAAAATTTCGTATGATGAAAATTAAAATTATTCTTTTGGCTAATTTTGTGATTGATTCGGGTACAGACCATGATTCTTAGTAAGAATCCAAAATTTCAGTCAATAAGGGGCCTGAGGGCCGAAGGTATGACAGAACCCAAGTGTTAAAAACATCGACCCCAAGTACTTAAACGAGCGAACCCAAGTGTGAAAACGATGATATTTTTTTAAAATTTTCTTTTGGCTAATTTTGTGATTGATTCGGGTACAGACCATGATTCTTAGAAAGAATCCAAAATTTCAGTCGATTTGGTGCTATAGTGCGAAAGTTATGGCAGAACCTAATTTTGACAAAGTGCCCATAAAACGATGAAAATTTAGAGTATGAGGAAAATTAAAATTATTCTTTTAGCTGATTTTGTGATTGATTCGGGTACAGACCATGATTCTTAGTAAGAATCCAAAATTTCAGTCAATTCGGGGCCTGAGGGCCGAAGGTATGACCGAACCCATGTGTTAAAAACATCGACCCCAAGTACTTAAACGAGCGAACCCAAGTGTGAAAACTATGATATTTTTTTAAAATCTTCTTTTGCGCTGATATTGTGATTGATTCGGGTACAGACCATGATTCTTAGTAAGAATCCAAAATTTCAGTCAATTAGGGGCCTGAGGGCCGAAGGTATGACAGAACCCAAGTGTTAAAAACATCGACCCCAAGTACTTAAACGAGCGAACCCAAGTGTGAAAAGGATGATATTTTTTTAAAATTTTCTTTTGGCTAATTTTGTGATTGATTCGGGTACAGACCATGATTCTTAGTAAGAATCCAAAATTTCAGTCAATTTGGGGCCTGAGGGCCGAAGGTATGACCGAACCCATGTGTTAAAAACATCGACCCCAAGTACTTAAACGAGCGAACCCAAGTGTGAAAACGATGATATTTTTTTTAATTCTTCTTTTGCGCTGAAATTGTGATTGATTCGTGTACCGACTATGATTCTTTGTAAGAATCCAAAATTTCAGTCAATTTGGGGACATAGGGCCAAAGTAATGACCTAACCCAAGTATTAAGTCTTAGCCACTACACGACCTCCGTAGTGTAGTGGCTAAGACTCTTGACTCACAATCCGGAGGTCGCGGGTTCGAACCCGGCGTGCGCAAATAAATTTTATTTGATTAATTTGTGTTATTTCACAATTAATTAATTAAAAAATAATATATAGTATATTTGCGGCACGTTCCAGAGTGGAAGATACTATCCGTATCGCCCTGGTGTAAGACCACCATTCAGAATTGAAACGTTGCTTGAAAATGGCTTTAGCCGTGTTTGGTGACCAGATCTGAATAGCCAGGTACTTCCCAACCTTCCTCTTCCCCACCTCCTTCCCCTCCCCACTACCTTCAGCCTCACAACATACCCCAATTGGGGATGCCATAGTCTCACTGGCTCCAGACGGGAGCAGTTGAGATTCTTGTGCGGTATTCACTGTAAAAAAAAAAAAAAAAAAAAAAAAAAAAAATTAAAAACACCAACCCAAAATACTAAAACGAGCGAACCGAAGTGTGAAAACGATGATATTTTTTTAAAATCTTCTTTTGCGCTGATATTGTGATTGATTCGGGTACAGACCATGATTCTTAGAAAGAATCCAAAATTTCAGTCGATTTGGTGCTGTAGTGCGAAAGTTATGGCAGAACCTAATTTTGACAAAGTGCCCATAATACGATGAAAATTTAGTATGACGAAAATTAAAATTCTTCTTTTGATGATTTTGTGATTGATTCGGGTACACACCATGATTCTTTGTGAGAATCCAAAATTTCGAGTCAATTTGGGGCCATAGGGCCGAAGTTATGTCCGAACCCAAGGATTAAAAACATCGACCCCAAGTACTAAAACCCAAGTGTGAAAACGATGATATTTTTTAAAAATCTTCATTTGCGCTGATATTGTGATTGATTCGTGTACCGACCATGTTTCTTTGTAAGAATCCAAAATTTCAGTCAATTTGGGGCCATAAGGCCGAAGTTATGACCAAACCCAAGTATTAAAAATACCAACACAAAGTACTAAAACGAGCGAACCCAAGTGTGAAAACGATGATATTTTTTTTAAATCTTATTTTGCGCTGAAATTGTGATTGATTCGGGTACAGACTATGATTCTTAGTAAGAATCCAAAATTTCAGTCAATTCGGGGCCTGAGGGCCGAAGGTATGACTGAACCCAAGTGTTAAAAACATCGACACCAAGTACTTAAACGAGCGAACCAAAGTGTAAAAACGATGATATTTTTTAAAAATCTTCTTTTGCGCTGAAATTGTGATTGATTCGGGTACAGACCATGATTCTTAGTAAGAATCAAAATTTAAGTCAACTTGGAGCCTGAGGGCCGAAGTATGACCGAACCCAAGTGTTTAAAACATCGACCCCAAGAACTTAAACGAGCGAACGCAAGTGTGAAAACGATGATATTTTTTTAAAATCTCTTGCGCTGATATTGTGATTGATTCGGGTACAGACCATGATTCTTAGTAAGAATCCAAAATTTCAGTCGATTTGGTGCCATAGTGCGAAAGTTATGGCCGAACCTAATTTTGACAAAGTGCCCATAATACTATGAAAAATTAGTATTACGAAAATTATAATTCTTCTTTTGATGATTTTTTTATTGATTCGTGTAACGACCATGATTCTAAGTAAGAATCCAAAATTTCAATCGATTTGATGCCATAGTGACAAAGTTATGGCCAAACCCAATTTTGACAATATGCCCATAAAACGATGAAAATTTAGTATGAAGAAAATTAAAATTATTCTTTTGGCTAATTTTGTGATTGATTCGGGTACAGACCATGATTCTTTGTAAGAATCCAAAATTTCAGTCAATTTGGGGCCAAAGGGCCGAAGTTATGACCGAACACAAGTAACGGCCTCCGTAGTCCAGTGGCTAAGACTCTTGACTCACAATCCGGAGGTCGCGGGTTCGAACTTATTTGTGTTATTTCACAATTAATTCATTTAAAATAATATATAGTATATTTGCGGCACGTTCCAGAGTGGAAGATACTATCAGTATCGCCCTGGTGTAAGACCACCATTCAGAATTGAAACGTTGCTTGAAAATGGCTTTAGCCGTGTTAGGTGACCAGATCTGAATAGCCAGGTACTTCCCAACCTTCCTCTTCCCCACCTCCTTCCCCTCCCCACTACCTTCAGCCGCACAACATACCCCAATTGGGGATGCCATAGTCTCACTGGCTCCAGACGGGAGCAGTTGAGATTCTTGTGCGGTATTCACTTTAAAAAAAAAAAAAAAAAAAAATTAAAAACACCGACCCAAGTACTTAAACGAGCGAACCAAAGTGTGAAAACGATGATATTTTTTAAAAATCTTCTTTTGTGCTGATATTGTGATTGATTCGGGTACAAACCATGATTCTTAGTAAGAATCCAAAATTTCAGTCGATTCGGGGCCTGAGGGCCGAAGGTATGACCGAACCCATAAGTTAAAAACATCGACCCCAAGTACTTAAACGAGCGAACCCAAGTGTGAAAAGGATGATATATTTTTAAAATTTTCTTTTGCGCTGATATTGTGATTGATTCGGGTACAGACCATGATTCTTAGAAAGAATCCAAGATTTCAGTCGATTTGGTGCTATAGTGCGAAAGTAATGGCAGAACCTAATTTTGACAAAGTGCCCATAAAACGATGAAAATTAAGAGAATGAGGAAAATTAAAATTATTCTTTTGCGCTGATATTGTGATTGATTCGGGTACAGACCATGATTCTTAGTAAGAATCCAAAATTTCATTCAATTTGGGGCCTGAGGGCTGAAGGTATGACCGAACCCAAGCGTTAAAAACATCGACCCCAAGTACTTAAACGAGCGAACCCAAGTGTGAAAACGATGATATTTTTTTAAAATCTTCTTTTGCACTGATATTGTGATTGATTCGGGTATATTGTGGTCGATTTGGTGCTGTAGTGCGAAAGTTATGGCAGAACCTAATTTTGACAAAGTGCCCATAATACGATGAAAATTTAGTATGACGAAAATTAAAATTCTTCTTTTGATGATTTTGTGATTGATTCGGGTACAGACCATGATTCTTTGTGAGAATCCAAAATTTCGAGTCAATTTGGGGCCATAGGGCCGAAGTTATGTCCGAACCCAAGTATTAAAAATATCGACCCCAAGTACTAAAACCCAAGTGTGAAAACGATGATATTTTTTTAAAATCTTCATTTGCGCTGATATTGTGATTGATTCGTGTACCGACCATGTTTTTTTGTAAGAATCCAAAATTCAGTCAATTTGGGGCCATAAGGCCGAAGTTATGACCAAACCGAAGTATTAAAAATACCAACACAAAGTACTAAAACGAGCGAACCCAAGTGTGAAAACGATGATATTTTTTTTAAATCTTATTTTGCGCTGAAATTGTGATTGATTCGGGTACAGGCTATGATTCTTAGTAAGAATCCAAAATTTCAGTCAATTCGGGGCCTGAGGGCCGAAGGTATGACTGAACCCAAGTGTTAAAAACATCGACACCAAGTACTTAAACGAGCGAACCAAAGTGTGAAAACGATGATATTTTTTAAAAATCTTCTTTTGCGCTGAAATTGTGATTGATTCGGGTACAGACCATGATTCTTAGTAAGAATCCAAATTTAAGTCAATTTGGAGCCTGAGGGCCGAAGTATGACCGAACCCAAGTGTTTAAAACATCGACCCCAAGAACTAAAACGAGCGAACCCAAGTGTGAAAACGATGATATTTTTTTAAAATCTCTTGCGCTGATATTGTGATTGATTCGGGTACAGACCATGATTCTTAGAAAGAATCCAAAATTTCAGTCGATTTGGTGCTGTAGTGCGAAAGTTATGGCAGAACCTAATTTTGACAAAGTGCCCATAAAACGATGAAAATTTAGAGAATGAGGAAAATTAAAATTATTCTTTTAGCTGACTTTGTGATTGATTCGGGTACAGACCATGATTCTTAGTAAGAATCCAAAATTTCAGTCAATTCGGGGCCTGAGGGCCGAAGGTATGACCGAACCCATGTGTTAAAAACATCGACCCCAAGTACTTAAACGAGCGAACCCAAGTGTGAAAACTATGATATTTTTTTAAAATCTTCTTTTGCGCTGATATTGTGATTGATTCGGGTACAGACCATGATTCTTAGTAAGAATCCAAAATTTCAGTCAATAAGGGGCCTAAGGGCCGAAGGTATGACAGAACCCAAGTGTTAAAAACATCGACCCCAAGTACTTAAACGAGCGAACCCAAGTGTGAAAACGATGATATTTTTTTAAAATTTTCTTTTGGCTAATTTTGTGATTGATTCGGGTACAGACCATGATTCTTAGAAAGAATCCAAAATTTCAGTCAATTTGGGGCCTGAGGGCCGAAGGTATGACCGAACCTATGTGTTAAAAACATCGACCCCAAGTACTTAAACGAGCGAACCCCAGTGTGAAAACGATGATATTTTTTTTTAATTCTTCTTTTGCGCTGAAATTGTGATTGATTCGTGTACCGACTATGATTCTTTGTAAGAATCCAAAATTTCAGTCAATTTGGGGACATAGGGCCGAAGTTATGACCTAACCCAAGTATTAAAAACACCAACCCAAAATACTAAAACGAGCGAACCGAAGTGTGAAAACGATGATATTTTTTTAAAATCTTCTTTTGCGCTGATATTGTGATTGATTCGGGTACAGACCATGATTTTTAGAAAGAATCCAAAATTTCAGTCGATTTGGTGCTGTAGTGCGAAAGTTATGGCAGAACCTAATTTTGACAAAGTGCCCATAATACGATGAAAATTTAATATGACGAAAATTAAAATTCTTCTTTTGATGATTTTGTGATTGATTCGGGTACAGACCATGATTCTTTGTGAGAATCCAAAATTT
Source organism: Limnephilus lunatus (assembly GCA_917563855.2). Lineage (NCBI taxonomy): Eukaryota > Metazoa > Arthropoda > Insecta > Trichoptera > Limnephilidae > Limnephilus > Limnephilus lunatus. The sequence continues at coordinate 37,005,132 of OU830601.1, forward strand.
CGAGTCAATTTGGGGCCATAGGGCCGAAGTTATGTCCGAACCCAAGTATTAAAAACATCGACCCCAAGTACTAAAACCCAAGTGTGAAAACGATGATATTTTTTAAAAATCTTCATTTGCGCTGATATTGTGATTGATTCGTGTACCGACCATGTTTCTTTGTAAGAATCCAAAATTTCAGTCAATTTGGGGCCATAAGGCCGAAGTTATGACCAAACCCAAGTATTAAAAATACCAACACAAAGTACTAAAACGAGCGAACCCAAGTGTGAAAACGATGATATTTTTTTTAAATCTTATTTTGCGCTGAAATTGTGATTGATTCGGGTACAGACTATGATTCTTAGTAAGAATCCAAAATTTCAGTCAATTCGGGGCCTGAGGGCCGAAGGTATGACTGAACCCAAGTGTTAAAAACATCGACACCAAGTACTTAAACGAGCGAACCAAAGTGTAAAAACGATGATATTTTTTAAAAATCTTCTTTTGCGCTGAAATTGTGATTGATTCGGGTACAGACCATGATTTTTAGTAAGAATCAAAATTTAAGTCAATTTGGAGCCTGAGGGCCGAAGTATGACCGAACCCAAGTGTTTAAAACATCGACCCCAAGAACTTAAACGAGCGAACCCAAGTGTGAAAACGATGATATTTTTTTAAAATCTCTTGCGCTGATATTGTGATTGATTCGGGTACAGACCATGATTCTTAGTAAGAATCCAAAATTTCAGTCGATTTGGTGCCATAGTGCGAAAGTTATGGCCGAACCTAATTTTGACAAAGTGCCCATAATACTATGAAAAATTAGTATTACGAAAATTAAAATTCTTCTTTTGATGATTTTTTTATTGATTCGTGTAACGACCATGATTCTAAGTAAGAATCCAAAATTTCAATCGATTTGATGCCATAGTGACAAAGTTATGGCCAAACCCAATTTTGACAATATGCCCATAAAACGATGAAAATTTAGTATGAAGAAAATTAAAATTATTCTTTTGGCTAATTTTGTGATTGATTCGGGTACAGACCATGATTCTTTGTAAGAATCCAAAATTTCAGTCAATTTGGGGCCAAAGGGCCGAAGTTATGACCGAACACAAGTAACGGCCTCCGTAGTCCAGTGGCTAAGACTCTTGACTCACAATCCGGAGGTCGCGGGTTCGAACTAATTTGTGTTATTTCACAATTAATTCATTTAAAATAATATATAGTATATTTGCGGCACGTTCCAGAGTGGAAGATACTATCAGTATCGCCCTGGTGTAAGACCACCATTCAGAATTGAAACGTTGCTTGAAAATGGCTTTAGCCGTGTTTGGTGACCAGATCTGAATAGCCAGGTACTTCCCAACCTTCCTCTTCCCCACCTCCTTCCCCTCCCCACTACCTTCAGCCGCACAACATACCCCAATTGGGGATGCCATAGTCTCACTGGCTCCAGACGGGAGCAGTTGAGATTCTTGTGCGGTATTCACTTTAAAAAAAAAAAAAAAAAAAAAAATTAAAAACACCGACCCAAGTACTTAAACGAGCGAACCAAAGTGTGAAAACGATGATATTTTTTAAAAATCTTCTTTTGTGCTGATATTGTGATTGATTCGGGTACAGACCATGATTCTTAGTAAGAATCCAAAATTTCAGTCGATTCGGGGCCTGAGGGCCGAAGGTATGACCGAACCCATAAGTTAAAAACATCGACCCAAAGTACTTAAACGAGCGAACCCAAGTGTGAAAAGGATGATATATTTTTAAAATTTTCTTTTGCGCTGATATTGTGATTGATTCGGGTACAGACCATGATTCTTAGAAAGAATCCAAGATTTCAGTCGATTTGGTGCTATAGTGCGAAAGTAATGGCAGAACCTAATTTTGACAAAGTGCCCAAAAAACGATGAAAATTTAGAGAATGAAAATTATTCTTTTAGCTGATTTTGTGATTGATTCGGGTACAGACCATGATTTTTAGTAAGAATCCAAAATTTCAGTCAATTTGGGGCCTGAGGGCCGAAGGTATGACCGAACCCAAGTGTTCAATACATCGACCCCAAGTACTTAAACGAGCGAACCCAAGTGTGAAAACGATGATATTTTTAAAAAATCTTCTTTTGCGCTGATATTGTGATTGATTCGGGTACAGACCATGATTCTTAGTAAGAATCCAAAATTTCATTCAATTTGGGGCCTGAGGGCTGAAGGTATGACCGAACCCAAGCGTTAAAAACATCGACCCCAAGTACTTAAACGAGCGAACCCAAGTGTGAAAACGATGATATTTTTTTAAAATCTTCTTTTGCACTGATATTGTGATTGATTCGGGTATATTGTGGTCGATTTGGTGCTGTAGTGCGAAAGTTATGGCAGAACCTAATTTTGACAAAGTGCCCATAATACGATGAAAATTTAGTATGACGAAAATTAAAATTCTTCTTTTGATGATTTTGTGATTGATTCGGGTACAGACCATGATTCTTTGTGAGAATCCAAAATTTCGAGTTAATTTGGGGCCATAGGGCCGAAGTTATGTGCGAACCCAAGTATTAAAAACATCGACCCCAAGTACTAAAACCCAAGTGTGAAAACGATGATATTTTTTTAAAATCTTCATTTGCGCTGATATTGTGATTGATTCGTGTACCGACCATGTTTTTTTGTAAGAATCCAAAATTCAGTCAATTTGGGGCCATAAGGCCGAAGTTATGACCAAACCCAAGTATTAAAAATACCAACACAAAGTACTAAAACGAGCGAACCCAAGTGTGAAAACGATGATATTTTTTTTAAATCTTATTTTGCGCTGAAATTGTGATTGATTCGGGTACAGACTATGATTCTTAGTAAGAATCCAAAATTTCAGTCAATTCGGGGCCTGAGGGCCGAAGGTATGACTGAACCCAAGTGTTAAAAACATCGACACCAAGTACTTAAACGAGCGAAGCAAAGTGTGAAAACGATGATATTTTTTAAAAATCTTCTTTTGCGCTGAAATTGTGATTGATTCGGGTACAGACCATGATTCTTAGTAAGAATCAAAATTTAAGTCAATTTGGAGCCTGAGGGCCGAAGTATGACCGAACCCAAGTGTTTAAAACATCGACCCCAAGAACTAAAACGAGCGAACCCAAGTGTGAAAACGATGATATTTTTTTAAAATCTCTTGCGCTGATATTGTGATTGATTCGGGTACAGACCATGATTCTTAGAAAGAATCCAAAATTTCAGTCGATTTGGTGCTGTAGTGCGAAAGTTATGGCAGAACCTAATTTTGACAAAGTGCCCATAAAACGATGAAAATTTAGAGAATGAGGAAAATTAAAATTATTCTTTTAGCTGACTTTGTGATTGATTCGGGTACAGACCATGATTCTTAGTAAGAATCCAAAATTTCAGTCGATTTGGTGCCATAGTGCGAAAGTTATGGCCGAACCTAATTTTGACAAAGAGCCCATAATACTATGAAAAATTAGTATTACGAAAATTAAAATTCTTCTTTTGATGATTTTTTATTGATTCGTGTAACGACCATGATTCTAAGTAAGAATCCAAAATTTCAATCGATTTGATGCCATAGTGACAAAGTTATGGCCAAACCCAATTTTGACAATATGCCCATAAAACGATGAAAATTTAGTATGAAGAAAATTAAAATTATTCTTTTGGCTAATTTTGTGATTGATTCGGGTACAGACCATGATTCTTTGTAAGAATCCAAAATTTCAGTCAATTTGGGGCAAAGGGCCGAAGTTATGACCGAACCCAAGTATTAAAAACACCGACCCCAAGTACTTAAACGAGCGAACCAAAGAATGAAAACGATGATATTTTTTAAAAATCTTCTTTTGTGCTGATATTGTGATTGATTCGGGTACAGACCATGATTCTTAGTAAGAATCCAAAATTTCAGTCGATTCGGGGCCTGAGGGCCGAAGGTATGACAGAACCCAAGTGTTAAAAACATCGACCCCAAGTACTTAAACGAGCGAACCCAAGTGTGAAAACGATGATATTTTTTTAAAATTTTCTTTTGGCAAATTTTGTGATTGATTCGGGTTCAGACCATGATTCTTAGAAAGAATCCAAAATTTCAGTCGATTTGGTGCTATAGTGTGAAAGTTATGGCAGAACCTAATTTTGACAAAGTGCCCATAAAACGATGAAAGTTTAGAGTATGAGGAAAATTAAAATTATTCTTTTAGCTGATTTTGTGATTGATTCGGGTACAGACCATGATTCTTAGTAAGAATCCAAAATTTCAGTCGATTTGGTACCATAGTGCGAAAGTTATGGCTAAACCTAATTTTGACAAAGTGCCAATAAAACGATGAAAATTTTTGTATGAGGAAAATTAAAATTCTTCTTTTGGCTAATTTTGTGATTGATTCCGGTACAGAACATCATTCTTTGTAAGAATCCAAAATTTCAGTCAATTAAGTGCCATAGGGCCGAAGTTATGACAGAACCCAAGTGTTAAAAATACCGAACCCAAGTACTAAAGCGAGCGAACCCAAGTGTGAAAACGATGATATTTTTTTAAAATCTTCAATTGCGCTGATATTGTGATTGATTCGGGTACAGACCATGATTCTTAGTAAGAATCCAAAATTTCAGTCGATTTGGTCCCATAGTGTCAAAGTTATGGCTGAACCTAATTTTGACAAAGTGCCCATAAAGCGATGTAAATTTAGTATAAGGAAAATTAAAATTCTTCTTTTGGATAATTTTTTGATTGATTCGGGTACAGACCATGATTCTTAGTAAGAATCCAAAATTTCAGTCAATTTGGGGCCATAGGGCCGAAGTTATGACCGAACCCAAGTGTTAAAAACACCGACCCCAAGTACTTAAACGAGCGAACCAAAGTGTGAAAACGATGATATTTTTTAAAAATCTTCTTTTGTGCTGATATTGTGATTGATTCGGGTACAGACCATTATTCTTAGTAAGAATCCAAAATTTCACTCGATTCGAGGCCTGAGGGCCTAAGGTATGAAAGAACCCAAGTGTTAAAAACATCGACCCCAAGTACTTAAACGAGCGAACCCAAGTGTGAAAACGATAATATTTTTTTAAAATTTACTTTTGGTTAATTTTGTGATTGATTCGAGTACAGACCATGATTCTTAGAAAGAATCCAAAATTTCAGTCGATTTGGTGCTATAGTGCGAAAGTTATGGCAGAACCTAATTTTGACAAAGTGCCCATAAAACGATGAAAATTTAGAGAATGAGGAAAATTAAAATTATTCTTTTGGCTGATTTTGTGATTGATTAGTCGATTTGGTACCATAGTGCGAAAGTTATGGCTGAACCTAATTTTGACAAAGTGCCCATAAAACGATGAAAATTTTTGTATGAGGAAAATTAAAATTCTTCCTTTGGCACAAATTGATTCGGGTACAGACCATGATTCTTAGTAAGAATCCAAATTTTCAGTCAATTTGGGGCCAAAGGGCCGAAGTTATGACCGAACCCAAGTGTTAAAAATACCGACCCCAAGTACTAAAACGAGCGAACCCAAGTGTGAAAACGATGATATTTTTTTAAAATCTTCATTTGCGCTGATATTGTAATTGATTCGGGTACAGACCATGATTCTTAGTAAGAATCCAAAATTTCAGTCGATTTGGTCCCATAGTGTCAAAGTTATGGCTGAACCTAATTTTAACAAAGTGCCCATAAAGCGATGTAAATTTAGTATAAGGAAAATTAAAATTCTTCTTTTGGCTTATTTTGTGATTGATTCGGGTACAGACCATGATTCTTAGTAAGAATCCAAAATTTCAGTCAATTTGGGGCCATAGAGCCGAAGTTATGACCGAACTCAAGTGTTAAAAACACCGACCCCAAGTACTAAAACGAGCGAACCCAAGTGTGAAAACGATTATATTTTTATAAAATCTTCATTTGCGCTGATATTGTGATTGATTCGCGTACAGACCATGATTCTTAGTAAGAATCCAAAATTTCAGTCAATTTGGGGCCATAGGGCCGAAATTATGACCGAACCTAATTTTGACAAAGTGCCCATAAAACGATGAAAATTTTTGTATAAGGAAAATTAAAATTCTTCTTTTGGCTTATTTTGTGATTGATTCGGGTACAGACCATGATTCTTAGTAAGAATCCAAAATTTCAGTCAATTTGGGGCCATAGAGCCGAAGTTATGACCGAACTCAAGTGTTAAAAACACCGACCCCAAGTACTAAAACGAGCGAACCCAAGTGTGAAAACGATTATATTTTTATAAAATCTTCATTTGCGCTGATATTGTGATTGATTCGGGTACAGACCATGATTCTTAGTAAGAATCCAAATTTTCAGTCAATTTGTGGCCATAGGGCCGAAGTTATGACCGAACCCACGTGTTAAAAACACCGACCCCAAGTACTAAAACGAGCGAACCAAAGTTTGAAAACGATGATATTTTTTTTAAAACTTCATTTGCGCTGATATTGTAATTGATTCGGGTACAGACCATGATTCTTAGTAAGAATCCAAAATTTCAATCGATTTGGTCCCATAGTGTCAAAGTTATGGCTGAACCTAATTTTGACAACGTGCCCATAAAACGATGAAAATTTTTGTATGAGGAAAATTAAAATTCTTCTTTTGGCTAATTTTGTGATTGATTCGGGTACAGACCATGATTCTTAATAAGAATCCAAAATTTCAGTCAATTTGGGGCCATAGAGCCGAAGTTATGACCGAACTCAAGTGTTAAAAACACCGACCCCAAGTACTAAAACGAGCGAACCCAAGTGTGAAAACGATTATATTTTTATAAAATCTTCATTTGCGCTGATATTGTGATTGATTCGGGTACAGACCATGATTCTTAGTAATAATCCAAAATTTCAGTCAATTTGGGGCCATAGGGCCGAAATTATGACCGAACCTAATTTTGACAAAGTGCCCATAAAACGATGAAAATTTTTGTATAAGGAAAATTAAAATTCTTCTTTTGGCTTATTTTGTGATTGATTCGGGTACAGACCATGATTCTTAGTAAGAATCCAAATTTTCAGTCAATTTGTGGCCATAGGGCCGAAGTTATGACCGAACCCACGTGTTAAAAACACCGACCCCAAGTACTAAAACGAGCGAACCAAAGTTTGAAAACGATGATATTTTTTTTAAAACTTCATTTGCGCTGATATTGTAATTGATTCGGGTACAGACCATGATTCTTAGTAAGAATCCAAAATTTCAATCGATTTGGTCCCATAGTGTCAAAGTTATGGCTGAACCTAATTTTGACAACGTGCCCATAAAACGATGAAAATTTTTGTATGAGGAAAATTAAAATTCTTCTTTTGGCTAATTTTGTGATTGATTCGGGTACAGAACATCATTCTTTGTAAGAGTCCAAAATTTTAGTCAATTTAGTGCCATAGCGCCGAAGTTATGACAGAACCCAAGGGTTAAAAATGCCGAACCCAAATACTAAAACGAGCGAACCCAAGTGTGAAAACGATGATATTTTTTTAAAATCTTCATTTGCGCTGATATTGTGATTGATTCGGGTACAGACCATGATTCTTAGTAAGAATCCAAAATTTCAGTCGATTTGGTCCCATAGTGTCAAAGTTATGGCTGAACCTAATTTTGACAAAGTGCCCATAAAGCGATGTAAATTTAGTATAAGGAAAATTAAAATTCTTCTTTTGGCTTATTTTGTGATTGATTCGGTTACAAACCATGATTCTTAGTAAGAATCCAAAATTTCAGTCAATTTGGGGCCATAGGGCTGAAGTTATGACCGAACCCAAGTGTTAAAAACACCGACCCCAAGTACTAAAACGAGCGAACCCAAGTGTGAAAACGATGATATTTTTTTAAAATCTTCATTTGCGCTGATATTGTGATTGATTCGGGTACAGACCATGATTCTTAGTAAGAATCCAAAATTTCAGTCGATTTGGTCCCATAGTGTCAAAGTTATGGCTTGATTCGGGTACAGATCATGATTCTTAGTAAGAATCCAAAATTTCAGTCGATTTGGTGCCATAGTGCGAAAGTTATGGCTGAACCTAATTTTGACAAAGTGCCCATAAAACGATGAAAATTTTTGTATGAGGAAAATTAAAATTCTTCTTTTGGCTAATTTTGTGATTGATTCGGGTACAGTCCATGATTCTTTGAAAGAATCCAAAATTTCAGTCAATCAAGTGCCATAGGGCCGAAGTTATGACCGAACCCAAGTGTTAAAAACACCGACCCCAAGTACTAAAACGAGCGAACCCAAGTGTGAAAACGATGATATTTTTTTAAAATCTTCATTTGCGCTGATATTGTGATTGATTCGGGTACAGACCATGATTCTTAGTAAGAATCCAAAATTTCAGTCGATTTGGTCCCATAGTGTCAAAGTTATGGCTGAACCTAATTTTGACAAAGTGCCCATAAAGCGATGTAAATTTAGTATTAGGAAAATTAAAATTCTTCTTTTGGCTTATTTTGTGATTGATTCGGTTACAAACCATGATTCTTAGTAAGAATCCAAATTTTCAGTCAATTTGGGGCCATAGGGCCAAAGTTATGACCGAACCGAAGTGTTAAAAACACCGACCCCAAGTACTAAAACGAGCGAACCCAAGTGTGAAAACGGTGATATTTTTTCAAAATCTTCATTTGCGCTGATATTGTGATTGATTCGGGTACAGACCATGATTCTTAGTAAGAATCCAAAATTTCAGTCGATTTGGTGCCATAGTGCGAAAGTTATGGCTGAACCTAATTTTGACAAAGTGCCCATAAAACGATGAAAATTTTTGTATGAGGAAAATTAAAATTCTTCTTTTGGCTAATTTTGTGATTGATTCGGGTACAGTCCATGATTCTTAGTAAGAATCCAAAATTTCAGTCAATTTGGGGCCATAGGGCTGAAGTTATGACCGAACCCAAGTGTTAAAAACACCGACCCCAAGTACTAAAACGAGCGAACCCAAGTGTGAAAACGATGATATTTTTTTAAAATCTTCATTTGCGCTGATATTGTGATTGATTCGGGTACAGACCATGATTCTTAGTAAGAATCCAAAATTTCAGTCGATTTGGTCCCATAGTGTCAAAGTTATGGCTGAACCTAATTTTGACAAAGTGCCCATAAAGCGATGTAAATTTAGTATAAGGAAAATTAAAATTCTTCTTTTGGCTTATTTTGTGATTGATTCGGTTACAAACCATGATTCTTAGTAAGAATCCAAATTTTCAGTCAATTTGGGGCCATAGGGCCACAGTTATGACCGAACCGAAGTGTTTAAAACACCGACCCCAAGTACTAAAACGAGCGAACCCAAGTGTGAAAACGGTGATATTTTTTCAAAATCTTCATTTGCGCTGATATTGTGATTGATTCGGGTACAGACCATGATTCTTAGTAAGAATCCAAAATTTCAGTCGATTTGGTGCCATAGTGCGAAAGTTATGGCTGAACCTAATTTTGACAAAGTGCCCATAAAACGATGAAAATTTTTGTATGAGGAAAATTAAAATTCTTCTTTTGGCTAATTTTGTGATTTATTCGGGTACAGTCCATGATTCTAATGAAACAGCAGAGAGGTTTTCGATAGACTGACGTTTATTGTTCACAGTTACAATGGTTGTATCCTAGATGGCGTTAGTGGTAACATATTATTTTGTTATTATATTCTAACACCCTCTCGTAACAAAATAATTCTAATTTCATCTCAATAAAAACAACAAGATTTAAACTTCCGATATGCCCATTGAACTTAAAAATTTATAATGTTTATTTATACACAGACTTTTCGTCAATAAATCAGCTGGCATATTGGAGGTTGATACATATTCAAGTTTCACTTTATTATCAAACACACATTCTCTAACAAAATGATGTCGCACATCAATATGTTTAGTACGTTTATGAAACAATGGATTAGCAGCCAATTTAATAGAACTTTGACTATCACTATACAAACATACAGGTGTATTTTGATTGATTTCTATCAAATCTGACAATAAACTCTTTAAGTAAATAGCCTCTTTGCAGGCTTCGGACAAAGCCATATACTCCGCTTCTGTACTTGACAAAGCAATTGTTCTTTGTTTTCTGGATTCATAAGAAATGACACATCCTGACATTATAAAGCAGAAACCAGTATATGACCTTCTATCTAAGGTACATGACACCCAATCCGCGTCCACAAAACCATGTAAAGGGTTATCATTTTTCTTATAAACTAAACCATAGCTTTTAGTTTTCTGTAGATATTTTAACAATCTTTTTAAATGTTTCCAATGAGTTTCATTATAACAGTTATTATACTGACTTAAATAACTTACACTATAAGCAATATCTGGTCTTGTCAATACAGATAGGTACATAAGACTTCCTATCAACTGTTGGTATGGATATTTTGAAATATCAACATTATTATTTAAATCTTTCTCCAACTTTAAATTAACTTCCATAGGGGTTTCTGAAGTATGACAATCTGACATATTGAACTTATTTAAAATATTGTTTACAAAATGCTCTTGGTCAACAGTAATACAATCTTTTTGAGCATTGACTCGCATTCCAAGACACTGTTTAATCTGACCTAAATCTTTTATCTTAAATTTATTGACAAGTTCAGTCTTTAACTGTTCATAATAGTTTTCTGAGTTATAAAATACAAAGAAATCATCCACAAATAATGCAACAAATATTTTAACATCATTATTACTTTTTATAAACAGACAAGGTTCATATTTGGATTTTTGTAACCTAAATTCAATAAACATTCTTCTACCCTAATATAGAATATCTTAAATATAAACGCACTTCACCGCTACTTTTATTTTTTTTAAAGCACACATTAATTTTTTTTTTTTTTTTTAGCACTGTGCTGTCATTTTTCCTGTCCACTAGCTTCCAAGTGAATTGTTTTCCATTGGCCGAATTCCAGCGTTTCCTGACTCTTGCTGGTACTCAGAGGAAAAGGCAGCCTCGCCCGTTTGCCCTCACAGCATCCTGTACTGGTGGATTTTTCATTTTCACCAATTTTTTCTTGAAATGTCACACCTTTATCTGCTCCATTCTTCATCTTGTCTAGGTCATTAACATTCATATGACCTGGTCGCCTGTGCTGCGCTGCACTCAAAGTCTTCACTGTCGCCGCTAAAAGATGCTGAGACTTCACGATGTTCAATTTGTAAACTGCATTTTCTAACCTTGCTTCACCAATACAAACATTTCTTGAGTTGTAAATAGAACATCCTAGTTCATTAAATATCACTTTGTTGCCATTTGCAACGATTCTACTAACTGACAGCAAATTTGTTGCGAGGTTAGGTACATATAAAACATTGTTTACATCTATTTTATATTTCTTGTTTCCCACTGCAGTCGTTATTTTTAAGTCTCCGGAACATAAAACTTCCATACTAGTTTGGTTTGCCACAATAATTTCTTTAGTTTTCGGTTGGTATGAAATATTTGACAACATATTTTCATTTGAAACTAAATGAGTACTTGCACCACTATCAATATACCAGTCTTTCTGACTGAATTCATTTATCATGAAAACTGCACTAAATGCATTCGTATCATTCTCCGTAGGACATTGACTTTTATAATGCCCAATCTGTTTGCATTTATAGCAACAAACCATTTTGGATGATCTGACATTTGGGTTGTCAGAAGGTTGACAATATTTTTTATCGTTATTGTCGCGATGCTTCGTAAATTTTCTGCTGCCGCCGCCGCTGCTGCGTCTGCGTCTCTGAGAATTTCCAACGACGAATGCACTATTTGATTTATCCTCAGAATCCGTGCTCATGTCCAACAATTTTGTTTTTATAGCATCTGCACTCATTTTCATACCGGAGTGTTCAATGGCCATTAACATTGGGCCATACATCTGCGGGAGTCCAGCAAGAAGCAATGAAGCGATCCATTCATCGTTTATTTCGAAACCCGTACCTCTCAACTTCTGGGCTGTTTCCACTAATTGAGTGACGTAATCAGTCATACAATTGCAAGTCTCCAAGCGAATCGATATTAAATTCCTCAGTAGACTGATTCTGCGTGTGAAACCGGAGTCGTCGAACAAGGATTTCAATTTCTTCCATACACTTTGCACTGTAGTTTCGCCTTTAATATGGACATACAGAGATGGATCAATGGTCATTATCAGCTTTGCCCTTGCTTTTCTGTCGTCTTTTTCAGCTAGCACCTGCGTGCTATTCAAATCCACGCCTTCTAGGATGAGGAAATTTTCAACTGCGAAAGACCAATCGTCGAAATTCTCACGCCCTTTCAACCTGGGAACGTTTACTGAGTAATTCGCCGACATTTTTCCACACTGTGCACGATCAAAAAGTTTAAAAATATACTAATTGCGTATTCTGCACCGGAATTGTTCACTAAGTCCCATAACCTAATGAAACAGCAGAGAGGTTTTCGATAGACTGACGTTTATTGTTCACAGTTACAATGGTTGTATCCTAGATGGCGTAAGTGGTAACATATTATTTTGTTATTATATTCTAACAGATTCTTAGTAAGAATCCAAAATTTCAGTCAATTTGGGGCCATAGGGCTGAAGTTATGACCGAACCCAAGTGTTAAAAACACCGACCCCAAGTACTAAAACGAGCGAACCCAAGTGTGAAAACGATGATATTTTTTTAAAATCTTCATTTGCGCTGATATTGTGATTGATTCGGGTACAGACCATGATTCTTAGTAAGAATCCAAAATTTCAGTCGATTTGGTCCCATAGTGTCAAAGTTATGGCTGAACCTAATTTTGACAAAGTGCCCATAAAGCGATGTAAATTTAGTATAAGGAAAATTAAAATTCTTCGTTTGGCTTATTTTGTGATTGATTCGGTTACAAACCATGATTCTTAGTAAGAATCCAAATTTTCAGTCAATTTGGGGCCATAGGGCCAAAGTTATGACCGAACCGAAGTGTTAAAAACACCGACCCCAAGTACTAAAACGAGCGAACCCAAGTGTGAAAACGGTGATATTTTTTCAAAATCTTCATTTGCGCTGATATTGTGATTGATTCGGGTACAGACCATGATTCTTAGTAAGAATCCAAAATTTCAGTCGATTTGGTGCCATAGTGCGAAAGTTATGGCTGAACCTAATTTTGACAAAGTGCCCATAAAACGATGAAAATTTTTGTATTAGGAAAATTAAAATTCTTCTTTTGGCTAATTTTGTGATTGATTCGGGTACAGTCCATGTTTCTTTGTAAGAATCCAAAATTTCAGTCAATTAAGTGCCATACCCAAGTGTTAAAAACACCGAACCCAAGTACTAAAACGAGCGAACCCAAGTGTGAAAACGATGATATTTTTTTAAAATCTTCATTTGCGCTGATATTGTGATTGATTCGGGTACAGATCATGATTCTTAGTAAGAATCCAAAATTTCAGTCGATTTGGTGCCATAGTGCGAAAGTTTTGGCTGAACCTAATTTTGACAAAGTGCCCATAAAACGATGAAAATTTTTGTATGAGGAAAATTAAAATTCTTCTTTTGGCTAATTTTGTGATTGATTCGGGTACAGTCCATGATTCTTTGAAAGAATCCAAAATTTCAGTCAATTAAGTGCCATAGGGCCGAAGTTATGACCGAACTCAAGTGTTAAAAACACCGACCCCAAGTACTAAAACGAGCGAACCCAAGTGTGAAAACGATGATATTTTTTTAAAATCTTCATTTGCGCTGATATTGTGATTGATTCGGGTACAGACCATGATTCTTAGTAAGAATCCAAATTATCAGTCAATTTGGGGCCATAAGGCTGAAGTTATGACCGAACCCAAGTGTTAAAAACACCGACCCCAAGTACTTAAACGAGCGAACCCAAGTGTGAAAACGATGATATTTTTTTAAAATCTTTATTTGCGCTGATATTGTGATTGATTCGGGTACAGACCATGATTCTTAGTAAGAATCCAAAATTTCAGTCGATTTGGTCCTATAGTGTCAAAGTTATGGCTGAACCTAATTGTGACAAAGTGCCCATAAAGCGATGTAAATTTTGAATAAGGAAAATTAAAATTCTTCTTCTGGCTTATTTTGTGATTGATTCAGGTACAGACCATGATTGTTAGTAAGAATCCAAAATTTCAGTCAATTTGGGGCCATAGGGCCGAAGTTATGACCGAACCGAAGTGTTAAAAACACCGACCCCAAGTACTAAAACGAGCGAACCCAAGTGTGAAAACGATGATATTTTTTCAAAATCTTCATTTGCGCTGATATTGTGATTGATTCGGGTACAGACCATGATTCTTAGTAAGAATCTTAAATTTCAGTTGATTTGGTCCCATAGTGTCAAAGTTATGGCTGAACCTAATTTTGACAAAGTGCCCATAAAGCGATGTAAATTTAGTATAAGGAAAATTAAAATTCTTCTTTTGGCTTATTTTGTGATTGATTCGGGTACAGACCATGATTCTTAGTAAGAATCCAAAATTTCAGTCGATTTGGTGCCATAGTGCGAAAGTTATGGCTGAACCTAATTTTGACAAAGTGCCCATAAAACGATGAAAATTTTTGTATGAGGAAAATTAAAATTCTTCTTTTGGATAATTTTGTGATTGATTCGGGTACAGTCCATGTTTCTTTGTAAGAATCCAAAATTTCAGTCAATTAAGTGCCATAGGGCCGAAGTTATGACCGAACCCAAGTGTTAAAAACACCGACCCCAAGTACTAAAACGAGCGAACCCAAGTGTGAAAACGATGATATTTTTTTTAAAATCTTCATTTGCGCTGATATTGTGATTGATTCGGGTACAGACCATGATTCTTAGTAAGAATCCAAATTTTCAGTCAATTTGGGGCCATAGGGCTGAAGTTATGACCGAACCCAAGTGTTAAAAACACCGACCCCAAGTACTAAAACGAGCGAACCCAAGTGTGAAAACGATGATATTTTTTTAAAATCTTCATTTGCGCTGATATTGTGATTGATTCGGGTACAGACCATGATTCTTAGTAAGAATCCAAAATTTCAGTCGATTTGGTCCCATAGTGTCAAAGTTATGGCTGAACCTAATTTTGACAAAGTGCCCATAAAGCGATGTAAATTTAGTATAAGGAAAATTAAAATTCTTCTTTTGGCTTATTTTGTGATTGATTCGGGTACAGACCATGATTCTTAGTAAGAATCCAAAATTTCAGTCGATTTGGTCCCATAGTGTCAAAGTTATGGCTGAACCTAATTTTGACAAAGTGCCCATAAAGCGATGTAAATTTAGTATAAGGAAAATTAAAATTCTTCTTTTAGCTTATTTTGTGATTGATTCGGTTACAAACCATGATTCTTAGTAAGAATCCAAATTTTCAGTCAATTTGGGGCCATAGGGCCAAAGTTATGACCGAACCGAAGTGTTAAAAACACCGACCCCAAGTACTAAAACGTGCGAACCCAAGTGTGAAAACGGTGATATTTTTTCAAAATCTTCATTTGCGCTGATATTGTGATTGATTCGGGTACAGACCATGATTCTTAGTAAGAATCCAAAATTTCAGTCGATTTGGTGCCATAGTGCGAAAGTTATGGCTGAACCTAATTTTGACAAAGTGCCCATAAAACGATGAAAATTATTGTATGAGGAAAATTAAAATTCTTCTTTTGGCTAATTTTGTGATTGATTCGGGTACAGTCCATGATTCTTAGTAAGAATCCAAAATTTCAGTCAATTTGGGGCCATAGGGCTGAAGTTATGACCGAACCCAAGTGTTAAAAACACCGACCCCAAGTACTAAAACGAGCGAACCCAAGTGTGAAAACGATGATATTTTTTTAAAATCTTCAGTTGCGCTGATATTGTGATTGATTCGGGTACAGACCATGATTCTTAGTAAGAATCCAAAATTTCAGTCGATTTGGTCCCATAGTGTCAAAGTTATGGCTGAACCTAATTTTGACAAAGTGCCCATAAAGCGATGTAAATTTAGTATAAGGAAAATTAAAATTCTTCGTTTGGCTTATTTTGTGATTGATTCGGTTACAAACCATGATTCTTAGTAAGAATCCAAATTTTCAGTCAATTTGGGGCCATAGGGCCAAAGTTATGACCGAACCGAAGTGTTAAAAACACCGACCCCAAGTACTAAAACGAGCGAACCCAAGTGTGAAAACGGTGATATTTTTTCAAAATCTTCATTTGCGCTGATATTGTGATTGATTCGGGTACAGACCATGATTCTTAGTAAGAATCCAAAATTTCAGTCGATTTGGTGCCATAGTGCGAAAGTTATGGCTGAACCTAATTTTGACAAAGTGCCCATAAAACGATGAAAATTTTTGTATGAGGAAAATTAAAATTCTTCTTTTGGCTAATTTTGTGATTGATTCGGGTACAGTCCATGTTTCTTTGTAAGAATCCAAAATTTCAGTCAATTAAGTGCCATAGGGCCGAAGTTATGACCGAACCCAAGTGTTAAAAACACCGACCCCAAGTACTAAAACGAGCAAACCCAAGTGTGAAAACGATGATATTTTTTTAAAATCTTCATTTGCGCTGATATTGTGATTGATTCGGGTACAGACCATGATTCTTAGTAAGAATCCAAATTTTCAGTCATTTTGGGGCCATAGGGCTGAAGTTATGACCGAACCCAAGTGTTAAAAACACCGACCCCAAGTACTAAAACGAGCGAACCCAAGTGTGAAAACGATGATATTTTTTTAAAATCTTCATTTGCGCTGATATTGTGATTGATTCGGGTACAGACCATGATTCTTAGTAAGAATCCAAAATTTCAGTCGATTTGGTCCCATAGTGTCAAAGTTATGGCTGAACCTAATTTTGACAAAGTGCCCATAAAGCGATGTAAATTTAGTATAAGGAAAATTAAAATTCTTCTTTTGGCTTATTTTGTGATTGATTCGGGTACAGACCATGATTCTTAGTAAGAATCCGAAATTTCAGTCGATTTAGTCCCATAGTGTCAAAGTTATGGCTGAACCTAATTTTGACAAAGTGCCCATAAAGCGATGTAAATTTAGTATAAGGAAAATTAAAATTCTTCTTTTGGCTTATTTTGTGATTGATTCGGGTACAGTCCATGTTTCTTTGTAAGAATCCAAAATTTCAGTCAATTAAGTGCCATAGGGCCGAAGTTATGACCGAACCCAAGTGTTAAAAACACCGACCCCAAGTACTAAAACGAGCAAACCCAAGTGTGAAAACGATGATATTTTTTTAAAATCTTCATTTGCGCTGATATTGTGATTGATTCGGGTACAGACCATGATTCTTAGTAAGAATCCAAATTTTCAGTCATTTTGGGGCCATAGGGCTGAAGTTATGACCGAACCCAAGTGTTAAAAACACCGACCCCAAGTACTAAAACGAGCGAACCCAAGTGTGAAAACGATGATATTTTTTTAAAATCTTCATTTGCGCTGATATTGTGATTGATTCGGGTACAGACCATGATTCTTAGTAAGAATCCAAAATTTCAGTCGATTTGGTCCCATAGTGTCAAAGTTATGGCTGAACCTAATTTTGACAAAGTGCCCATAAAGCGATGTAAATTTAGTATAAGGAAAATTAAAATTCTTCTTTTGGCTTATTTTGTGATTGATTCGGGTACAGACCATGATTCTTAGTAAGAATCCGAAATTTCAGTCGATTTAGTCCCATAGTGTCAAAGTTATGGCTGAACCTAATTTTGACAAAGTGCCCATAAAGCGATGTAAATTTAGTATAAGGAAAATTAAAATTCTTCTTTTGGCTTATTTTGTGATTGATTCGGTTACAAACCATGATTCTTAGTAAGAATCCAAAATTTCAGTCAATTTGGGGCCATAGGGCCGAAGTTATGACCGAACCCAAGTGTTAAAAACACCGAACCCAAGTACTAAAACGAGCGAACCCAAGTGTGAAAACGATGATATTTTTTTAAAAATCTTCATTTGCGCTGATATTGTGATTGATTCGGGTACAGACCATGATTCTTAGTAAGAATCCAAAATTTCAGTCGATTTGGTCCCATAGTGTCAAAGTTATGGCTGAACCTAATTGTGACAAAGTGCCCATAAAGCGATGTAAATTTTGAATAAGGAAAATTAAAATTCTTCTTCTGGCTTATTTTGTGATTGATTCAGGTACAGACCATGATTGTTAGTAAGAATCCAAAATTTCAGTCAATTTGGGGCCATAGGGCCGAAGTTATGACCGAACCGAAGTGTTAAAAACACCGACCCCAAGTACTAAAACGAGCGAACCCAAGTGTGAAAACGATGATATTTTTTCAAAATCTTCATTTGCGCTGATATTGTGATTGATTCGGGTACAGACCATGATTCTTAGTAAGAATCTTAAATTTCAGTCGATTTGGTCCCATAGTGTCAAAGTTATGGCTGAACCTAATTTTGACAAAGTGCCCATAAAGCGATGTAAATTTAGTATAAGGAAAATTAAAATTCTTCTTTTGGCTTATTTTGTGATTGATTCGGGTACAGACCATGATTCTTAGTAAGAATCCAAAATTTCAGTCGATTTGGTGCCATAGTGCGAAAGTTATGGCTGAACCTAATTTTGACAAAGTGCCCATAAAACGATGAAAATTTTTGTATGAGGAAAATTAAAATTCTTCTTTTGCTAATTTTGTGATTGATTCGGGTACAGACCATGATTCTTAGTAAGAATCCAAAATTTCAGTCAATTTGGGGCCATTAGGCCAAAGTTATGACCGAACCCAAGTGTTAAAAACACCGACCCCAAGTACTAAAACGAGCGAACCCAAGTGTGAAAACGATTATATTTTTTTAAAATCTTCATTTGCGCTGATATTGTGATTGATTCGGGTACAGACCATGATTCTTAGTAAGAATCCAAAATTTCAGTCGATTTGGTGCCATAGTGCGAAAGTTATGGCTGAACCTAATTTTGACAAAGTGCCCACAAAACGATGAAAATTTTTGTATGAGGAAAATTAAAATTCTTCTTTTGCTAATTTTGTGATTGATTCGGGTACAGACCATGATTCTTAGTAAGAATCCAAAATTTCAGTCAATTTGGAGCCATAGGGCCGAAGTTATGACCGAACCCAAGTGTTAAAAACACCGAACCCAAGTACTAAAACGAGCGAACCCAAGTGTGAAAACGATGATATTTTTTTAAAATCTTCATTTGCGCTGATATTGTGATTGATTCGGATACAGACCATGATTTTTAGTAAGAATCCAAAATTTCAGACGATTTTGTCCCATAGTGTCAAAGTTATGGCTTAACCTAATTTTGACAAAAAGCCAATAAAACGATGTAAATTTAGAATAAGGAAAATTTAAATTCTTCTTCTGATTTATTTTGTGATTGATTCGGGTACAGACCATGATTATTAGTAAGAATCCAAAATTTCAGTCAATTTGGGGCCATAGGGCCGAAGTTATGACCGAACCGAAGTGTTAAAAACACCGACCCCAAGTACTAAAACGAGTGAACCCAAGTGTGAAAACGATGATATTTTTTTAAAATCTTCATTTGCGCTGATATTGTGATTGATTCGGGTACAGACCATGATTTTTAGTAAGAATCCAAAATTTCAGACGATTTTGTCCCATAGTGTCAAAGTTATGGCTGAACCTAATTTTGACAAAGTGCCCATAAAGCGATGTAAATTTAGTATAAGGAAAATTAAAATTCTTCTTTTGGCTTATTTTGTGATTGATTCGGGTACAGACCATGATTCTTAGTAAGAATCCAAAATTTCAGTCGATTTAGTCCCATAGTGTCAAAGTTATGGCAGAACCTAATTTTGACAAAGTGCCCATAAAGCGATGTAAATTTAGTATAAGGAAAATTAAAATTCTTCTTTTGGCTTATTTTGTGATTGATTCGGGTACAGACCATGATTCTTAGTAAGAATCCAAAATTTCAGTCAATTTGGGGCCATAGTGTCAAACTTATGGCTGAACCTAATTTTGACAAAGTGCACATAAAGCGATGTAAATTTAGTATAAGGAAAATTAAAATTCTTCTTTTGGCTTATTTTGTGATTGATTCGGTTACAAACCATGATTCTTAGTAAGAATCCAAAATTTCAGTCGATTTGGTGCCATAGTGCGAAAGTTATGGCTGAACCTAATTTTGACAAAGTGCCCATAAAACGATGAAAATTTTTGTATGAAGAAAATTAAAATTCTTCTTTTGGCTAATTTTGTGATTGATTCGGGTACAGTCCATGATTCTTTGTAAGAATCCAAAATTTCAGTCAATTTAGTGCCATAGGGCCGAAGTTATGACCGAACCCAAGTGTTAAAAACACCGACCCCAAGTACTAAAACGAGCGAACCCAAGTGTGAAAACGATGATATTTTTTTAAAATCTTCATTTGCGCCGATATTGTGATTGATTCGGGTACAGACCATGATTCTTAGTAAGAATCCAAATTTTCAGTCAATTTGGGGCCATAGGGCTGAAGTTATGACCGAACCCAAGTGTTAAAAACACCGACCCCAAGTACTAAAACGAGCGAACCCAAGTGTGAAAACGATGATATTTTTTTAAAATCTTCATTTGCGCTGATATTGTGATTGATTCGGGTACAGACCATGATTCTTAGTAAGAATCCAAATTTTCAGTCAATTAGGGGCCATAGGGCTGAAGTTATGACCGAACCCAAGTGTTAAAAACACCGACCCCAAGTACTTAAACGAGCGAACCCAAGTGTGAAAACGATGATATTTTTTTAAAATCTTCATTTGCGCTGATATTGTGATTGATTCGGGTACAGACCATGATTCTTAGTAAGAATCCAAAATTTCAGTCGATTTGGTCCCATAGTGTCAAAGTTATGGCTGAACCTAATTTTGACAAAGTGCCCATAAAGCGATGTAAATTTAGAATAAGGAAAATTAAAATTCTTCTTCTGGCTTATTTTGTGATTGATTCGGGTACAGACCATGATTGTTAGTAAGAATCCAAAATTTCAGTCAATTTGAGGCCATAGGGCCGAAGTTATGACCGAACCGAAGTGTTAAAAACACCGACCCCAAGTACTAAAACGAGCGAACCCAAGTGTGAAAACGATGATATTTTTTCAAAATCTTCATTTGCGCTGATATTGTGATTGATTCGGGTTGTGATGGGTCAACCCTTTACTTGGGTTTTAATACCTCTCCTCTCTTGCGTTTCGATCTCCGGACGGTGAACTCTTCTCTCGTACTTGTATGATTCACCAACAATGTCTTGAATCATGACTCGCTTTTCCCACCCCTGTGACTGAACACAGCAAAAGGTTTTCTCCTTCCGGGAAAACTTTACAATAAACCCTTTCCTTTACGTTGTGAATCTTTTTGTTTCAAAGGTACTAGAAAATCTAGAATAGGTATTTAATGTCTATATGTGGTAACTTTTGGTTCTTTTAGGTAAGGTGTGGAAGAATTTCTCTGTATCTCTTGAACGTATGAAGGATATTTACTGTCTAAGTCTATCCTAAATGTGTCCCCATTACGTCCCTAATAATTTACGTTGTTTTAATACTCTCGCAGTACCCCCTGTAGTTCTGGGAAGCCTATAAGGTTGATCTATGATCCTATACGTCTTAATAGATTTTAAAATACATACCTAGAATGTTTCATTTAGTTATTTGGCGGCTCCTTCGCGCCGCTCTCCATGGCAGGACCCTATACATAATTATGATAATATTATATTGTTAGTAAACGCAAACTTCGTACCTAAGATGGAAGGGATAAGGGAGGGATGGATATGGATCATGCAGTTTTTGCAATCTAGTACTGGCTCCTCCACTTGACCAAATTGACCAGGTGGTCGGCTCTCCGGACACGACCTCCCGACCAAAGCATGTCAAGGCTATACCCATGGCACCCAGAAGATCTCTTGACGACCAACCAGATACCCGGACCCTTCCATAACCAAGGAAGGACGGCATGCCTTCAAACCTTTCCCAATCAACCCCAGTATCGAACACCTCCAGGACTACTTTACTGGCTCTAGAAGGGGTAATCCAATTCGTCCCTTGTCACGGCTCTACTCGCGAACATGTGGCTACAGCTTGTGATAGACAGATCCTTCCTCCTGCGTGACCTGGCCAGCGAATAAACCACCTCTAGTAGCGAACATACTACCTAAGTATTGTCTAGGCTTTATGTTTGCTTCTAGGTCGATAGAATTAAAAAATGTGCAAGCGCTGAGGGGTTGTTCCCACAAAATGTGCTGCTTATGCTCCTCCCACACTACCTTGCCGGCAACCCGAGATGCTTTTGGCCAAAGACGCCTCCGTCAGCGAACCGCGTCCTTTCATACCGTTTGGCAACTCAATTCAAATCCGTCTCGTCACGCCCATTCTCTCGACACGGTTCCGCGAAAGGGAATTGCTTCCAGCATCTCGCGTGACCCGATCAGTCTATGGTGAGCATCCCCTCCTAACAGGACAATGTGGGAAGACCCTTACCGATGGACCAGACATTGACACATATGTATAGCCTCGGTGTCACCACCACATTGTTCAACCATAAAGTTTAAAAGGCGCAATTTAACAAATAGGAATTCAAAGGAGTACCTGTTAGTTTTAAATTTACGTTTGTTTAGGTTGCAGACAGTCGCTTTCTATTGAGTATTTCGTGTACCCCGATGAACTCCCCCTTTTGGTTGAGGGTACAACGCTCGTACATTTTTTGCTCCTTCGCCCGTGCCATCAGCTGTCTGCAAGAAAAGGTCACTGTCCTTGGTGATAACACCGTTGAACGTATTCTGGAATAATATGAAATTTTGTCATTTATTTAAATCTTCAGTTTCACGAGGCAGCTTCGATTCTGGCGTCTCTGCATCGCGTTCCGGGATGGCCTGGGAATTTAAATTAGGTATAACCACTTACCGAATACGTAATTGCTAAAAGTCCCGATCGGAGATATACACGACCAATTCTTAATTACGTATGCCGTAGACCTGTGGAGAAAACAAATACTTCCTACGAACTTCTAAACTTTTATTTGTAAACTAAATATGGTAATTAACCGCTCGACGCCGTTTATGTGAGCTTTCGCAAATTAAACGTTTTCGTAGATTACTATGTTCTAACTATTGGGATTAAAATATACCAAATCCGATATCATTCCTGACTCGCGAACCCTTGCTAAGATTATTTAAATCTAGTTAAGTTTATTATTAATTTCGTTCTTTCGCGGTCTATCACGACATTTTTTTATAAAAGGAATGAAATTTATTATCGCAAAACTGGGGCCATTATTGTAAACCTAGAACGACTGTTTATTCGTTGATCCGTTATTACTTTAAATTAAGTTAGTTAAGTCCTCCTCCCCATCCGAATTTGCACCATTTATTATTATTATTAAAATTCAAGTCCGATATTTTTCCTTTAGGGTAAATTTTTATAGATATCTTTTATCTCTCTACATAATAGACGATAACAATCGCGAACTTTTACCGACGATTATTTTTTGTAAATAATCAACCCAACACCGGATAAGATATAAGACCGTCACTCTCATAATACGTATTTACTGACTTTTATTTCGTCCAATCGATAGGTTAAATATTATTTTTAGAATTTATTGACTTAAGTATTATCCTCTTTAATCAATTAACACTTTTCACCACTGTCTCGTGAACTAAGCCATGTATCTTTCACTGAATCTAATCCACTAACGCTTGCAAAGAAAATTAATTAATTCAGCACAGTCTCGGTTTTTCTCTAAGTCCAGCTATAACCTTAGTCACTCTCCGATGCACGCACGATTTTCCACAGTCCTACTTCTCGCAAAAATCAACCCGAACGATCCCCCTCCCATGACCCTCCTGCGTCTTTTATACCCCGTTTCTCCCATCAATCAAATTTAAATTTTGCAATTTACAACCTTATGAACGCGTAATATCGTCCTTTCCTTTTCCATAATCCTATCACGTCGGTCCACCCTTTTTCCTTCTAAGGTCCCGTTCTGATCGACCCGCCTTCGTACAATGATACTCTTCTGTTGCAATCGATCAGGGGCGTATTTGGGTCTAAACATCTAATTCCCACTCGAGTCTCCGCATGATTAGTGGATATAATCCACCTTTTATCGTGTGAATAATTAATTCAACTTTTCTCGAAAATCTATAGTGTCCGTTCTACTCCTTTTTAATTTGCTTCCAAATACGGTGTATCCTGAATAATTGATATAACTGCCCTACTTTCTTGGCTTAACCCAAATCCAATTTCAACTCATTAACCTACAACACATCTCGACAGTCATCTATTAAGCATTCATTATTATAAAATTCTCCCAACACGTCACTGCCTAGATATTCCGACGTTCTAACATTTGGCTATGGATTTTCTAATAAATTTGTGACTGAATATCCTGTATCGAACGTACCCCTAGTGTGCACACTCAGCCGTGTCCGTTTCTGGCTACATGTCGCGTTTCTTGTGTTCGTATACAATTTTAATATTTCTCGCGTTTGCAAACGCTCATGTGCAATCTCTAACCCCTTGATTTACCTCCCCGCAAAGTCGTGATGCTCTTAGAACCTTATTTTATAATAATCTAAACTTTTATAACCTCGATCCTCCTTTCCTATGGCTATAACCACTGCCAAGATCCCATTCCAATCCTGCCTTCGAACGTTTTTTTTCCTTTTTCCTAAGTCCTCCTACATCTTACATCCTTCTCTGGCACCAAAACCGATAATTCTCCCGTAATTTCTCGCCTAGTGATCAAGAAAATACTTGAGTTTTCGAATAATTTAAAATCCTGACAGGTCGTTAAATTTTATGCTTTTTCACTAATTTCTTTCTCCTATCATCTGTATGTAAAATCAAGTGGTGATTTCAGCTTAATGCGTACCTTAGAGACCCAAAATCATGTCCGATGTCTCACACTCAAGACCCAATTAAGTAACAAGAGATCGTAAACCTTCCCTCCCCTCTAAACTAACGGACAAAAATCCAATACAAAATCTTAGATTCCATATGGTCACTAACATGAATTGATTTCCCTCGACTACCTCGAAGAGATCGGCTCCTGTGGGTTTTCCACGTCTAACACTTTCCCCCAACGTCTACCTGCAGAATCCGCTAGATATTTGTCTGGAAAAATCGGTTAAGACCGTCAATGTCCACTCCCGTTTCACGATTGCTAAGTAATCGAGATCGCTTGCTACTCTAGTTATCAGTGAATGATATTTGTCCTTTTGAATTTTCCGCCACCGAGATCCCCGCAAAACTTCCCGATTCCAGACGTGAAATCAACTGTTGTCGATCCCCTCCTGCTCCCATAAAAATGCGATTTATGACCAAGTTAGAAGTGGTACTATCCTCTTAAAATATCTGCCCGACCAAACCGTGAGATAATCTTTGAATCTTAATTTTTCAAATCCATCATCCCACGCCCCCAGCCTGTGATTGGTCCAAGACGCACCCACTGTCCCCATCTCCATTCTGATTGGATAGTCGGTTTTTTTCCTAACTGCCTACACCCCTTCGTGGCAAGGAAACCCCAAAAGTTTAAAAAAGATTCCTTTAATATTGATTTTAAAACCACCCGAAAGATGTCGATAGTGTGATCATATTCTATATTTAAAAAAAAAAATTTACCCACCTATACCGGAGTGAAACAGGTTCATCACAGGGTACACACCATGATTCTTAGTAAGAATCTAAAATTTCAGTCGATTTTGTCCCATAGTGTCAAAGTCATGGCTTAACCTAATTTTGACAAAGTGCCCATTAAGCGATGTAAATTTAGAATAAGAAAAATTAAAATTCTTCTTCTGGCTTATTTTGTGATTGATTCGGGTACAGACCATGATTCTTAGTAAGAATCCAAATTTTCAGTCAATTTGGGGCCAAAGGGCTGAAGTTATGACCGAACCCAAGTGTTAAAAACACCGACCCCAAGTACTAAAACGAGCGAACCCAAGTGTGAAAACGATGATATTTTTTCAAAATCTTCATTTGCGCTGATATTGTGATTGATTCGGGTACAGAACATGATTCTTAGTAAGAATCCAAATTTTCAGTCAATTTGGGGCCATAGGGCCGAAGTTATGACCGAACCCAAGTGTTAAAAACACCGACCCCAAGTACTAAAACGAGCAAACCCAAGTGTGAAAACGATGATATTTTTTTTAAATCTTCATTTGCGCTGATATTGTGATTGATTCGGTAACAGACCATGATTCTTAGTAAGAATCCAAAATTTCAGTCGATTTGATCCCATAGTGTCGAAGTTATGGCTGAACCTAATTTTGACAAAGTGCCCATAAAGCGATGTAAATTTAGTATAAGGAAAATTAAAATTCTTCTTTTGGCTTATTTTGTGATTGATTCGGGTACAGACCATGATTCTTAGTAAGAATCCAAAATTTCAGTCGATTTAGTCCCATAGTGACAAAGTTATGGCAGAACCTAATTTTGACAAAGTGCCCATAAAGCGATGTAAATTTAGTATAAGGAAAATTAAAATTCTTCTTTTGGCTTATTTTGTGATTGATTCGGGTACAGACCATGATTCTTAGTAAGAATCCAAAATTTCAGTCAATTTGGGGCCATAGTGTCAAACTTATGGCTGAACCTAATTTTGACAAAGTGCACATAAAGCGATGTAAATTTAGTATAAGGAAATTTAAAATTCTTCTTTTGGCTTATTTTGTGATTGATTCGGTTACAAACCACGATTCTTAGGAAGAATCCAAAATTTCAGTCAATTTGGGGCCATAGTGTCAAACTTATGGCTGAACCTAATTTTGACAAAGTGCACATAAAGCGATGTAAATTTAGTATAAGGAAAATTAAAATTCTTCTTTTGGCTTATTTTGTGATTGATTCGGGTACAGACCATGATTCTTAGTAAGAATCCAAAATTTCAGTCAATTTGGGGCCATAGGGCCGAAGTTATGACCGAACCCAAGTGTTAAAAACACCGACCCCAAGTTCTAAAACGAGCGAACCCAAGTGTGAAAACGATGATATTTTTTTAAAATCTTCATTTGCGCTGATATTGTGAATGATTCGGGTACAGACCATGATTCTTAGTAAGAATCCAAATTTTCAGTCAATTTGGGGCCAAAGGGCTGAAGTTATGACCGAACCCAAGTGTTAAAAACACCGACCCCAAGTACTAAAACGAGCGAACCCAAGTGTGAAAACGATGATATTTTTTCAAAATCTTCATTTGCGCTGATATTGTGATTGATTCGGGTACAGAACATGATTCTTAGTAAGAATCCAAATTTTCAGTCAATTTGGGGCCATAGGGCCGAAGTTATGACCGAACCCAAGTGTTAAAAACACCGACCCCAAGTACTAAAACGAGCAAACCCAAGTGTGAAAACGATGATATTTTTTTTAAATCTTCATTTGCGCTGATATTGTGATTGATTCGGTAACAGACCATGATTCTTAGTAAGAATCCAAAATTTCAGTCGATTTGATCCCATAGTGTCGAAGTTATGGCTGAACCTAATTTTGACAAAGTGCCCATAAAGCGATGTAAATTTAGTATAAGGAAAATTAAAATTCTTCTTTTGGCTTATTTTGTGATTGATTCGGGTACAGACCATGATTCTTAGTAAGAATCCAAAATTTCAGTCGATTTAGTCCCATAGTGACAAAGTTATGGCAGAACCTAATTTTGACAAAGTGCCCATAAAGCGATGTAAATTTAGTATAAGGAAAATTAAAATTCTTCTTTTGGCTTATTTTGTGATTGATTCGGGTACAGACCATGATTCTTAGTAAGAATCCAAAATTTCAGTCAATTTGGGGCCATAGTGTCAAACTTATGGCTGAACCTAATTTTGACAAAGTGCCCATAAAGCGATGTAAATTTAGTATAAGGAAAATTAAAATTCTTCTTTTGGCTTATTTTGTGATTGATTCGGGTACAGACCATGATTCTTAGTAAGAATCCAAAATTTCAGTCGATTTGGTGCCATAGTGCGAAAGTTATGGCTGAACCTAATTTTGACAAAGTGCCCATAAAACGATGAAAATTTTTGTATGAAGAAAATTCTTCTTTTGGCTAATTTTGTGATTGATTCGGGTACAGTCCATGATTCTTTGTAAGAATCCAAAATTTCAGTCAATTTAGTGCCATAGGGCCGAAGTTATGACCGAACCCAAGTGTTAAAAACACCGACCCCAAGTACTAAAACGAGCGAACCCAAGAGTGAAAACGATGATATTTTTTTAAAATCTTCATTTGCGCTGATATTGTGATTGATTCGGGTACAGACCATGATTCTTAGTAAGAATCCAAATTTTCAGTCAATTTGGGGCCATAGGGCCGAAGTTATGACCGAACCCAAGTGTTAAAAACACCGACCCCAAGTACTAAAACGAGCGAACCCAAGTGTGAAAACGATGATATTTTTTTAAAATCTTCATTTGCGCTGATATTGTGATTGATTCGGGTACAGACCATGATTATAAGTAAGAATCCAAAATTTCAGTCGATTTGCTGCCATAGTGCGAAAGTTATGGCTGAACCTAATTTTGACAAAGTGCCCATAAAACGATGAAAATTTTTGTATGAGGAAAATAAAAATTCTTCTTTTGGCTCATTTTGTGATTGATTCGGGTACAGACCATGATTCTTAGTAAGAATGCAAATTTTCAGTCAATTTGGGGCCATAGGGCCGAAGTTATGACCGAACCCAAGTGTTAAAAACACCGACCCTAAGTACTAAAACGAGCGAACCCAAGTGTGAAAACGATGATATTTTTTCAAAATCTTCATTTGCGCTGATATTGTGATTGATTCGGGTACAGACCATGATTTTTAGTAAGAATCCAAAACTTCAGACGATTTTGTCCCATAGTGTCAAAGTTATGGCTTAACCTAATTTTGACAAAAAGCCCATAAAACGATGAAAATTTAGTATGAGGAAAATTTAAATTCTTCTTGTGGCTGATTTTGTGATTGATTCGGGTACAGACCATGATTCTTAGTAAGAATCCAAAATTTCAGTCGATTTAGTCCCATAGTTTCAAAGTTATGGCTGAACCTTATTTTGACAAAGTGACCATTAAGCGATGTAAATTTAGTATAAGGAAAATTAAAATTCTTCTTTTGGCTTATTTTGTGATTGATTCGGGTACAGACCATGATTCTTAGTAAGAATCCAAAATTTCAGTCAATTTGGGGCCAAAGGGCTGAAGTTATGACCGAACCCAAGTGTTAAAAACACCGACCCCAAGTACTTAAACGAGTGAACCCAAGTGTGAAAACGATGATATTTTTTTAAAATCTACATTTGCGCTGATATTGTGATTGATTCGGGTACAGATCATGATTCTTAGTAAGAATCAAAAATTTAAGTCGATTTGGAGCAATAGTGCGAAAGTTATGGCTGAACCTAATTTTGACAAAGTGCCCATAAAACGATGAAAATTTTTGTATGAGGAAAATTAAAATTCTTTTTTTGGCTAATTTTGTGATTGATTCGGGTACAGTCCATGATTCTTTGTAAGAATCCAAAATTTCAGTCAATTTAGTGCCATAGGGCTAAAGTTATGACCGAACCCAAGTGTTAACAACACCGACCCCAAGTACTAAAACGAGTGAACCCAAGTGTTAAAACGATGATATTTTTTTAAAATCTTCATTTGCGCTGATATTGTGATTGATTCGGGTACAGACCATGATTCTTAGTAAGAATCCAAATTTTCAGTCAATTTGGGGCCATAGGGCTGAAGTTATGACCGAACCCAAGTGTTAAAAACACCGACCCCAAGTACTAAAACGAGCAAACCCAAGTGTGAAAACGATGATATTTTTTTAAAATCTTCTGTTGCGCTGATATTGTGATTGATTCGGGTACAGACCATGATTTTTAGTAAGAATCCAAAACTTCAGACGATTTTGTCCCATAGTGTCAAAGTTATGGCTTAACCTATTTTGACAAAAAGCCCATAAAACGATGAAAATTTAGTATGAGGAAAATTTAAATTTTTCTTGTGGCTGATTTTGTGATTGATTCGGGTACAGACCATGATTCTTAGTAAGAATCCAAAATTTCAGTCGATTTAGTCCCATAGTGTCAAAGTTATGGCTGAACCTTATTTTGACAAATGGCCCATAAAGCGATGTAAATTTAGTATAAGGAAAATTAAAATTCTTCTTTTGGCTTATTTTGTGATTGATTCGGGTACAGACCATGATTCTTAGTAAGAATCCAAAATTTCAGTCAATTTGGGGCCAAAGGGCTGAAGTTATGACCGAACCCAAGTGTTAAAAACACCGACCCCAAGTACTAAAACGAGTGAACCCAAGTGTGAAAACGATGATATTTTTTTAAAATCTACATTTGCGCTGATATTGTGATTGATTCGGGTACAGACCATGATTCTTAGTAAGAATCCAAATTTTCAGTCAATTTGGGGCCAAAGGGCTGAAGTTATGACCGAACCCAAGTGTTAAAAACACCGACCCCAAGTACTAAAACGAGCGAACCCAAGTGTGAAAACGATGATATTTTTTCAAAATCTTCATTTGCGCTGATATTGTGATTGATTCGGGTACAGATCATGATTCTTAGTAAGAATCAAAAATTTCAGTCGATTTGGTGCCATAGTGCGAAAGTTATGGCTGAACCTAATTTTGACAAAGTGCCCATAAAACGATGAAAATTTTTGTATGAGGAAAATTAAAATTCTTCTTTTGGCTAATTTTGTGATTGATTCGGGTACAGTCCATGATTCTTTGTAAGAATCCAAAATTTCAGTCAATATAGTGCCATAGGGCCGAAGTTATGACCGAACCCAAGTGTTAACAACACCGACCCCAAGTACTAAAACGAGTGAACCCAAGTGTGAAAACGATGATTTTTTTTTAAAATCTTCATTTGCGCTGATATTGTGATTGATTCGGGTACAGACCATGATTCTTAGTAAGAATCAAAAATTTCAGTCGATTTGGTGCCATAGTGCGAAAGTTATGGCTGAACCTAATTTTGACAAAGTGCCCACAAAACGATGAAAATTTTTGTATGAGGAAAATTAAAATTCTTCTTTTGGCTTATTTTGTGATTGATTCGGGTACAGACCATGATTCTTAGTAAGAATCCAAATTTTCAGTCAATTTGGGGCCATAGGGCCGAAGTTATGACCGAACCCAAGTGTTAAAAACACCGACCCCAAGTACTAAAACGAGCGAACCCAAGTGTGAAAACGATGATATTTTTTCAAAATCTTCATTTGCGCTAAAATTGTGATTGATTCGGGTACAGACCATGATTCTTAGTAAGAATCCAAATTTTCAGTCAATTTGGATTCTTAGTAAGAATCCAAATTTTCAGTCAATTTGGGGCCATAGGGCGGAAGTTATGACCGAACCCAAGTGTTAAAAACACCGACCCTAAGTACTAAAACGAGCGAACCCAAGTGTGAAAACGATGATATTTTTTCAAAATCTTCATTTGCGCTGATATTGTGAATGATTCGGGTACAGACCATGATTTTTAGTAAGAATCCAAAACTTCAGACGATTTTGTCCCATAGTGTCAAAGTTATGGCTTAACCTAATTTTGACAAAAAGCCCATAAAACGATGAAAATTTAGTATGAGGAAAATTTAAATTCTTCTTGTGGCTGATTTTGTGATTGATTCGGGTACAGACCATGATTCTTAGTAAGAATCCAAAATTTCAGTCGATTTAGTCCCATAGTGTCAAAGTTATGGCTGAACCTTATTTTGACAAAGTGCCCATTAAGCGATGTAAATTTAGTATAAGGAAAATTAAAATTCTTCTTTTGGCTTATTTTGTGATTGATTCGGGTACAGACCATGATTCTTAGTAAGAATCCAAATTTTCAGTCAATTTGGGGCCAAAGGGCTGAAGTTATGACCGAACCCAAGTGTTAAAAACACCGACCCCAAGTACTAAAACGAGTGAACCCAAGTGTGAAAACGATGATATTTTTTTAAAATCTACATTTGCGCTGATATTGTGATTGATTCGGGTACAGACCATGATTCTTAGTAAGAATCCAAATTTTCAGTCAATTTGGGGCCAAAGGGCTGAAGTTATGACCGAACCCAAGTGTTAAAAACACCGACCCTAAGTACTAAAACGAGTGAACCCAAGTGTGAAAACGATGATATTTTTTCAAAATCTTCATTTGCGCTGATATTGTGATTGATTCGGGTACAGACCATGATTTTTAGTAAGAATCCAAAACTTCAGACGATTTTGTCCCATAGTGTCAAAGTTATGGCTTAACCTAATTTTGACAAAAAGCCCATAAAACGATGAAAATTTAGTATGAGGAAAATTTAAATTCTTCTTGTGGCTGATTTTGTGATTGATTCGGGTACAGACCATGATTCTTAGTAAGAATCCAAAATTTCAGTCGATTTAGTCCCATAGTGTCAAAGTTATGGCTGAACCTTATTTTGACAAAGTGCCCATTAAGCGATGTAAATTTAGTATAAGGAAAATTAAAATTCTTCTTTTGGCTTATTTGGGATTGATTCGGGTACAGACCATGATTCTTAGAAAGAATCCAAAATTTCAGTCAATTTGGGGCCAAAGGGCTGAAGTTATGACCGAACCCAAGTGTTAAAAACACCGACCCCAAGTACTAAAACGAGTGAACCCAAGTGTGAAAACGATGATATTTTTTTTAAATCTACATTTGCGCTGATATTGTGATTGATTCGGGTACAGACCATGATTCTTAGTAAGAATCCAAATTTTCAGTCAATTTGGGGCCAAAGGGCTGAAGTTATGACCGAACCCAAGTGTTAAAAACACCGACCCCAAGTACTAAAACGAGCGAACCCAAGTGTGAAAACGATGATATTTTTTCAAAATCTTCATTTGCGCTAAAATTGTGATTGATTCGGGTACAGACCATGATTCTTAGTAAGAATCCAAATTTTCAGTCAATTTGGATTCTTAGTAAGAATCCAAAGTTTCAGTCAATTTGGGGCCATAGGGCGGAAGTTATGACCGAACCCAAGTGTTAAAAACACCGACCCTAAGTACTAAAACGAGCGAACCCAAGTGTGAAAACGATGATATTTTTTCAAAATCTTCATTTGCGCTGATATTGTGAATGATTCGGGTACAGACCATGATTTTTAGTAAGAATCCAAAACTTCAAACGATTTTGTCCCATAGTGTCAAAGTTATGGCTTAACCTAATTTTGACAAAAAGCCCATAAAACGATGAAAATTTAGTATGAGGAAAATTTAAATTCTTCTTGTGGCTGATTTTGTGATTGATTCGGGTACAGACCATGATTCTTAGTAAGAATCCAAAATTTCAGTCGATTTAGTCCCATAGTGTCAAAGTTATGGCTGAACCTTATTTTGACAAAGTGCCCATTAAGCGATGTAAATTTAGTATAAGGAAAATTAAAATTCTTCTTTTGGCTTATTTTGTGATTGATTCGGGTACAGACCATGATTCTTAGTAAGAATCCAAATTTTCAGTCAATTTGGGGCCAAAGGGCTGAAGTTATGACCGAACCCAAGTGTTAAAAACACCGACCCCAAGTACTAAAACGAGTGAACCCAAGTGTGAAAACGATGATATTTTTTTAAAATCTACATTTGCGCTGATATTGTGATTGATTCGGGTACAGACCATGATTCTTAGTAAGAATCCAAAATTTCAGTCGATTTAGTCCCATAGTGTCGAAGTTATGGCTGAACCTTATTTTGACAAAGTGCCCATTAAGCGATGTAAATTTAGTATAAGGAAAATTAAAATTCTTCTTTTGGCTTATTTTGTGATTGATTCGGGTACAGACCATGATTCTTAGTAAGAATCCAAATTTTCAGTCAATTTGGGGCCAAAGGGCTGAAGTTATGACCGAACCCAAGTGTTAAAAACACCGACCCTAAGTACTAAAACGAGCGAACCCAAGTGTGAAAACGATGATATTTTTTCAAAATCTTCATTTGCGCTGATATTGTGATTGATTCGGGTACAGACCATGATTTTTAGTAAGAATCCAAAACTTCAGACGATTTTGTCCCATAGTGTCAAAGTTATGGCTTAACCTAATTTTGACAAAAAGCCCATAAAACGATGAAAATTTAGTATGAGGAAAATTTAAATTCTTCTTGTGGCTGATTTTGTGATTGATTCGGGTACAGACCATGATTCTTAGTAAGAATCCAAAATTTCAGTCGATTTAGTCCCATAGTGTCAAAGTTATGGCTGAACCTTATTTTGACAAAGTGCCCATTAAGCGATGTAAATTTAGTATAAGGAAAATTAAAATTCTTCTTTTGGCTTATTTGGGATTGATTCGGGTACAGACCATGATTCTTAGTAAGAATCCAAATTTTCAGTCAATTTGGGGCCAAAGGGCTGAAGTTATGACCGAACCCAAGTGTTAAAAACACCGACCCCAAGTACTAAAACGAGTGAACCCAAGTGTGAAAACGATGATATTTTTTTAAAATCTACATTTGCGCTGATATTGTGATTGATTCGGGTACAGACCATGATTCTTAGTAAGAATCCATATTTTCAGTCAATTTGGGGCCAAAGGGCTGAAGTTATGACCGAACCCAAGTGTTAAAAACACCGACCCCAAGTACTAAAACGAGCGAACCCAAGTGTGAAAACGATGATATTTTTTCAAAATCTTCATTTGCGCTGATATTGTGATTGATTCGGGTACAGACCATGATTCTTAGTAAGAATCCAAATTTTCAGTCAATTTGGGGCCATAGGGCCGAAGTTATGACCGAACCCAAGTGTTAAAAACACCGACCCCAAGTACTAAAACGAGCGAACCCAAGTGTGAAAACGATGATATTTTTTTTAAATCTTCATTTGCGCTGATATTGTGATTGATTCGGGTACAGACCATGATTTTTAGTAAGAATCCAAAACTTCAGACGATTTTGTCCCATAGTGTCAAAGTTATGGCTTAACCTAATTTTGACAAAAAGCCCATAAAACGATGAAAATTTAGTATGAGGAAAATTTAAATTCTTCTTGTGGCTGATTTTGTGATTGATTCGGGTACAGACCATGATTCTTAGTAAGAATCCAAAATTTCAGTCGATTAAGTCCCATAGTGTCAAAGTTATGGCTGAACCTTACTTTGACAAAGTGCCCATTAAGCGATGTAAATTTAGTATAAGGAAAATTAAAATTCTTCTTTTGGCTTATTTTGTGATTGATTCGGGTACAGACCATGATTCTTAGTAAGAATCCAAAATTTCAGTCAATTTGGGGCCAAAGGGCTGAAGTTATGACCGAACCCAAGTGTTAAAAACACCGACCCCAAGTACTTAAACGAGTGAACCCAAGTGTGAAAACGATGATATTTTTTTAAAATCTACATTTGCGCTGATATTGTGATTGATTCGGGTACAGATCATGATTCTTAGTAAGAATCAAAAATTTCAGTCGATTTGGTGCCATAGTGCGAAAGTTATGGCTGAACCTAATTTTGACAAAGTGCCCATAAAACGATGAAAATTTTTGTATGAGGAAAATTGAAATTCTTTTTTTGGCTAATTTTGTGATTGATTCGGGTACAGTCCATGATTCTTTGTAAGAATCCAAAATTTCAGTCAATTTAGTGCCATAGGGCCGAAGTAATGACCGAACCCAAGTGTTAACAACACCGACCCCAAGTACTAAAACGAGTGAACCCAAGTGTTAAAACGATGATATTTTTTTAAAATCTTCATTTGCGCTGATATTGTGATTGATTCGGGTACAGACCATGATTCTTAGTAAGAATCCAAATTTTCAGTCAATTTGGGGGCATAGGGCTGAAGTAATGACCGAACCCAAATGTTAAAAACACCGACCCCAAGTACTAAAACGACCAAACCCAAGTGTGAAAACGATGATATTTTTTTAAAATCTTCATTTGCGCTGATATTGTGATTGATTCGGGTACAGACCATTATTTTTAGTAAGAATCCAAAACTTCAGACGATTTTGTCCCATAGTGTCAAAGTTATGGCTTAACCTATTTTGACAAAAAGCCCATAAAACGATGAAAATTTAGTATGAGGAAAATTTAAATTTTTCTTGTGGCTGATTTTGTGATTGATTCGGGTACAGACCATGATTCTTAGTAAGAATCCAAAATTTCAGTCGATTTAGTCCCATAGTGTCAAAGTTATGGCTGAACCTTATTTTGACAAATGGCCCATAAAGCGATGTAAATTTAGTATAAGGAAAATTAAAATTCTTCTTTTGGCTTATTTTGTGATTGATTCGGGTACAGACCATGATTCTTAGTAAGAATCCAAAATTTCAGTCAATTTGGGGCCAAAGGGCTGAAGTTATGACCGAACCCAAGTGTTAAAAACACCGACCCCAAGTACTAAAACGAGTGAACCCAAGTGTGAAAACGATGATATTTTTTTAAAATCTACATTTGCGCTGATATTGTGATTGATTCGGGTACAGACCATGATTCTTAGTAAGAATCCAAAATTTCAGTCAATTTAGTGCCATAGGGCCGAAGTTATGACCGAACCCAAGTGTTAACAACACCGACCCCAAGTACTAAAACGAGTGAACCCAAGTGTGAAAACGATGATATTTTTTTAAAATCTTCATTTGCGCTGATATTAAGATTGATTCGGGTACAGACCATGATTCTTAGTAAGAATCCAAAATTTCAGTCGATTTGGTGCCATAGTGCGAAAGTTATGGCTGAACCTAATTTTGACAAAGTGCCCACAAAACGATGAAAATTTTTGTATGAGGAAAATTAAAATTCTTCTTTTGGCTTATTTTGTGATTGATTCGGGTACAGACCATGATTCTTAGTAAGAATCCAAATTTTCAGTCAATTTGGGGCCATAGGGCCGAAGTTATGACCGAACCCAAGTGTTAAAAACACCGACCCCAAGTACTAAAACGAGCGAACCCAAGTGTGAAAACGATGATATTTTTTCAAAATCTTCATTTGCGCTAAAATTGTGATTGATTCGGGTACAGACCATGATTCTTAGTAAGAATCCAAATTTTCAGTCAATTTGGATTCTTAGTAAGAATCCAAATTTTCAGTCAATTTGGGGCCATAGGGCGGAAGTTATGACCGAACCCAAGTGTTAAAAACACCGACCCTAAGTACTAAAACGAGCGAACCCAAGTGTGAAAACGATGATATTTTTTCAAAATCTTCATTTGCGCTGATATTGTGATTGATTCGGGTACAGACCATGATTTTTAGTAAGAATCCAAAACTTCAGACGATTTTGTCCCATAGGGTCAAAGTTATGGCTTAACCTAATTTTGACAAAAAGCCCATAAAACGATGAAAATTTAGTATGAGGAAAATTTAAATTCTTCTTGTGGCTGATTTTGTGATTGATTCGGGTACAGACCATGATTCTTAGTAAGAATCCAAAATTTCAGTCAATTAAGTCCCATAGTGTCAAAGTTATGGCTGAACCTTATTTTGACAAAGTGCCCATAAAGCGATGTAAATTTAGTATAAGGAAAATTAAAATTCTTCTTTTGGCTTATTTTGTGATTGATTCGGGTACAGACCATGATTCTTAGTAAGAATCCAAAATTTCAGTCAATTTGGGGCCAAAGGGCTGAAGTTATGACCGAACCCAAGTGTTAAAAACACCGACCCCAAGTACTAAAACGAGTGAACCCAAGTGTGAAAACGATGATATTTTTTTTAAATCTACATTTGCGCTGATATTGTGATTGATTCGGGTACAGATCATGATTCTTAGTAAGAATCAAATATTTCAGTCGATTTGGTGCCATAGTGCGAAAGTTATGGCTGAACCTAATTTTGACAAAGTGCCCATAAAACGATGAAAATTTTTGTATGAGGAAAATTTAAATTCTTCTTTTGGCTAATTTTGTGATTGATTCGGGTACAGTCCATGATTCTTTGTAAGAATCCAAAATTTCAGTCAATTTAGTGCCATAGGGCCGAAGTTATGACCGAACCCAAGTGTTAACAACACCGACCCCAAGTACTAAAACGAGTGAACCCAAGTGTTAAAACGATGATATTTTTTTAAAATCTTCATTTGCGCTGATATTGTGATTGATTCGGGTACAGACCATGATTCTTAGTAAGAATCCAAAATTTCAGTCGATTTGATGCCATAGTGCGAAAGTTATGGCTGAACCTAATTTTGACAAAGTGCCCATAAAACGATGAAAATTTTTGTATGAGGAAAATAAAAATTCTTCTTTTGGCTCATTTTGTGATTGATTCGGGTACAGACCATGATTCTTAGTAAGATTCCAAAATTTCAGTCTATTTGGTCCCATAGTGTCAAAGTTATGGCTGAACCTAATTTTGACAAAGTGCCCATAAAACGATGAAAATTTTTGTATGAGGAAAATTAAAATTCTTCTTTTGGCTAATTTTGTGATTGATTCGGGTACAGTCCATGATTCTTTGTAAGAATCCAAAATTTCAGTAAATTTAGTGCCATAGGGCCGAAGTTATGACCGAACCCAAGTGTTAACAACACCGACCCCAAGTACTTAAACGAGTGAACCCAAGTGTGAAAACGATGATATTTTTTTAAAATCTTCATTTGCGCTGATATTGTGATTGAGTCGGGTACAGACCATGATTCTTAGTAAGAATCCAAAATTTCAGTCGATTTGGTGCCATAGTGCGAAAGTTATGGCTGAACCTAATTTTGACAAAGTGCCCATAAAACGATGAAAATTTTTGTATGAGGAAAATAAAAATTCTTCCTTTGGCTCATTTTGTGATTGATTCGGGTACAGACCATGATTCTTAGAAAGAATCCAAAATTTCAGTCGATTTGGTGCCATAGTGCGAAAGTTATGGCTGAACCTTATTTTGACAAAGTGCCCATAAAACGATGAAAATTTTTTGTATGAGGAAAATAAAAATTCTTCTTTTGGCTAATTTTGTGATTGATTCGGGTACAGACCATGATTCTTAGTAAGAATCCAAAATTTCAGTCAATTTGGGGCCATAAGGCCGAAGTTATGACCGAACCCAAGTGTTAAAAACACCGACCCCAAGTACTAAAACGAGTGAACCCAAGTGTGAAAACGATGATATTTTTTTAAAATCCTCATTTGCGCTGATATTGTGACAGATTCGGGTACAGACCATGATTCTTAGTAAGAATCCAAATTTTCAGTCAATTTGGGGCCATAGGGCCGAAGTTATGACCGAACCCAAGTGTTAAAAACACCGACCCCAAGTACTAAAACGAGCAAACCCAAGTGTGAAAACGATGATATTTTTTCAAAATCTTCATTTGCGCTGATATTGTGATTGATTCGGGTACAGTCCATGATTTTTAGTAAGAATCCAAAATTTCAGACGATTTTGTCCCATAGTGTCAAAGTTATGGCTTAACCTAATTTTGACAAAAAGCCCATAAAACGATGAAAATTTAGTATGAGGAAAATTTAAATTCTTCTTGTGGCTGATTTTGTGATTGATTCGGGTACAGACCATGATTCTTAGTAAGAATCCAAAATTTCAGTCGATTTAGTCCCATAGTGTCAAAGTTATGGCTGAACCTAATTTTGACAAAGTGCCCATAAAGCGATGAAAATTTAGTATAAGGAAAATTATTATTCTTCTTTTGGCTTATTTTGTGATTGATTCGGGTACAGATCATGATTCTTAGTAAGAATCAAAAATTTCAGTCGATTTGGTGCCATAGTGCGAAAGTTATGGCTGAACCTAATTTTGACAAAGTGCCCATAGAACGATGAAAATTTTTGTATGAGGAAAATAAAAATTCTTCTTTTGGCTAATTTTGTGATTGATTCGGGTACAGACCATGATTCTTAGTAAGAATCCAAAATTTCAGTCGATTTGGTGCCATAGTGCGAAAGTTATGGCTGAACCTAATTTTGACAAAGTGCCCACAAAACGATGAAAATTTTTGTATGAGGAAAATTAAAATTCTTCTTTTGGCTAATTTTGTGATTGATTCGGGTACAGACCATGATTCTTTGTAAGAATCCAAAATTTCAGTCAATTTGGGGCCATAGGGCTGAAGTTATGACCGAACCCAAGTGTTAAAAACACCGACCCCAAGTACTAAAACGAGCAAACCCAAGTGTGAAAACGATGATATTTTTTTAAAATCTTCATTTGCGCTGATATTGTGATTGATTCGGGTACAGACCATGATTCTTAGTAAGAATCCAAAATTTCAGTCGATTTGATGCCATAGTGCGAAAGTTATGGCTGAACCTAATTTTGACAAAGTGCCCATAAAACGATGAAAATTTTTGTATGAGGAAAATAAAAATTCTTCTTTTGGCTCATTTTGTGATTGATTCGGGTACAGACCATGATTCTTAGTAAGATTCCAAAATTTCAGTCTATTTGGTCCCATAGTGTCAAAGTTATGGCTGAACCTAATTATGACAAAGTGCCCATAAAACGATGAAAATTTAGTATAAGGAAAATTAAAATTCTTCTTTTGGCTAATTATGTGATTGATTCGGGTACAGTCCATTATTCTTTGTAAGAATCCAAAATTTCAGTCAATTTAGTGCCATAGGGCCGAAGTTATGACCGAACCCAAGTGTTAACAACACCGACCCCAAGTACTAAAACGAGTGAACCCAAGTGTGAAAACGATGATATTTTTTTAAAATCTTCATTTGTGCTGATATTGTGATTGAGTCGGGTACAGACCATGATTCTTAGTAAGAATCCAAAATTTCAGTCGATTTGGGGCCATAGGGCCGAAGTTATGACCGAACCCAAGTGTTAAAAACACCGACCCCAAGTACTAAAACGAGCAAACCCAAGTGTGAAAACGATGATATTTTTTCAAAATCTTCATTTGCGCTGATATTGTGATTGATTCGGGTACAGTCCATGATTTTTAGTAAGAATCCAAAATTTCAGACGATTTTGTCCCATAGTGTCAAAGTTATGGCTTAACCTAATTTTGACAAAAAGCCCATAAAACGATGAAAATTTAGTATGAGGAAAATTTAAATTCTTCTTGTGGCTGATTTTGTGATTGATTCGGGTACAGACCATGATTCTTAGTAAGAATCCAAAATTTCAGTCGATTTAGTCCCATAGTGTCAAAGTTATGGCTGAACCTAATTTTGACAAAGTGCCCATAAAGCGATGAAAATTTAGTATAAGGAAAATTAAAATTCTTCTTTTGGCTTATTTTGTGATTGATTCGGGTACAGATCATGATTCTTAGTAAGAATCAAAAATTTCAGTCGATTTGGTGCCATAGTGCGAAAGTTATGGCTGAACCTAATTTTGACAAAGTGCCCATAGAACGATGAAAATTTTTGTATGAGGAAAATTAAAATTCTTCTTTTGGCTAATTTTGTGATTGATTCGGGTACAGACCATGATTCTTAGTGAGAATCCAAAATTTCAGTCGATTTTGTGCCATAGTGCGAAAGTGATGGCTGAACCTAATTTTGACAAAGTGCCCACAAAACGATGAAAATTTTTGTATGAGGAAAATTAAAATTCTTCTTTTGGCTAATTTTGTGATTGATTCGGGTACAGACCATGATTCTTTGTAAGAATCCAAAATTTCAGTCAATTTGGGGCCATAGGGCTGAAGTTATGACCGAACCCAAGTGTTAAAAACACCGACCCCAAGTACTAAAACGAGCAAACCCAAGTGTGAAAACGATGATATTTTTTTAAAATCTTCATTTGCGCTGATATTGTGATTGATTCGGGTACAGACCATGATTCTTAGTAAGAATCCAAAATTTCAGACGATTTGGTGCCATAGTGCGAAAGTTATGGCTGAACCTAATTTTGACAAAAAGCCCATAAAACGATGAAAATTTTTGTATGAGGAAAATAAAAATTCTTCCTTTGGCTCATTTTGTGATTGATTCGGGTACAGACCATGATTCTTAGTAAGAATCCAAAATTTCAGTCGATTTGGTGCCATAGTGCGAAAGTTATGGCTGAACCTAATTTTGACAAAGTGCCCATAAAACGATGAAAATTTTTGTATGAGGAAAATAAAAATTCTTCTTTTGGCTCATTTTGTGATTGATTCGGGTACAGACCATGATTCTTAGTAAGAATCCAAATTTTCAGTCAATTTGGGGCCATAGGGCCGAAGTTATGACCGAACCCAAGTGTTAAAAACACCGACCCCAAGTACTAAAACGAGCGAACCCAAGTGTGAAAACGATGATATTTTTTCAAAATCTTCATTTGCGCTGAAATTGTGATTGATTCGGGTACAGACCATGATTCTTAGTAAGAATCCAAATTTTCAGTCAATTTGGGGCCCAAGGGCTGAAGTTATAACCGAACCCAAATGTTAACAACACCGACCCCAAGTACTAAAACGAGTGAACCCAAGTGTGAAAACGATGATATTTTTTTAAAATCTACATTTGCGCTGATATTGTGATTGATTCGGGTACAGTCCATG
This sequence comes from Limnephilus lunatus, assembly GCA_917563855.2. NCBI lineage: Eukaryota > Metazoa > Arthropoda > Insecta > Trichoptera > Limnephilidae > Limnephilus > Limnephilus lunatus. The sequence goes on from OU830601.1 coordinate 37,047,449, forward strand.
ATTTTTAGTAAGAATCCAAAATTTCAGACGATTTTGTCCCAAAGTGTCAAAGTTATGGCTTAACCTTATTTTGACAAAAAGCCCATAAAACGATGAAAATTTAGTATGAGGAAAATATAAATTCTTCTTGTGGCTGATTTTGTGATTGATTCGGGTACAGACCATGATTCTTAGTAAGAATCCAAAATTTCAGTCGATTTAGTCCCATAGTGTCAAAGTTATGGCTGAACCTAATTTTGACAAAGTGCCCATAAAGCGATGTAAATTTAGTATAAGGAAAATTAAAATTCTTCTTTTGGCTTATTTTGTGATTGATTCGGGTACAGACCATGATTCTTAGTAAGAATCCAAAATTTCAGTCAATTTGGGGCCATAGGGCCGAAGTTATGACCGAACCCAAGTGTTAAAAACACCGACCCCAAGTACTAAAACGAGCGAACCCAAGTGTGAAAACGATGATATTTTTTTAAAATCTTCATTTGCGCTGATATTGTGATTGAGTCGGGTACAGACCATGATTCTTAGTAAGAATCCAAAATTTCAGTCGATTTGGTCCCATAGCGTCAAAGTTATGGCTGAACCTAATTTTGACAAAGTGCCCATAAAGCGATGTAAATTTAGTATAAGGAAAATTAAAATTCTTCTTTTGGCTTATTTTGTGATTGATTCGGGTACAGACCATGATTCTTAGTAAGAATCCAAAATTTCAGTCAATTTGGGGCCATAAGGCCGAAGTTATGACCGAAACCAAGTGTTAAAAACACCGACCCCAAGTACTAAAACGAGTGAACCCAAGTGTGAAAACGATGATATTTTTTTAAAATCCTCATTTGCGCTGATATTGTGACAGATTCGGGTACAGACCATGATTCTTAGTAAGAATCCAAATTTTCAGTCAATTTGGGGCCATAGGGCCGAAGTTATGACCGAACCCAAGTGTTAAAAACACCGACCCCAAGTACTAAAACGAGCGAACCCAAGTGTGAAAACGATGATATTTTTTTAAAATCTCCATTTGCGCTGATATTGTGATTGATTCGGGTACAGACCATGATTCTTAGTAAGAATCCAAAATTTCAGTCGATTTTGTGCCATAGTGCGAAAGTTATGGCTGAACCTAATTTTGACAAAGTGCCCACAAAACGATGAAAATTTTTGTATGAGGAAAAATAAAATTCTTCTTTTGGCTAATTTTGTGATTGATTCGGGTACAGAACATGATTCTTAGTAAGAATCCAAAATTTCAGTCGACTTGGTGCCATAGTGCGAAAGTTATGGCTGAACCTAATTTTGACAAAGTGCCCATAAAACGATGAAAATTTTTGTATGAGGAAAATAAAAATTCTTCTTTTGGCTAATTTTGTGATTGATTCGGGTACAGACCATGATTCTTAGTAAGAATCCAAATTTTCAGTCAATTTGGGGCCACATAGGGCCAAAGTTATGACCGAACCCAAGTGTTAAAAACACCGACCCCAAGTACTAAAACGAGCAAACCCAAGTGTGAAAACGATGATATTTTTTCAAAATCTTCATTTGCGCTGAAATTGTGATTGATTCGGGTACAGACCATGATTTTTAGTAAGAATCCAAAACTTCAGACGATTTTGTCCCATAGGGTCAAAGTTATGGCTTAACCTAATTTTGACAAAAAGCCCATAAAACGATGAAAATTTAGTATGAGGAAAATTTAAATTCTTCTTGTGGCTGATTTTGTGATTGATTCGGGTACAGACCATGATTCTTAGTAAGAATCCAAAATTTCAGTCAATTAAGTCCCATAGTGTCAAAGTTATGGCTGAACCTTATTTTGACAAAGTGCCCATAAAGCGATGTAAATTTAGTATAAGGAAAATTAAAATTCTTCTTTTGGCTTATTTTGTGATTGATTCGGGTACAGACCATGATTCTTAGTAAGAATCCAAAATTTCAGTCAATTTGGGGCCAAAGGGCTGAAGTTATGACCGAACCCAAGTGTTAAAAACACCGACCCCAAGTACTAAAACGAGTGAACCCAAGTGTGAAAACGATGATATTTTTTTTAAATCTACATTTGCGCTGATATTGTGATTGATTCGGGTACAGATCATGATTCTTAGTAAGAATCAAATATTTCAGTCGATTTGGTGCCATAGTGCGAAAGTTATGGCTGAACCTAATTTTGACAAAGTGCCCATAAAACGATGAAAATTTTTGTATGAGGAAAATTTAAATTCTTCTTTTGGCTAATTTTGTGATTGATTCGGGTACAGTCCATGATTCTTTGTAAGAATCCAAAATTTCAGTCAATTTAGTGCCATAGGGCCGAAGTTATGACCGAACCCAAGTGTTAACAACACCGACCCCAAGTACTAAAACGAGTGAACCCAAGTGTTAAAACGATGATATTTTTTTAAAATCTTCATTTGCGCTGATATTGTGATTGATTCGGGTACAGACCATGATTCTTAGTAAGAATCCAAAATTTCAGTCGATTTGATGCCATAGTGCGAAAGTTATGGCTGAACCTAATTTTGACAAAGTGCCCATAAAACGATGAAAATTTTTGTATGAGGAAAATAAAAATTCTTCTTTTGGCTCATTTTGTGATTGATTCGGGTACAGACCATGATTCTTAGTAAGATTCCAAAATTTCAGTCTATTTGGTCCCATAGTGTCAAAGTTATGGCTGAACCTAATTTTGACAAAGTGCCCATAAAACGATGAAAATTTTTGTATGAGGAAAATTAAAATTCTTCTTTTGGCTAATTTTGTGATTGATTCGGGTACAGTCCATGATTCTTTGTAAGAATCCAAAATTTCAGTAAATTTAGTGCCATAGGGCCGAAGTTATGACCGAACCCAAGTGTTAACAACACCGACCCCAAGTACTTAAACGAGTGAACCCAAGTGTGAAAACGATGATATTTTTTTAAAATCTTCATTTGCGCTGATATTGTGATTGAGTCGGGTACAGACCATGATTCTTAGTAAGAATCCAAAATTTCAGTCGATTTGGTGCCATAGTGCGAAAGTTATGGCTGAACCTAATTTTGACAAAGTGCCCATAAAACGATGAAAATTTTTGTATGAGGAAAATAAAAATTCTTCCTTTGGCTCATTTTGTGATTGATTCGGGTACAGACCATGATTCTTAGAAAGAATCCAAAATTTCAGTCGATTTGGTGCCATAGTGCGAAAGTTATGGCTGAACCTAATTTTGACAAAGTGCCCATAAAACGATGAAAATTTTTTGTATGAGGAAAATAAAAATTCTTCTTTTGGCTAATTTTGTGATTGATTCGGGTACAGACCATGATTCTTAGTAAGAATCCAAAATTTCAGTCAATTTGGGGCCATAAGGCCGAAGTTATGACCGAACCCAAGTGTTAAAAACACCGACCCCAAGTACTAAAACGAGTGAACCCAAGTGTGAAAACGATGATATTTTTTTAAAATCCTCATTTGCGCTGATATTGTGACAGATTCGGGTACAGACCATGATTCTTAGTAAGAATCCAAATTTTCAGTCAATTTGGGGCCATAGGGCCGAAGTTATGACCGAACCCAAGTGTTAAAAACACCGACCCCAAGTACTAAAACGAGCAAACCCAAGTGTGAAAACGATGATATTTTTTCAAAATCTTCATTTGCGCTGATATTGTGATTGATTCGGGTACAGTCCATGATTTTTAGTAAGAATCCAAAATTTCAGACGATTTTGTCCCATAGTGTCAAAGTTATGGCTTAACCTAATTTTGACAAAAAGCCCATAAAACGATGAAAATTTAGTATGAGGAAAATTTAAATTCTTCTTGTGGCTGATTTTGTGATTGATTCGGGTACAGACCATGATTCTTAGTAAGAATCCAAAATTTCAGTCGATTTAGTCCCATAGTGTCAAAGTTATGGCTGAACCTAATTTTGACAAAGTGCCCATAAAGCGATGAAAATTTAGTATAAGGAAAATTAAAATTCTTCTTTTGGCTTATTTTGTGATTGATTCGGGTACAGATCATGATTCTTAGTAAGAATCAAAAATTTCAGTCGATTTGGTGCCATAGTGCGAAAGTTATGGCTGAACCTAATTTTGACAAAGTGCCCATAGAACGATGAAAATTTTTGTATGAGGAAAATAAAAATTCTTCTTTTGGCTAATTTTGTGATTGATTCGGGTACAGACCATGATTCTTAGTAAGAATCCAAAATTTCAGTCGATTTGGTGCCATAGTGCGAAAGTTATGGCTGAACCTAATTTTGACAAAGTGCCCACAAAACGATGAAAATTTTTGTATGAGGAAAATTAAAATTCTTCTTTTGGCTAATTTTGTGATTGATTCGGGTACAGACCATGATTCTTTGTAAGAATCCAAAATTTCAGTCAATTTGGGGCCATAGGGCTGAAGTTATGACCGAACCCAAGTGTTAAAAACACCGACCCCAAGTACTAAAACGAGCGAACCCAAGTGTGAAAACGATGATATTTTTTTAAAATCTTCATTTGCGCTGATATTGTGATTGATTCGGGTACAGACCATGATTCTTAGTAAGAATCCAAAATTTCAGTCGATTTGATGCCATAGTGCGAAAGTTATGGCTGAACCTAATTTTGACAAAGTGCCCATAAAACGATGAAAATTTTTGTATGAGGAAAATAAAAATTCTTCTTTTGGCTCATTTTGTGATTGATTCGGGTACAGACCATGATTCTTAGTAAGATTCCAAAATTTCAGTCTATTTGGTCCCATAGTGTCAAAGTTATGGCTGAACCTAATTATGACAAAGTGCCCATAAAACGATGAAAATTTAGTATAAGGAAAATTAAAATTCTTCTTTTGGCTAATTATGTGATTGATTCGGGTACAGTCCATTATTCTTTGTAAGAATCCAAAATTTCAGTCAATTTAGTGCCATAGGGCCGAAGTTATGACCGAACCCAAGTGTTAACAACACCGACCCCAAGTACTAAAACGAGTGAACCCAAGTGTGAAAACGATGATATTTTTTTAAAATCTTCATTTGTGCTGATATTGTGATTGAGTCGGGTACAGACCATGATTCTTAGTAAGAATCCAAAATTTCAGTCGATTTGGGGCCATAGGGCCGAAGTTATGACCGAACCCAAGTGTTAAAAACACCGACCCCAAGTACTAAAACGAGCAAACCCAAGTGTGAAAACGATGATATTTTTTCAAAATCTTCATTTGCGCTGATATTGTGATTGATTCGGGTACAGTCCATGATTTTTAGTAAGAATCCAAAATTTCAGACGATTTTGTCCCATAGTGTCAAAGTTATGGCTTAACCTAATTTTGACAAAAAGCCCATAAAACGATGAAAATTTAGTATGAGGAAAATTTAAATTCTTCTTGTGGCTGATTTTGTGATTGATTCGGGTACAGACCATGATTCTTAGTAAGAATCCAAAATTTCAGTCGATTTAGTCCCATAGTGTCAAAGTTATGGCTGAACCTAATTTTGACAAAGTGCCCATAAAGCGATGAAAATTTAGTATAAGGAAAATTAAAATTCTTCTTTTGGCTTATTTTGTGATTGATTCGGGTACAGATCATGATTCTTAGTAAGAATCAAAAATTTCAGTCGATTTGGTGCCATAGTGCGAAAGTTATGGCTGAACCTAATTTTGACAAAGTGCCCATAGAACGATGAAAATTTTTGTATGAGGAAAATAAAAATTCTTCTTTTGGCTAATTTTGTGATTGATTCGGGTACAGACCATGATTCTTAGTAAGAATCCAAAATTTCAGTCGATTTGGTGCCATAGTGCGAAAGTTATGGCTGAACCTAATTTTGACAAAGTGCCCACAAAACGATGAAAATTTTTGTATGAGGAAAATTAAAATTCTTCTTTTGGCTAATTTTGTGATTGATTCGGGTACAGACCATGATTCTTTGTAAGAATCCAAAATTTCAGTCAATTTGGGGCCATAGGGCTGAAGTTATGACCGAACCCAAGTGTTAAAAACACCGACCCCAAGTACTAAAACGAGCAAACCCAAGTGTGAAAACGATGATATTTTTTTAAAATCTTCATTTGCGCTGATATTGTGATTGATTCGGGTACAGACCATGATTCTTAGTAAGAATCCAAAATTTCAGTCGATTTGATGCCATAGTGCGAAAGTTATGGCTGAACCTAATTTTGACAAAGTGCCCATAAAACGATGAAAATTTTTGTATGAGGAAAATAAAAATTCTTCTTTTGGCTCATTTTGTGATTGATTCGGGTACAGACCATGATTCTTAGTAAGATTCCAAAATTTCAGTCTATTTGGTCCCATAGTGTCAAAGTTATGGCTGAACCTAATTATGACAAAGTGCCCATAAAACGATGAAAATTTAGTATAAGGAAAATTAAAATTCTTCTTTTGGCTAATTATGTGATTGATTCGGGTACAGTCCATTATTCTTTGTAAGAATCCAAAATTTCAGTCAATTTAGTGCCATAGGGCCGAAGTTATGACCGAACCCAAGTGTTAACAACACCGACCCCAAGTACTAAAACGAGTGAACCCAAGTGTGAAAACGATGATATTTTTTTAAAATCTTCATTTGTGCTGATATTGTGATTGATTCGGGTACAGACCATGATTCTTAGTAAGAATCCAAAATTTCAGACGATTTGGTGCCATAGTGCGAAAGTTATGGCTGAACCTAATTTTGACAAAAAGCCCATAAAACGATGAAAATTTTTGTATGAGGAAAATAAAAATTCTTCCTTTGGCTCATTTTGTGATTGATTCGGGTACAGACCATGATTCTTAGTAAGAATCCAAAATTTCAGTCGATTTGGTGCCATAGTGCGAAAGTTATGGCTGAACCTAATTTTGACAAAGTGCCCATAAAACGATGAAAATTTTTGTATGAGGAAAATAAAAATTCTTCTTTTGGCTCATTTTGTGATTGATTCGGGTACAGACCATGATTCTTAGTAAGAATCCAAATTTTCAGTCAATTTGGGGCCATAGGGCCGAAGTTATGACCGAACCCAAGTGTTAAAAACACCGACCCCAAGTACTAAAACGAGCGAACCCAAGTGTGAAAACGATGATATTTTTTCAAAATCTTCATTTGCGCTGATATTGTGATTGATTCGGGTACAGACCATGATTCTTAGTAAGAATCCAAATTTTCAGTCAATTTGGGGCCCAAGGGCTGAAGTTATAACCGAACCCAAATGTTAACAACACCGACCCCAAGTACTAAAACGAGTGAACCCAAGTGTGAAAACGATGATATTTTTTTAAAATCTACATTTGCGCTGATATTGTGATTGATTCGGGTACAGTCCATGATTTTTAGTAAGAATCCAAAATTTCAGACGATTTTGTCCCAAAGTGTCAAAGTTATGGCTTAACCTTATTTTGACAAAAAGCCCATAAAACGATGAAAATTTAGTATGAGGAAAATATAAATTCTTCTTGTGGCTGATTTTGTGATTGATTCGGGTACAGACCATGATTCTTAGTAAGAATCCAAAATTTCAGTCGATTTAGTCCCATAGTGTCAAAGTTATGGCTGAACCTAATTTTGACAAAGTGCCCATAAAGCGATGTAAATTTAGTATAAGGAAAATTAAAATTCTTCTTTTGGCTTATTTTGTGATTGATTCGGGTACAGACCATGATTCTTAGTAAGAATCCAAAATTTCAGTCAATTTGGGGCCATAGGGCCGAAGTTATGACCGAACCCAAGTGTTAAAAACACCGACCCCAAGTACTAAAATGAGCGAACCCAAGTGTGAAAACGATGATATTTTTTTAAAATCTTCATTTGCGCTGATATTGTGATTGAGTCGGGTACAGACCATGATTCTTAGTAAGAATCCAAAATTTCAGTCGATTTGGTCCCATAGCGTCAAAGTTATGGCTGAACCTAATTTTGACAAAGTGCCCATAAAGCGATGTAAATTTAGTATAAGGAAAATTAAAATTCTTCTTTTGGCTTATTTTGTGATTGATTCGGGTACAGACCATGATTCTTAGTAAGAATCCAAAATTTCAGTCAATTTGGGGCCATAAGGCCGAAGTTATGACCGAAACCAAGTGTTAAAAACACCGACCCCAAGTACTAAAACGAGTGAACCCAAGTGTGAAAACGATGATATTTTTTTAAAATCCTCATTTGCGCTGATATTGTGACAGATTCGGGTACAGACCATGATTCTTAGTAAGAATCCAAATTTTCAGTCAATTTGGGGCCATAGGGCCGAAGTTATGACCGAACCCAAGTGTTAAAAACACCGACCCCAAGTACTAAAACGAGCGAACCCAAGTGTGAAAACGATGATATTTTTTTAAAATCTCCATTTGCGCTGATATTGTGATTGATTCGGGTACAGACCATGATTCTTAGTAAGAATCCAAAATTTCAGTCGATTTTGTGCCATAGTGCGAAAGTTATGGCTGAACCTAATTTTGACAAAGTGCCCACAAAACGATGAAAATTTTTGTATGAGGAAAAATAAAATTCTTCTTTTGGCTAATTTTGTGATTGATTCGGGTACAGAACATGATTCTTAGTAAGAATCCAAAATTTCAGTCGACTTGGTGCCATAGTGCGAAAGTTATGGCTGAACCTAATTTTGACAAAGTGCCCATAAAACGATGAAAATTTTTGTATGAGGAAAATAAAAATTCTTCTTTTGGCTAATTTTGTGATTGATTCGGGTACAGACCATGATTCTTAGTAAGAATCCAAATTTTCAGTCAATTTGGGGCCACATAGGGCCAAAGTTATGACCGAACCCAAGTGTTAAAAACACCGACCCCAAGTACTAAAACGAGCGAACCCAAGTGTGAAAACGATGATATTTTTTCAAAATCTTCATTTGCGCTGAAATTGTGATTGATTCGGGTACAGACCATGATTTTTAGTAAGAATCCAAAACTTCAGACGATTTTGTCCCATAGGGTCAAAGTTATGGCTTAACCTAATTTTGACAAAAAGCCCATAAAACGATGAAAATTTAGTATGAGGAAAATTTAAATTCTTCTTGTGGCTGATTTTGTGATTGATTCGGGTACAGACCATGATTCTTAGTAAGAATCCAAAATTTCAGTCAATTAAGTCCCATAGTGTCAAAGTTATGGCTGAACCTTATTTTGACAAAGTGCCCATAAAGCGATGTAAATTTAGTATAAGGAAAATTAAAATTCTTCTTTTGGCTTATTTTGTGATTGATTCGGGTACAGACCATGATTCTTAGTAAGAATCCAAAATTTCAGTCAATTTGGGGCCAAAGGGCTGAAGTTATGACCGAACCCAAGTGTTAAAAACACCGACCCCAAGTACTAAAACGAGTGAACCCAAGTGTGAAAACGATGATATTTTTTTTTAAATCTACATTTGCGCTGATATTGTGATTGATTCGGGTACAGATCATGATTCTTAGTAAGAATCAAATATTTCAGTCGATTTGGTGCCATAGTGCGAAAGTTATGGCTGAACCTAATTTTGACAAAGTGCCCATAAAACGATGAAAATTTTTGTATGAGGAAAATTTAAATTCTTCTTTTGGCTAATTTTGTGATTGATTCGGGTACAGTCCATGATTCTTTGTAAGAATCCAAAATTTCAGTCAATTTAGTGCCATAGGGCCGAAGTTATGACCGAACCCAAGTGTTAACAACACCGACCCCAAGTACTTAAACGAGTGAACCCAAGTGTGAAAACGATGATATTTTTTTAAAATCTTCATTTGCGCTGATATTGTGATTGAGTCGGGTACAGACCATGATTCTTAGTAAGAATCCAAAATTTCAGTCGATTTGGTGCCATAGTGCGAAAGTTATGGCTGAACCTAATTTTGACAAAGTGCCCATAAAACGATGAAAATTTTTGTATGAGGAAAATAAAAATTCTTCCTTTGGCTCATTTTGTGATTGATTCGGGTACAGACCATGATTCTTAGAAAGAATCCAAAATTTCAGTCGATTTGGTGCCATAGTGCGAAAGTTATGGCTGAACCTTATTTTGACAAAGTGCCCATAAAACGATGAAAATTTTTTGTATGAGGAAAATAAAAATTCTTCTTTTGGCTAATTTTGTGATTGATTCGGGTACAGACCATGATTCTTAGTAAGAATCCAAAATTTCAGTCAATTTGGGGCCATAAGGCCGAAGTTATGACCGAACCCAAGTGTTAAAAACACCGACCCCAAGTACTAAAACGAGTGAACCCAAGTGTGAAAACGATGATATTTTTTTAAAATCCTCATTTGCGCTGATATTGTGACAGATTCGGGTACAGACCATGATTCTTAGTAAGAATCCAAATTTTCAGTCAATTTGGGGCCATAGGGCCGAAGTTATGACCGAACCCAAGTGTTAAAAACACCGACCCCAAGTACTAAAACGAGCAAACCCAAGTGTGAAAACGATGATATTTTTTCAAAATCTTCATTTGCGCTGATATTGTGATTGATTCGGGTACAGTCCATGATTTTTAGTAAGAATCCAAAATTTCAGACGATTTTGTCCCATAGTGTCAAAGTTATGGCTTAACCTAATTTTGACAAAAAGCCCATAAAACGATGAAAATTTAGTATGAGGAAAATTTAAATTCTTCTTGTGGCTGATTTTGTGATTGATTCGGGTACAGACCATGATTCTTAGTAAGAATCCAAAATTTCAGTCGATTTAGTCCCATAGTGTCAAAGTTATGGCTGAACCTAATTTTGACAAAGTGCCCATAAAGCGATGAAAATTTAGTATAAGGAAAATTAAAATTCTTCTTTTGGCTTATTTTGTGATTGATTCGGGTACAGATCATGATTCTTAGTAAGAATCAAAAATTTCAGTCGATTTGGTGCCATAGTGCGAAAGTTATGGCTGAACCTAATTTTGACAAAGTGCCCATAGAACGATGAAAATTTTTGTATGAGGAAAATAAAAATTCTTCTTTTGGCTAATTTTGTGATTGATTCGGGTACAGACCATGATTCTTAGTAAGAATCCAAAATTTCAGTCGATTTGGTGCCATAGTGCGAAAGTTATGGCTGAACCTAATTTTGACAAAGTGCCCACAAAACGATGAAAATTTTTGTATGAGGAAAATTAAAATTCTTCTTTTGGCTAATTTTGTGATTGATTCGGGTACAGACCATGATTCTTTGTAAGAATCCAAAATTTCAGTCAATTTGGGGCCATAGGGCTGAAGTTATGACCGAACCCAAGTGTTAAAAACACCGACCCCAAGTACTAAAACGAGCAAACCCAAGTGTGAAAACGATGATATTTTTTTAAAATCTTCATTTGCGCTGATATTGTGATTGATTCGGGTACAGACCATGATTCTTAGTAAGAATCCAAAATTTCAGTCGATTTGATGCCATAGTGCGAAAGTTATGGCTGAACCTAATTTTGACAAAGTGCCCATAAAACGATGAAAATTTTTGTATGAGGAAAATAAAAATTCTTCTTTTGGCTCATTTTGTGATTGATTCGGGTACAGACCATGATTCTTAGTAAGATTCCAAAATTTCAGTCTATTTGGTCCCATAGTGTCAAAGTTATGGCTGAACCTAATTATGACAAAGTGCCCATAAAACGATGAAAATTTAGTATAAGGAAAATTAAAATTCTTCTTTTGGCTAATTATGTGATTGATTCGGGTACAGTCCATTATTCTTTGTAAGAATCCAAAATTTCAGTCAATTTAGTGCCATAGGGCCGAAGTTATGACCGAACCCAAGTGTTAACAACACCGACCCCAAGTACTAAAACGAGTGAACCCAAGTGTGAAAACGATGATATTTTTTTAAAATCTTCATTTGTGCTGATATTGTGATTGATTCGGGTACAGACCATGATTCTTAGTAAGAATCCAAAATTTCAGACGATTTGGTGCCATAGTGCGAAAGTTATGGCTGAACCTAATTTTGACAAAAAGCCCATAAAACGATGAAAATTTTTGTATGAGGAAAATAAAAATTCTTCCTTTGGCTCATTTTGTGATTGATTCGGGTACAGACCATGATTCTTAGTAAGAATCCAAAATTTCAGTCGATTTGGTGCCATAGTGCGAAAGTTATGGCTGAACCTAATTTTGACAAAGTGCCCATAAAACGATGAAAATTTTTGTATGAGGAAAATAAAAATTCTTCTTTTGGCTCATTTTGTGATTGATTCGGGTACAGACCATGATTCTTAGTAAGATTCCAAAATTTCAGTCTATTTGGTCCCATAGTGTCAAAGTTATGGCTGAACCTAATTATGACAAAGTGCCCATAAAACGATGAAAATTTAGTATAAGGAAAATTAAAATTCTTCTTTTGGCTAATTATGTGATTGATTCGGGTACAGTCCATTATTCTTTGTAAGAATCCAAAATTTCAGTCAATTTAGTGCCATAGGGCCGAAGTTATGACCGAACCCAAGTGTTAACAACACCGACCCCAAGTACTAAAACGAGTGAACCCAAGTGTGAAAACGATGATATTTTTTTAAAATCTTCATTTGTGCTGATATTGTGATTGATTCGGGTACAGACCATGATTCTTAGTAAGAATCCAAAATTTCAGACGATTTGGTGCCATAGTGCGAAAGTTATGGCTGAACCTAATTTTGACAAAAAGCTCATAAAACGATGAAAATTTTTGTATGAGGAAAATAAAAATTCTTCCTTTGGCTCATTTTGTGATTGATTCGGGTACAGACCATGATTCTTAGTAAGAATCCAAAATTTCAGTCGATTTGGTGCCATAGTGCGAAAGTTATGGCTGAACCTAATTTTGACAAAGTGCCCATAAAACGATGAAAATTTTTGTATGAGGAAAATAAAAATTCTTCTTTTGGCTCATTTTGTGATTGATTCGGGTACAGACCATGATTCTTAGTAAGAATCCAAATTTTCAGTCAATTTGGGGCCATAGGGCCGAAGTTATGACCGAACCCAAGTGTTAAAAACACCGACCCCAAGTACTAAAACGAGCGAACCCAAGTGTGAAAACGATGATATTTTTTCAAAATCTTCATTTGCGCTGAAATTGTGATTGATTCGGGTACAGACCATGATTCTTAGTAAGAATCCAAATTTTCAGTCAATTTGGGGCCCAAGGGCTGAAGTTATAACCGAACCCAAATGTTAACAACACCGACCCCAAGTACTAAAACGAGTGAACCCAAGTGTGAAAACGATGATATTTTTTTAAAATCTACATTTGCGCTGATATTGTGATTGATTCGGGTACAGTCCATGATTTTTAGTAAGAATCCAAAATTTCAGACGATTTTGTCCCAAAGTGTCAAAGTTATGGCTTAACCTTATTTTGACAAAAAGCCCATAAAACGATGAAAATTTAGTATGAGGAAAATATAAATTCTTCTTGTGGCTGATTTTGTGATTGATTCGGGTACAGACCATGATTCTTAGTAAGAATCCAAAATTTCAGTCGATTTAGTCCCATAGTGTCAAAGTTATGGCTGAACCTAATTTTGACAAAGTGCCCATAAAGCGATGTAAATTTAGTATAAGGAAAATTAAAATTCTTCTTTTGGCTTATTTTGTGATTGATTCGGGTACAGACCATGATTCTTAGTAAGAATCCAAAATTTCAGTCAATTTGGGGCCAAAGGGCCGAAGTTATGACCGAACCCAAGTGTTAAAAACACCGACCCCAAGTACTAAAACGAGCGAACCCAAGTGTGAAAACGATGATATTTTTTTAAAATCTTCATTTGCGCTGATATTGTGATTGAGTCGGGTACAGACCATGATTCTTAGTAAGAATCCAAAATTTCAGTCGATTTGGTCCCATAGCGTCAAAGTTATGGCTGAACCTAATTTTGACAAAGTGCCCATAAAGCGATGTAAATTTAGTATAAGGAAAATTAAAATTCTTCTTTTGGCTTATTTTGTGATTGATTCGGGTACAGACCATGATTCTTAGTAAGAATCCAAAATTTCAGTCAATTTGGGGCCATAAGGCCGAAGTTATGACCGAACCCAAGTGTTAAAAACACCGACCCCAAGTACTAAAACGAGTGAACCCAAGTGTGAAAACGATGATATTTTTTTAAAATCCTCATTTGCGCTGATATTGTGACAGATTCGGGTACAGACCTTGATTCTTAGTAAGAATCCAAATTTTCAGTCAATTTGGGGCCATAGGGCCGAAGTTATGACCGAACCCAAGTGTTAAAAACACCGACCCCAAGTACTAAAACGAGCGAACCCAAGTGTGAAAACGATGATATTTTTTTAAAATCTCCATTTGCGCTGATATTGTGATTGATTCGGGTACAGACCATGATTCTTAGTAAGAATCCAAAATTTCAGTCGATTTTGTGCCATAGTGCGAAAGTTATGGCTGAACCTAATTTTGACAAAGTGCCCACAAAACGATGAAAATTTTTGTATGAGGAAAAATAAAATTCTTCTTTTGGCTAATTTTGTGATTGATTCGGGTACAGAACATGATTCTTAGTAAGAATCCAAAATTTCAGTCGACTTGGTGCCATAGTGCGAAAGTTATGGCTGAACCTAATTTTGACAAAGTGCCCATAAAACGATGAAAATTTTTGTATGAGGAAAATAAAAATTCTTCTTTTGGCTAATTTTGTGATTGATTCGGGTACAGACAATGATTCTTAGTAAGAATCCAAATTTTCAGTCAATTTGGGGCCACATAGGGCCAAAGTTATGACCGAACCCAAGTGTTAAAAACACCGACCCCAAGTACTAAAACGAGCGAACCCAAGTGTGAAAACGATGATATTTTTTCAAAATCTTCATTTGCGCTGAAATTGTGATTGATTCGGGTACAGACCATGATTCTTAGTAAGAATCCAAATTTTCAGTCAATTTGGGGCCATAGGGCCGAAGTTATGACCGAACCCAAGTGTTAAAAACACCGACCCTAAGTACTAAAACGAGCAAACCCAAGTGTGAAAACGATGATATTTTTTCAAAATCTTCATTTGCGCTGATATTGTGATTGATTCGGGTACAGACCATGATTCTTAGTAAGAATCCAAAATTTCAGTCGATTTTGTGCCATAGTGCGAAAGTTATGGCTGAACCTAATTTTGACAAAGTGCCCACAAAACGATGAAAATTTTTGTATGAGGAAAATTAAAATTCTTCTTTTGGCTAATTTTGTGATTGATTCGGGTACAGACCATGATTCTTAGTAAGAATCCAAAATTTCAGTCGATTTGGTGCCATAGTGCGAAAGTTATGGCTGAACCTAATTTTGACAAAGTGCCCATAAAACGATGAAAATTTTTGTATGAGAAAATAAAAATTCTTCTGTTGGCTCATTTTGTGATTGATTCGGGTACAGACCATGATTCTTAGTAAGAATCCAAATTTTCAGTCAATTTGGGGCCATAGGGCCGAAGTTTTGACCGAACCCAAGTGTTAAAAACACCGACCCTAAGTACTAAAACGAGCAAACCCAAGTGTGAAAACGATGATATTTTTTCAAAATCTTCATTTGCGCTGATATTGTGATTGATTCGGGTACAGTCCATGATTTTTAGTAAGAATCCAAAATTTCAGACGATTTTGTCCCATAGTGTCAAAGTTATGGCTTAACCTAATTTTGACAAAAAGCCCATAAAACGATGAAAATTTAGTATGAGGAAAATTTAAATTCTTCTTGTGGCTGATTTTGTGATTGATTCGGGTACAGACCATGATTCTTAGTAAGAATCCAAAATTTCAGTCGATTTAGTCCCATAGTGTCAAAGTTATGGCTGAACCTAATTTTGACAAAGTGCCCATAAAGCGATGAAAATTTAGTATAAGGAAAATTAAAATTCTTCTTTTGGCTTATTTTGTGATTGATTCGGGTACAGATCATGATTCTTAGTAAGAATCAAAAATTTCAGTCGATTTGGTGCCATAGTGCGAAAGTTATGGCTGAACCTAATTTTGACAAAGTGCCCATAAAACGATGAAAATTTAGTATAAGGAAAATTAAAATTCTTCTTTTGGCTTATTTTGTGATTGATTCGGGTACAGACCATGATTCTTAGTAAGAATCCAAAATTTCAGTCGATTTGGTGCCATAGTGCGAAAGTTATGGCTGAACCTAATTTTGACAAAGTGCCCATAAAACGATGAAAATTTTTGTATGAGAAAATAAAAATTCTTCTGTTGGCTCATTTTGTGATTGATTCGGGTACAGACCATGATTCTTAGTAAGAATCCAAATTTTCAGTCAATTTAGTGCCATAGGGCCGAAGTTATGACCGAACCCAAGTGTTAACAACACCGACCCCAAGTACTAAAACGAGTGAACCGAAGTGTGAAAACGATGATATTTTTTTAAATCTTCATTTGCGCTGATATTGTGATTGATTCGGGTACAGACCATGATTCTTAGTAAGAATCCAAAATTTCAGTCGATTTTGTGCCATAGTGCGAAAGTTATGGCTGAACCTAATTTTGACAAAGTGCCCACAAAACGATGAAAATTTTTGTATGAGGAAAATAAAATTCTTCTTTTGGCTAATTTTGTGATTGATTCGGGTACAGACCATGATTTTTAGTAAGAATCCAAAATTTCAGTCGATTTGGTGCCATAGTGCGAAAGTTATGGCTGAACCTAATTTTGACAAAGTGCCCATAAAACGATGAAAATTTTTGTATGAGAAAATAAAAATTCTTCTGTTGGCTCATTTTGTGATTGATTCGGGTACAGACCATGATTCTTAGTAAGAATCCAAATTTTCAGTCAATTTGGGGCCATAGGGCCGAAGTTATGACCGAACCCAAGTGTTAAAAACACCGACCCTAAGTACTAAAACGAGCGAACCCAAGTGTGAAAACGATGATATTTTTTCAAAATCTTCATTTGCGCTGATATTGTGATTGATTCGGGTACAGTCCATGATTTTTAGTAAGAATCCAAAATTTCAGACGATTTTGTCCCATAGTGTCAAAGTTATGGCTTAACCTAATTTTGACAAAAAGCCCATAAAACGATGAAAATTTAGTATGAGGAAAATTTAAATTCTTCTTGTGGCTGATTTTGTGATTGATTCGGGTACAGACCATGATTCTTAGTAAGAATCAAAAATTTCAGTCGATTTGGTGCCATAGTGCGAAAGTTATGGCTGAACCTAATTTTGACAAAGTGCCCATAAAACGATGAAAATTTTTGTGTGAGGAAAATTAAAATTCTTCTTTTGGCTAATTTTGTGATTGATTCGGGTACAGATCATGATTCTTAGTAAGAATCAAAAATTTCAGTCGATTTGGTGCCATAGTGCGAAAGTTATGGCTGAACCTAATTTTGACAAAGTGCCCATAAAACGATGAAAATTTTTGTATGAGGAAAATTAAAATTCTTCTTTTGGCTAATTTTGTGATTGATTCGGGTACAGACCATGATTCTTAGTAAGAATCCAAAATTTCAGTCGATTTGGTGCCATAGTGCGAAAGTTATGGCTGAACCTAATTTTGACAAAGTGCCCATAAAACGATGAAAATTTTTGTATGAGAAAATAAAAATTCTTCTGTTGGCTCATTTTGTGATTGATTCGGGTACAGACCATGATTCTTAGTAAGAATCCAAATTTTCAGTCAATTTGGGGCCATAGGGCCGAAGTTTTGACCGAACCCAAGTGTTAAAAACACCGACCCTAAGTACTAAAACGAGCAAACCCAAGTGTGAAAACGATGATATTTTTTCAAAATCTTCATTTGCGCTGATATTGTGATTGATTCGGGTACAGTCCATGATTTTTAGTAAGAATCCAAAATTTCAGACGATTTTGTCCCATAGTGTCAAAGTTATGGCTTAACCTAATTTTGACAAAAAGCCCATAAAACGATGAAAATTTAGTATGAGGAAAATTTAAATTCTTCTTGTGGCTGATTTTGTGATTGATTCGGGTACAGACCATGATTCTTAGTAAGAATCCAAAATTTCAGTCGATTTAGTCCCATAGTGTCAAAGTTATGGCTGAACCTAATTTTGACAAAGTGCCCATAAAGCGATGAAAATTTAGTATGAGGAAAATTTAAATTCTTCTTGTGGCTGATTTTGTGATTGATTCGGGTACAGACCATGATTCTTAGTAAGAATCCAAAATTTCAGTCAATTAAGTCCCATAGTGTCAAAGTTATGGCTGAACCTTATTTTGACAAAGTGCCCATAAAGCGATGTAAATTTAGTATAAGGAAAATTAAAATTCTTCTTTTGGCTTATTTTGTGATTGATTCGGGTACAGACCATGATTCTTAGTAAGAATCCAAAATTTCAGTCAATTTGGGGCCAAAGGGCTGAAGTTATGACCGAACCCAAGTGTTAAAAACACCGACCCCAAGTACTAAAACGAGTGAACCCAAGTGTGAAAACGATGATATTTTTTTTAAATCTACATTTGCGCTGATATTGTGATTGATTCGGGTACAGATCATGATTCTTAGTAAGAATCAAATATTTCAGTCGATTTGGTGCCATAGTGCGAAAGTTATGGCTGAAACTAATTTTGACAAAGTGCCCATAAAACGATGAAAATTTTTGTATGAGGAAAATTTAAATTCTTCTTTTGGCTAATTTTGTGATTGATTCGGGTACAGTCCATGATTCTTTGTAAGAATCCAAAATTTCAGTCAATTTAGTGCCATAGGGCCGAAGTTATGACCGAACCCAAGTGTTAACAACACCGACCCCAAGTACTAAAACGAGTGAACCCAAGTGTTAAAACGATGATATTTTTTTAAAATCTTCATTTGCGCTGATATTGTGATTGATTCGGGTACAGACCATGATTCTTAGTAAGAATCCAAAATTTCAGTCGATTTGATGCCATAGTGCGAAAGTTATGGCTGAACCTAATTTTGACAAAGTGCCCATAAAACGATGAAAATTTTTGTATGAGGAAAATAAAAATTCTTCTTTTGGCTCATTTTGTGATTGATTCGGGTACAGACCATGATTCTTAGTAAGATTCCAAAATTTCAGTCTATTTGGTCCCATAGTGTCAAAGTTATGGCTGAACCTAATTTTGACAAAGTGCCCATAAAACGATGAAAATTTTTGTATGAGGAAAATTAAAATTCTTCTTTTGGCTAATTTTGTGATTGATTCGGGTACAGTCCATGATTCTTTGTAAGAATCCAAAATTTCAGTAAATTTAGTGCCATAGGGCCGAAGTTATGACCGAACCCAAGTGTTAACAACACCGACCCCAAGTACTTAAACGAGTGAACCCAAGTGTGAAAACGATGATATTTTTTTAAAATCTTCATTTGCGCTGATATTGTGATTGAGTCGGGTACAGACCATGATTCTTAGTAAGAATCCAAAATTTCAGTCGATTTGGTGCCATAGTGCGAAAGTTATGGCTGAACCTAATTTTGACAAAGTGCCCATAAAACGATGAAAATTTTTGTATGAGGAAAATAAAAATTCTTCCTTTGGCTCATTTTGTGATTGATTCGGGTACAGACCATGATTCTTAGAAAGAATCCAAAATTTCAGTCGATTTGGTGCCATAGTGCGAAAGTTATGGCTGAACCTTATTTTGACAAAGTGCCCATAAAACGATGAAAATTTTTTGTATGAGGAAAATAAAAATTCTTCTTTTGGCTAATTTTGTGATTGATTCGGGTACAGACCATGATTCTTAGTAAGAATCCAAAATTTCAGTCAATTTGGGGCCATAAGGCCGAAGTTATGACCGAACCCAAGTGTTAAAAACACCGACCCCAAGTACTAAAACGAGTGAACCCAAGTGTGAAAACGATGATATTTTTTTAAAATCCTCATTTGCGCTGATATTGTGACAGATTCGGGTACAGACCATGATTCTTAGTAAGAATCCAAATTTTCAGTCAATTTGGGGCCATAGGGCCGAAGTTATGACCGAACCCAAGTGTTAAAAACACCGACCCCAAGTACTAAAACGAGCAAACCCAAGTGTGAAAACGATGATATTTTTTCAAAATCTTCATTTGCGCTGATATTGTGATTGATTCGGGTACAGTCCATGATTTTTAGTAAGAATCCAAAATTTCAGACGATTTTGTCCCATAGTGTCAAAGTTATGGCTTAACCTAATTTTGACAAAAAGCCCATAAAACGATGAAAATTTAGTATGAGGAAAATTTAAATTCTTCTTGTGGCTGATTTTGTGATTGATTCGGGTACAGACCATGATTCTTAGTAAGAATCCAAAATTTCAGTCGATTTAGTCCCATAGTGTCAAAGTTATGGCTGAACCTAATTTTGACAAAGTGCCCATAAAGCGATGAAAATTTAGTATAAGGAAAATTAAAATTCTTCTTTTGGCTTATTTTGTGATTGATTCGGGTACAGATCATGATTCTTAGTAAGAATCAAAAATTTCAGTCGATTTGGTGCCATAGTGCGAAAGTTATGGCTGAACCTAATTTTGACAAAGTGCCCATAGAACGATGAAAATTTTTGTATGAGGAAAATAAAAATTCTTCTTTTGGCTAATTTTGTGATTGATTCGGGTACAGACCATGATTCTTAGTAAGAATCCAAAATTTCAGTCGATTTGGTGCCATAGTGCGAAAGTTATGGCTGAACCTAATTTTGACAAAGTGCCCACAAAACGATGAAAATTTTTGTATGAGGAAAATTAAAATTCTTCTTTTGGCTAATTTTGTGATTGATTCGGGTACAGACCATGATTCTTTGTAAGAATCCAAAATTTCAGTCAATTTGGGGCCATAGGGCTGAAGTTATGACCGAACCCAAGTGTTAAAAACACCGACCCCAAGTACTAAAACGAGCAAACCCAAGTGTGAAAACGATGATATTTTTTTAAAATCTTCATTTGCGCTGATATTGTGATTGATTCGGGTACAGACCATGATTCTTAGTAAGAATCCAAAATTTCAGTCGATTTGATGCCATAGTGCGAAAGTTATGGCTGAACCTAATTTTGACAAAGTGCCCATAAAACGATGAAAATTTTTGTATGAGGAAAATAAAAATTCTTCTTTTGGCTCATTTTGTGATTGATTCGGGTACAGACCATGATTCTTAGTAAGATTCCAAAATTTCAGTCTATTTGGTCCCATAGTGTCAAAGTTATGGCTGAACCTAATTATGACAAAGTGCCCATAAAACGATGAAAATTTAGTATAAGGAAAATTAAAATTCTTCTTTTGGCTAATTATGTGATTGATTCGGGTACAGTCCATTATTCTTTGTAAGAATCCAAAATTTCAGTCAATTTAGTGCCATAGGGCCGAAGTTATGACCGAACCCAAGTGTTAACAACACCGACCCCAAGTACTAAAACGAGTGAACCCAAGTGTGAAAACGATGATATTTTTTTAAAATCTTCATTTGTGCTGATATTGTGATTGAGTCGGGTACAGACCATGATTCTTAGTAAGAATCCAAAATTTCAGTCGATTTGGGGCCATAGGGCCGAAGTTATGACCGAACCCAAGTGTTAAAAACACCGACCCCAAGTACTAAAACGAGCAAACCCAAGTGTGAAAACGATGATATTTTTTCAAAATCTTCATTTGCGCTGATATTGTGATTGATTCGGGTACAGTCCATGATTTTTAGTAAGAATCCAAAATTTCAGACGATTTTGTCCCATAGTGTCAAAGTTATGGCTTAACCTAATTTTGACAAAAAGCCCATAAAACGATGAAAATTTAGTATGAGGAAAATTTAAATTCTTCTTGTGGCTGATTTTGTGATTGATTCGGGTACAGACCATGATTCTTAGTAAGAATCCAAAATTTCAGTCGATTTAGTCCCATAGTGTCAAAGTTATGGCTGAACCTAATTTTGACAAAGTGCCCATAAAGCGATGAAAATTTAGTATAAGGAAAATTAAAATTCTTCTTTTGGCTTATTTTGTGATTGATTCGGGTACAGATCATGATTCTTAGTAAGAATCAAAAATTTCAGTCGATTTGGTGCCATAGTGCGAAAGTTATGGCTGAACCTAATTTTGACAAAGTGCCCATAGAACGATGAAAATTTTTGTATGAGGAAAATAAAAATTCTTCTTTTGGCTAATTTTGTGATTGATTCGGGTACAGACCATGATTCTTAGTAAGAATCCAAAATTTCAGTCGATTTTGTGCCATAGTGCGAAAGTTATGGCTGAACCTAATTTTGACAAAGTGCCCACAAAACGATGAAAATTTTTGTATGAGGAAAATTAAAATTCTTCTTTTGGCTAATTTTGTGATTGATTCGGGTACAGACCATGATTCTTTGTAAGAATCCAAAATTTCAGTCAATTTGGGGCCATAGGGCTGAAGTTATGACCGAACCCAAGTGTTAAAAACACCGACCCCAAGTACTAAAACGAGCAAACCCAAGTGTGAAAACGATGATATTTTTTTAAAATCTTCATTTGCGCTGATATTGTGATTGATTCGGGTACAGACCATGATTCTTAGTAAGAATCCAAAATTTCAGACGATTTGGTGCCATAGTGCGAAAGTTATGGCTGAACCTAATTTTGACAAAAAGCCCATAAAACGATGAAAATTTTTGTATGAGGAAAATAAAAATTCTTCCTTTGGCTCATTTTGTGATTGATTCGGGTACAGACCATGATTCTTAGTAAGAATCCAAAATTTCAGTCGATTTGGTGCCATAGTGCGAAAGTTATGGCTGAACCTAATTTTGACAAAGTGCCCATAAAACGATGAAAATTTTTGTATGAGGAAAATAAAAATTCTTCTTTTGGCTCATTTTGTGATTGATTCGGGTACAGACCATGATTCTTAGTAAGAATCCAAATTTTCAGTCAATTTGGGGCCATAGGGCCGAAGTTATGACCGAACCCAAGTGTTAAAAACACCGACCCCAAGTACTAAAACGAGCGAACCCAAGTGTGAAAACGATGATATTTTTTCAAAATCTTCATTTGCGCTGAAATTGTGATTGATTCGGGTACAGACCATGATTCTTAGTAAGAATCCAAATTTTCAGTCAATTTGGGGCCTAAGGGCTGAAGTTATAACCGAACCCAAGTGTTAACAACACCGACCCCAAGTACTAAAACGAGTGAACCCAAGTGTGAAAACGATGATATTTTTTTAAAATCTTCATTTGCGCTGATATTGTGATTGATTCGGGTACAGTCCATGATTTTTAGTAAGAATCCAAAATTTCAGACGATTTTGTCCCAAAGTGTCAAAGTTATGGCTTAACCTTATTTTGACAAAAAGCCCATAAAACGATGAAAATTTAGTATGAGGAAAATATAAATTCTTCTTGTGGCTGATTTTGTGATTGATTCGGGTACAGACCATGATTCTTAGTAAGAATCCAAAATTTCAGTCGATTTAGTCCCATAGTGTCAAAGTTATGGCTGAACCTAATTTTGACAAAGTGCCCATAAAGCGATGTAAATTTAGTATAAGGAAAATTAAAATTCTTCTTTTGGCTTATTTTGTGATTGATTCGGGTACAGACCATGATTCTTAGTAAGAATCCAAAATTTCAGTCAATTTGGGGCCATAGGGCCGAAGTTATGACCGAACCCAAGTGTTAAAAACACCGACCCCAAGTACTAAAACGAGCGAACCCAAGTGTGAAAACGATGATATTTTTTTAAAATCTTCATTTGCGCTGATATTGTGATTGAGTCGGGTACAGACCATGATTCTTAGTAAGAATCCAAAATTTCAGTCGATTTGGTCCCATAGCGTCAAAGTTATGGCTGAACCTAATTTTGACAAAGTGCCCATAAAGCGATGTAAATTTAGTATAAGGAAAATTAAAATTCTTCTTTTGGCTTATTTTGTGATTGATTCGGGTACAGACCATGATTCTTAGTAAGAATCCAAAATTTCAGTCAATTTGGGGCCATAAGGCCGAAGTTATGACCGAAACCAAGTGTTAAAAACACCGACCCCAAGTACTAAAACGAGTGAACCCAAGTGTGAAAACGATGATATTTTTTTAAAATCCTCATTTGCGCTGATATTGTGACAGATTCGGGTACAGACCATGATTCTTAGTAAGAATCCAAATTTTCAGTCAATTTGGGGCCATAGGGCCGAAGTTATGACCGAACCCAAGTGTTAAAAACACCGACCCCAAGTACTAAAACGAGCGAACCCAAGTGTGAAAACGATGATATTTTTTTAAAATCTCCATTTGCGCTGATATTGTGATTGATTCGGGTACAGACCATGATTCTTAGTAAGAATCCAAAATTTCAGTCGATTTTGTGCCATAGTGCGAAAGTTATGGCTGAACCTAATTTTGACAAAGTGCCCACAAAACGATGAAAATTTTTGTATGAGGAAAAATAAAATTCTTCTTTTGGCTAATTTTGTGATTGATTCGGGTACAGAACATGATTCTTAGTAAGAATCCAAAATTTCAGTCGACTTGGTGCCATAGTGCGAAAGTTATGGCTGAACCTAATTTTGACAAAGTGCCCATAAAACGATGAAAATTTTTGTATGAGGAAAATAAAAATTCTTCTTTTGGCTAATTTTGTGATTGATTCGGGTACAGACCATGATTCTTAGTAAGAATCCAAATTTTCAGTCAATTTGGGGCCACATAGGGCCAAAGTTATGACCGAACCCAAGTGTTAAAAACACCGACCCCAAGTACTAAAACGAGCGAACCCAAGTGTGAAAACGATGATATTTTTTCAAAATCTTCATTTGCGCTGAAATTGTGATTGATTCGGGTACAGACCATGATTTTTAGTAAGAATCCAAAACTTCAGACGATTTTGTCCCATAGGGTCAAAGTTATGGCTTAACCTAATTTTGACAAAAAGCCCATAAAACGATGAAAATTTAGTATGAGGAAAATTTAAATTCTTCTTGTGGCTGATTTTGTGATTGATTCGGGTACAGACCATGATTCTTAGTAAGAATCCAAAATTTCAGTCAATTAAGTCCCATAGTGTCAAAGTTATGGCTGAACCTTATTTTGACAAAGTGCCCATAAAGCGATGTAAATTTAGTATAAGGAAAATTAAAATTCTTCTTTTGGCTTATTTTGTGATTGATTCGGGTACAGACCATGATTCTTAGTAAGAATCCAAAATTTCAGTCAATTTGGGGCCAAAGGGCTGAAGTTATGACCGAACCCAAGTGTTAAAAACACCGACCCCAAGTACTAAAACGAGTGAACCCAAGTGTGAAAACGATGATATTTTTTTTAAATCTACATTTGCGCTGATATTGTGATTGATTCGGGTACAGATCATGATTCTTAGTAAGAATCAAATATTTCAGTCGATTTGGTGCCATAGTGCGAAAGTTATGGCTGAACCTAATTTTGACAAAGTGCCCATAAAACGATGAAAATTTTTGTATGAGGAAAATTTAAATTCTTCTTTTGGCTAATTTTGTGATTGATTCGGGTACAGTCCATGATTCTTTGTAAGAATCCAAAATTTCAGTCAATTTAGTGCCATAGGGCCGAAGTTATGACCGAACCCAAGTGTTAACAACACCGACCCCAAGTACTAAAACGAGTGAACCCAAGTGTTAAAACGATGATATTTTTTTAAAATCTTCATTTGCGCTGATATTGTGATTGATTCGGGTACAGACCATGATTCTTAGTAAGAATCCAAAATTTCAGTCGATTTGATGCCATAGTGCGAAAGTTATGGCTGAACCTAATTTTGACAAAGTGCCCATAAAACGATGAAAATTTTTGTATGAGGAAAATAAAAATTCTTCTTTTGGCTCATTTTGTGATTGATTCGGGTACAGACCATGATTCTTAGTAAGATTCCAAAATTTCAGTCTATTTGGTCCCATAGTGTCAAAGTTATGGCTGAACCTAATTTTGACAAAGTGCCCATAAAACGATGAAAATTTTTGTATGAGGAAAATTAAAATTCTTCTTTTGGCTAATTTTGTGATTGATTCGGGTACAGTCCATGATTCTTTGTAAGAATCCAAAATTTCAGTAAATTTAGTGCCATAGGGCCGAAGTTATGACCGAACCCAAGTGTTAACAACACCGACCCCAAGTACTTAAACGAGTGAACCCAAGTGTGAAAACGATGATATTTTTTTAAAATCTTCATTTGCGCTGATATTGTGATTGAGTCGGGTACAGACCATGATTCTTAGTAAGAATCCAAAATTTCAGTCGATTTGGTGCCATAGTGCGAAAGTTATGGCTGAACCTAATTTTGACAAAGTGCCCATAAAACGATGAAAATTTTTGTATGAGGAAAATAAAAATTCTTCCTTTGGCTCATTTTGTGATTGATTCGGGTACAGACCATGATTCTTAGAAAGAATCCAAAATTTCAGTCGATTTGGTGCCATAGTGCGAAAGTTATGGCTGAACCTTATTTTGACAAAGTGCCCATAAAACGATGAAAATTTTTTGTATGAGGAAAATAAAAATTCTTCTTTTGGCTAATTTTGTGATTGATTCGGGTACAGACCATGATTCTTAGTAAGAATCCAAAATTTCAGTCAATTTGGGGCCATAAGGCCGAAGTTATGACCGAACCCAAGTGTTAAAAACACCGACCCCAAGTACTAAAACGAGTGAACCCAAGTGTGAAAACGATGATATTTTTTTAAAATCCTCATTTGCGCTGATATTGTGACAGATTCGGGTACAGACCATGATTCTTAGTAAGAATCCAAATTTTCAGTCAATTTGGGGCCATAGGGCCGAAGTTATGACCGAACCCAAGTGTTAAAAACACCGACCCCAAGTACTAAAACGAGCAAACCCAAGTGTGAAAACGATGATATTTTTTCAAAATCTTCATTTGCGCTGATATTGTGATTGATTCGGGTACAGTCCATGATTTTTAGTAAGAATCCAAAATTTCAGACGATTTTGTCCCATAGTGTCAAAGTTATGGCTTAACCTAATTTTGACAAAAAGCCCATAAAACGATGAAAATTTAGTATGAGGAAAATTTAAATTCTTCTTGTGGCTGATTTTGTGATTGATTCGGGTACAGACCATGATTCTTAGTAAGAATCCAAAATTTCAGTCGATTTAGTCCCATAGTGTCAAAGTTATGGCTGAACCTAATTTTGACAAAGTGCCCATAAAGCGATGAAAATTTAGTATAAGGAAAATTAAAATTCTTCTTTTGGCTTATTTTGTGATTGATTCGGGTACAGATCATGATTCTTAGTAAGAATCAAAAATTTCAGTCGATTTGGTGCCATAGTGCGAAAGTTATGGCTGAACCTAATTTTGACAAAGTGCCCATAGAACGATGAAAATTTTTGTATGAGGAAAATAAAAATTCTTCTTTTGGCTCATTTTGTGATTGATTCGGGTACAGACCATGATTCTTAGTAAGAATCCAAAATTTCAGTCGATTTGGTGCCATAGTGCGAAAGTTATGGCTGAACCTAATTTTGACAAAGTGCCCATAAAACGATGAAAATTTTTGTATGAGGAAAATAAAAATTCTTCTTTTGGCTCATTTTGTGATTGATTCGGGTACAGACCATGATTCTTAGTAAGATTCCAAAATTTCAGTCTATTTGGTCCCATAGTGTCAAAGTTATGGCTGAACCTAATTATGACAAAGTGCCCATAAAACGATGAAAATTTAGTATAAGGAAAATTAAAATTCTTCTTTTGGCTAATTATGTGATTGATTCGGGTACAGTCCATTATTCTTTGTAAGAATCCAAAATTTCAGTCAATTTAGTGCCATAGGGCCGAAGTTATGACCGAACCCAAGTGTTAACAACACCGACCCCAAGTACTAAAACGAGTGAACCCAAGTGTGAAAACGATGATATTTTTTTAAAATCTTCATTTGTGCTGATATTGTGATTGATTCGGGTACAGACCATGATTCTTAGTAAGAATCCAAAATTTCAGACGATTTGGTGCCATAGTGCGAAAGTTATGGCTGAACCTAATTTTGACAAAAAGCCCATAAAACGATGAAAATTTTTGTATGAGGAAAATAAAAATTCTTCCTTTGGCTCATTTTGTGATTGATTCGGGTACAGACCATGATTCTTAGTAAGAATCCAAAATTTCAGTCGATTTGGTGCCATAGTGCGAAAGTTATGGCTGAACCTAATTTTGACAAAGTGCCCATAAAACGATGAAAATTTTTGTATGAGGAAAATAAAAATTCTTCTTTTGGCTCATTTTGTGATTGATTCGGGTACAGACCATGATTCTTAGTAAGATTCCAAAATTTCAGTCTATTTGGTCCCATAGTGTCAAAGTTATGGCTGAACCTAATTATGACAAAGTGCCCATAAAACGATGAAAATTTAGTATAAGGAAAATTAAAATTCTTCTTTTGGCTAATTATGTGATTGATTCGGGTACAGTCCATTATTCTTTGTAAGAATCCAAAATTTCAGTCAATTTAGTGCCATAGGGCCGAAGTTATGACCGAACCCAAGTGTTAACAACACCGACCCCAAGTACTAAAACGAGTGAACCCAAGTGTGAAAACGATGATATTTTTTTAAAATCTTCATTTGTGCTGATATTGTGATTGATTCGGGTACAGACCATGATTCTTAGTAAGAATCCAAAATTTCAGACGATTTGGTGCCATAGTGCGAAAGTTATGGCTGAACCTAATTTTGACAAAAAGCCCATAAAACGATGAAAATTTTTGTATGAGGAAAATAAAAATTCTTCCTTTGGCTCATTTTGTGATTGATTCGGGTACAGACCATGATTCTTAGTAAGAATCCAAAATTTCAGTCGATTTGGTGCCATAGTGCGAAAGTTATGGCTGAACCTAATTTTGACAAAGTGCCCATAAAACGATGAAAATTTTTGTATGAGGAAAATAAAAATTCTTCTTTTGGCTCATTTTGTGATTGATTCGGGTACAGACCATGATTCTTAGTAAGAATCCAAATTTTCAGTCAATTTGGGGCCATAGGGCCGAAGTTATGACCGAACCCAAGTGTTAAAAACACCGACCCCAAGTACTAAAACGAGCGAACCCAAGTGTGAAAACGATGATATTTTTTCAAAATCTTCATTTGCGCTGAAATTGTGATTGATTCGGGTACAGACCATGATTCTTAGTAAGAATCCAAATTTTCAGTCAATTTGGGGCCCAAGGGCTGAAGTTATAACCGAACCCAAATGTTAACAACACCGACCCCAAGTACTAAAACGAGTGAACCCAAGTGTGAAAACGATGATATTTTTTTAAAATCTACATTTGCGCTGATATTGTGATTGATTCGGGTACAGTCCATGATTTTTAGTAAGAATCCAAAATTTCAGACGATTTTGTCCCAAAGTGTCAAAGTTATGGCTTAACCTTATTTTGACAAAAAGCCCATAAAACGATGAAAATTTAGTATGAGGAAAATATAAATTCTTCTTGTGGCTGATTTTGTGATTGATTCGGGTACAGACCATGATTCTTAGTAAGAATCCAAAATTTCAGTCGATTTAGTCCCATAGTGTCAAAGTTATGGCTGAACCTAATTTTGACAAAGTGCCCATAAAGCGATGTAAATTTAGTATAAGGAAAATTAAAATTCTTCTTTTGGCTTATTTTGTGATTGATTCGGGTACAGACCATGATTCTTAGTAAGAATCCAAAATTTCAGTCAATTTGGGGCCATAGGGCCGAAGTTATGACCGAACCCAAGTGTTAAAAACACCGACCCCAAGTACTAAAACGAGCGAACCCAAGTGTGAAAACGATGATATTTTTTTAAAATCTTCATTTGCGCTGATATTGTGATTGAGTCGGGTACAGACCATGATTCTTAGTAAGAATCCAAAATTTCAGTCGATTTGGTCCCATAGCGTCAAAGTTATGGCTGAACCTAATTTTGACAAAGTGCCCATAAAGCGATGTAAATTTAGTATAAGGAAAATTAAAATTCTTCTTTTGGCTTATTTTGTGATTGATTCGGGTACAGACCATGATTCTTAGTAAGAATCCAAAATTTCAGTCAATTTGGGGCCATAAGGCCGAAGTTATGACCGAACCCAAGTGTTAAAAACACCGACCCCAAGTACTAAAACGAGTGAACCCAAGTGTGAAAACGATGATATTTTTTTAAAATCCTCATTTGCGCTGATATTGTGACAGATTCGGGTACAGACCTTGATTCTTAGTAAGAATCCAAATTTTCAGTCAATTTGGGGCCATAGGGCCGAAGTTATGACCGAACCCAAGTGTTAAAAACACCGACCCCAAGTACTAAAACGAGCGAACCCAAGTGTGAAAACGATGATATTTTTTTAAAATCTCCATTTGCGCTGATATTGTGATTGATTCGGGTACAGACCATGATTCTTAGTAAGAATCCAAAATTTCAGTCGATTTTGTGCCATAGTGCGAAAGTTATGGCTGAACCTAATTTTGACAAAGTGCCCACAAAACGATGAAAATTTT
Organism: Limnephilus lunatus; assembly: GCA_917563855.2. Lineage (NCBI taxonomy): Eukaryota > Metazoa > Arthropoda > Insecta > Trichoptera > Limnephilidae > Limnephilus > Limnephilus lunatus. Next base: position 37,077,740 of record OU830601.1, read on the forward strand.
TGTATGAGGAAAAATAAAATTCTTCTTTTGGCTAATTTTGTGATTGATTCGGGTACAGAACATGATTCTTAGTAAGAATCCAAAATTTCAGTCGACTTGGTGCCATAGTGCGAAAGTTATGGCTGAACCTAATTTTGACAAAGTGCCCATAAAACGATGAAAATTTTTGTATGAGGAAAATAAAAATTCTTCTTTTGGCTAATTTTGTGATTGATTCGGGTACAGACCATGATTCTTAGTAAGAATCCAAATTTTCAGTCAATTTGGGGCCACATAGGGCCAAAGTTATGACCGAACCCAAGTGTTAAAAACACCGACCCCAAGTACTAAAACGAGCGAACCCAAGTGTGAAAACGATGATATTTTTTCAAAATCTTCATTTGCGCTGAAATTGTGATTGATTCGGGTACAGACCATGATTCTTAGTAAGAATCCAAATTTTCAGTCAATTTGGGGCCATAGGGCCGAAGTTATGACCGAACCCAAGTGTTAAAAACACCGACCCTAAGTACTAAAACGAGCAAACCCAAGTGTGAAAACGATGATATTTTTTCAAAATCTTCATTTGCGCTGATATTGTGATTGATTCGGGTACAGACCATGATTCTTAGTAAGAATCCAAAATTTCAGTCGATTTTGTGCCATAGTGCGAAAGTTATGGCTGAACCTAATTTTGACAAAGTGCCCACAAAACGATGAAAATTTTTGTATGAGGAAAATAAAAATTCTTCTTTTGGCTAATTTTGTGATTGATTCGGGTACAGACCATGATTCTTAGTAAGAATCCAAAATTTCAGTCGATTTGGTGCCATAGTGCGAAAGTTATGGCTGAACCTAATTTTGACAAAGTGCCCATAAAACGATGAAAATTTTTGTATGAGAAAATAAAAATTCTTCTGTTGGCTCATTTTGTGATTGATTCGGGTACAGACCATGATTCTTAGTAAGAATCCAAATTTTCAGTCAATTTGGGGCCATAGGGCCGAAGTTTTGACCGAACCCAAGTGTTAAAAACACCGACCCTAAGTACTAAAACGAGCGAACCCAAGTGTGAAAACGATGATATTTTTTCAAAATCTTCATTTGCGCTGATATTGTGATTGATTCGGGTACAGTCCATGATTTTTAGTAAGAATCCAAAATTTCAGACGATTTTGTCCCATAGTGTCAAAGTTATGGCTTAACCTAATTTTGACAAAAAGCCCATAAAACGATGAAAATTTAGTATGAGGAAAATTTAAATTCTTCTTGTGGCTGATTTTGTGATTGATTCGGGTACAGACCATGATTCTTAGTAAGAATCCAAAATTTCAGTCGATTTAGTCCCATAGTGTCAAAGTTATGGCTGAACCTAATTTTGACAAAGTGCCCATAAAGCGATGAAAATTTAGTATAAGGAAAATTAAAATTCTTCTTTTGGCTTATTTTGTGATTGATTCGGGTACAGATCATGATTCTTAGTAAGAATCAAAAATTTCAGTCGATTTGGTGCCATAGTGCGAAAGTTATGGCTGAACCTAATTTTGACAAAGTGCCCATAAAACGATGAAAATTTAGTATAAGGAAAATTAAAATTCTTCTTTTGGCTTATTTTGTGATTGATTCGGGTACAGACCATGATTCTTAGTAAGAATCCAAAATTTCAGTCGATTTGGTGCCATAGTGCGAAAGTTATGGCTGAACCTAATTTTGACAAAGTGCCCATAAAACGATGAAAATTTTTGTATGAGAAAATAAAAATTCTTCTGTTGGCTCATTTTGTGATTGATTCGGGTACAGACCATGATTCTTAGTAAGAATCCAAATTTTCAGTCAATTTAGTGCCATAGGGCCGAAGTTATGACCGAACCCAAGTGTTAACAACACCGACCCCAAGTACTAAAACGAGTGAACCGAAGTGTGAAAACGATGATATTTTTTTAAATCTTCATTTGCGCTGATATTGTGATTGATTCGGGTACAGACCATGATTCTTAGTAAGAATCCAAAATTTCAGTCGATTTTGTGCCATAGTGCGAAAGTTATGGCTGAACCTAATTTTGACAAAGTGCCCACAAAACGATGAAAATTTTTGTATGAGGAAAATAAAATTCTTCTTTTGGCTAATTTTGTGATTGATTCGGGTACAGACCATGATTTTTAGTAAGAATCCAAAATTTCAGTCGATTTGGTGCCATAGTGCGAAAGTTATGGCTGAACCTAATTTTGACAAAGTGCCCATAAAACGATGAAAATTTTTGTATGAGAAAATAAAAATTCTTCTGTTGGCTCATTTTGTGATTGATTCGGGTACAGACCATGATTCTTAGTAAGAATCCAAATTTTCAGTCAATTTGGGGCCATAGGGCCGAAGTTATGACCGAACCCAAGTGTTAAAAACACCGACCCTAAGTACTAAAACGAGCAAACCCAAGTGTGAAAACGATGATATTTTTTCAAAATCTTCATTTGCGCTGATATTGTGATTGATTCGGGTACAGTCCATGATTTTTAGTAAGAATCCAAAATTTCAGACGATTTTGTCCCATAGTGTCAAAGTTATGGCTTAACCTAATTTTGACAAAAAGCCCATAAAACGATGAAAATTTAGTATGAGGAAAATTTAAATTCTTCTTGTGGCTGATTTTGTGATTGATTCGGGTACAGACCATGATTCTTAGTAAGAATCAAAAATTTCAGTCGATTTGGTGCCATAGTGCGAAAGTTATGGCTGAACCTAATTTTGACAAAGTGCCCATAAAACGATGAAAATTTTTGTGTGAGGAAAATTAAAATTCTTCTTTTGGCTAATTTTGTGATTGATTCGGGTACAGATCATGATTCTTAGTAAGAATCAAAAATTTCAGTCGATTTGGTGCCATAGTGCGAAAGTTATGGCTGAACCTAATTTTGACAAAGTGCCCATAAAACGATGAAAATTTTTGTATGAGGAAAATTAAAATTCTTCTTTTGGCTAATTTTGTGATTGATTCGGGTACAGACCATGATTCTTAGTAAGAATCCAAAATTTCAGTCGATTTGGTGCCATAGTGCGAAAGTTATGGCTGAACCTAATTTTGACAAAGTGCCCATAAAACGATGAAAATTTTTGTATGAGAAAATAAAAATTCTTCTGTTGGCTCATTTTGTGATTGATTCGGGTACAGACCATGATTCTTAGTAAGAATCCAAATTTTCAGTCAATTTGGGGCCATAGGGCCGAAGTTTTGACCGAACCCAAGTGTTAAAAACACCGACCCTAAGTACTAAAACGAGCAAACCCAAGTGTGAAAACGATGATATTTTTTCAAAATCTTCATTTGCGCTGATATTGTGATTGATTCGGGTACAGACCATGATTCTTAGTAAGAATCCAAAATTTCAGTCGATTTTGTGCCATAGTGCGAAAGTTATGGCTGAACCTAATTTTTACAAAGTGCCCACAAAACGATGAAAATTTTTGTATGAGGAAAATTAAAATTCTTCTTTTGGCTAATTTTGTGATTGATTCGGGTACAGACCATGATTCTTAGTAAGAATCCAAAATTTCAGTCGATTTGGTGCCATAGTGCGAAAGTTATGGCTGAACCTAATTTTGACAAAGTGCCCATAAAACGATGAAAATTTTTGTATGAGAAAATAAAAATTCTTCTGTTGGCTCATTTTGTGATTGATTCGGGTACAGACCATGATTCTTAGTAAGAATCCAAATTTTCAGTCAATTTGGGGCCATAGGGCCGAAGTTATGACCGAACCCAAGTGTTAAAAACACCGACCCTAAGTACTAAAACGAGCGAACCCAAGTGTGAAAACGATGATATTTTTTCAAAATCTTCATTTGCGCTGATATTTTGATTGATTCGGGTACAGTCCATGATTTTTAGTAAGAATCCAAAATTTCAGACGATTTTGTCCCATAGTGTCAAAGTTATGGCTTAACCTAATTTTGACAAAAAGCCCATAAAACGATGAAAATTTAGTATGAGGAAAATTTAAATTCTTCTTGTGGCTGATTTTGTGATTGATTCGGGTACAGACCATGATTCTTAGTAAGAATCCAAAATTTCAGTCGATTTAGTCCCATAGTGTCAAAGTTATGGCTGAACCTAATTTTGACAAAGTGCCCATAAAGCGATGAAAATTTAGTATAAGGAAAATTAAAATTCTTCTTTTGGCTTATTTTGTGATTGATTCGGGTACAGATCATGATTCTTAGTAAGAATCAAAAATTTCAGTCGATTTGGTGCCATAGTGCGAAAGTTATGGCTGAACCTAATTTTGACAAAGTGCCCATAAAACGATGAAAATTTTTGTATGAGGAAAATTAAAATTCTTCTTTTGGCTAATTTTGTGATTGATTCGGGTACAGATCATGATTCTTAGTAAGAATCAAAAATTTCAGTCGATTTGGTGCCATAGTGCGAAAGTTATGGCTGAACCTAATTTTGACAAAGTGTCCACAAAACGATGAAAATTTTTGTATGAGGAAAATTAAAATTCTTCTTTTGGCTAATTTTGTGATTGATTCGGGAACAGTCCATTTATTCTTTGTAAGAATCCAAAATTTCAGTCAATTTAGTGCCATAGGGCCGAAGTTATGACCGAACCCAAGTGTTAACAACACCGACCCCAAGTACTAAAACTAGTGAACCCAAGTGTGAAAACGATGATATTTTTTTAAAATCTTCATTTGCGCTGATATTGTGATTGATTCGGGTACAGACCATGATTCTTAGTAAGAATCCAAATTTTCAGTCAATTTGGGGCCTAAGGGCTGAAGTTATAACCGAACCCAAGTGTTAACAACACCGACCCCAAGTACTAAAACGAGTGAACCCAAGTGTGAAAACGATGATATTTTTTTAAAATCTTCATTTGCGCTGATATTGTGATTGATTCGGGTACAGACCATGATTCTTAGTAAGAATCCAAAATTTCAGTCGATTTGGTGCCATAGTGCGAAAGTTATGGCTGAACCTAATTTTGACAAAGTGCCCATAAAACGATGAAAATTTTTGTATGAGAAAATAAAAATTCTTCTGTTGGCTCATTTTGTGATTGATTCGGGTACAGACCATGATTCTTAGTAAGAATCCAAATTTTCAGTCAATTTGGGGCCATAGGGCCGAAGTTATGACCGAACCCAAGTGTTAAAAACACCGACCCTAAGTACTAAAACGAGCGAACCCAAGTGTGAAAACGATGATATTTTTTCAAAATCTTCATTTGCGCTGATATTTTGATTGATTCGGGTACAGTCCATGATTTTTAGTAAGAATCCAAAATTTCAGACGATTTTGTCCCATAGTGTCAAAGTTATGGCTTAACCTAATTTTGACAAAAAGCCCATAAAACGATGAAAATTTAGTATGAGGAAAATTTAAATTCTTCTTGTGGCTGATTTTGTGATTGATTCGGGTACAGACCATGATTCTTAGTAAGAATCCAAAATTTCAGTCGATTTAGTCCCATAGTGTCAAAGTTATGGCTGAACCTAATTTTGACAAAGTGCCCATAAAGCGATGAAAATTTAGTATAAGGAAAATTAAAATTCTTCTTTTGGCTTATTTTGTGATTGATTCGGGTACAGATCATGATTCTTAGTAAGAATCAAAAATTTCAGTCGATTTGGTGCCATAGTGCCAAAGTTATGGCTGAACCTAATTTTGACAAAGTGCCCATAAAACGATGAAAATTTTTGTATGAGGAAAATTAAAATTCTTCTTTTGGCTAATTTTGTGATTGATTCGGGTACAGATCATGATTCTTAGTAAGAATCAAAAATTTCAGTCGATTTGGTGCCATAGTGCGAAAGTTATGGCTGAACCTAATTTTGACAAAGTGCCCATAAAACGATGAAAATTTTTGTATGAGGAAAATTAAAATTCTTCTTTTGGCTAATTTTGTGATTGATTCGGGAACAGTCCATTTATTCTTTGTAAGAATCCAAAATTTCAGTCAATTTAGTGCCATAGGGCCGAAGTTATGACCGAACCCAAGTGTTAACAACACCGACCCCAAGTACTAAAACTAGTGAACCCAAGTGTGAAAACGATGATATTTTTTTAAAATCTTCATTTGCGCTGATATTGTGATTGATTCGGGTACAGACCATGATTCTTAGTAAGAATCCAAATTTTCAGTCAATTTGGGGCCTAAGGGCTGAAGTTATGACCGAACCCAAGTGTTAACAACACCGACCCCAAGTACTAAAACGAGTGAACCCAAGTGTGAAAACGATGATATTTTTTTAAAATCTTCATTTGCGCTGATATTGTGATTGATTCGGGTACAGACCATGATTCTTAGTAAGAATCCAAAATTTCAGTCGATTTTGTGCCATAGTGCGAAAGTTATGGCTGAACCTAATTTTGACAAAGTGCCCACAAAACGATGAAAATTTTTGTATGAGGAAAATTAAAATTCTTCTTTTGGCTAATTTTGTGATTGATTCGGGTACAGACCATGATTCTTAGTAAGAATCCAAAATTTCAGTCGATTTGGTGCCATAGTGCGAAAGTTATGGCTGAACCTAATTTTGACAAAGTGCCCATAAAACGATGAAAATTTTTGTATGAGAAAATAAAAATTCTTCTGTTGGCTCATTTTGTGATTGATTCGGGTACAGACCATGATTCTTAGTAAGAATCCAAATTTTCAGTCAATTTGGGGCCATAGGGCCGAAGTTATGACCGAACCCAAGTGTTAAAAACACCGACCCTAAGTACTAAAACGAGCAAACCCAAGTGTGAAAACGATGATATTTTTTCAAAATCTTCATTTGCGCTGATATTTTGATTGATTCGGGTACAGTCCATGATTTTTAGTAAGAATCCAAAATTTCAGACGATTTTGTCCCATAGTGTCAAAGTTATGGCTTAACCTAATTTTGACAAAAAGCCCATAAAACGATGAAAATTTAGTATGAGGAAAATTTAAATTCTTCTTGTGGCTGATTTTGTGATTGATTCGGGTACAGACCATGATTCTTAGTAAGAATCCAAAATTTCAGTCGATTAAGTCCCATAGTGTCAAAGTTATGGCTGAACCTAATTTTGACAAAGTGCCCATAAAGCGATGAAAATTTAGTATAAGGAAAATTAAAATTCTTCTTTTGGCTTATTTTGTGATTGATTCGGGTACAGATCATGATTCTTAGTAAGAATCAAAAATTTCAGTCGATTTGGTGCCATAGTGCGAAAGTTATGGCTGAACCTAATTTTGACAAAGTGCCCATAAAACGATGAAAATTTTTGTATGAGGAAAATTTAAATTCTTCTTGTGGCTGATTTTGTGATTGATTCGGGTACAGACCATGATTCTTAGTAAGAATCCAAAATTTCAGTCGATTTAGTCCCATAGTGTCAAAGTTATGGCTGAACCTAATTTTGACAAAGTGCCCATAAAGCGATGAAAATTTAGTATAAGGAAAATTAAAATTCTTCTTTTGGCTTATTTTGTGATTGATTCGGGTACAGATCATGATTCTTAGTAAGAATCAAAAATTTCAGTCGATTTGGTGCCATAGTGCGAAAGTTATGGCTGAACCTAATTTTGACAAAGTGCCCATAAAACGATGAAAATTTTTGTATGAGGAAAATTAAAATTCTTCTTTTGGCTAATTTTGTGATTGATTCGGGTACAGATCATGATTCTTAGTAAGAATCAAAAATTTCAGTCGATTTGGTGCCATAGTGCGAAAGTTATGGCTGAACCTAATTTTGACAAAGTGCCCATAAAACGATGAAAATTTTTGTATGAGGAAAATTAAAATTCTTCTTTTGGCTAATTTTGTGATTGATTCGGGAACAGTCCATTTATTCTTTGTAAGAATCCAAAATTTCAGTCAATTTAGTGCCATAGGGCCGAAGTTATGACCGAACCCAAGTGTTAACAACACCGACCCCAAGTACTAAAACTAGTGAACCCAAGTGTGAAAACGATGATATTTTTTTAAAATCTTCATTTGCGCTGATATTGTGATTGATTCGGGTACAGACCATGATTCTTAGTAAGAATCCAAATTTTCAGTCAATTTGGGGCCTAAGGGCTGAAGTTATGACCGAACCCAAGTGTTAACAACACCGACCCCAAGTACTAAAACGAGTGAACCCAAGTGTGAAAACGATGATATTTTTTTAAAATCTTCATTTGCGCTGATATTGTGATTGATTCGGGTACAGACCATGATTCTTAGTAAGAATCCAAAATTTCAGTCGATTTTGTGCCATAGTGCGAAAGTTATGGCTGAACCTAATTTTGACAAAGTGCCCACAAAACGATGAAAATTTTTGTATGAGGAAAATTAAAATTCTTCTTTTGGCTAATTTTGTGATTGATTCGGGTACAGACCATGATTCTTAGTAAGAATCCAAAATTTCAGTCGATTTGGTGCCATAGTGCGAAAGTTATGGCTGAACCTAATTTTGACAAAGTGCCCATAAAACGATGAAAATTTTTGTATGAGAAAATAAAAATTCTTCTGTTGGCTCATTTTGTGATTGATTCGGGTACAGACCATGATTCTTAGTAAGAATCCAAATTTTCAGTCAATTTGGGGCCATAGGGCCGAAGTTATGACCGAACCCAAGTGTTAAAAACACCGACCCTAAGTACTAAAACGAGCAAACCCAAGTGTGAAAACGATGATATTTTTTCAAAATCTTCATTTGCGCTGATATTTTGATTGATTCGGGTACAGTCCATGATTTTTAGTAAGAATCCAAAATTTCAGACGATTTTGTCCCATAGTGTCAAAGTTATGGCTTAACCTAATTTTGACAAAGTGCCCATAAAACGATGAAAATTGAGTATGAGGAAAATTTAAATTCTTCTTGTGGCTGATTTTGTGATTGATTCGGGTACAGACCATGATTCTTAGTAAGAATCCAAAATTTCAGTCGATTAAGTCCCATAGTGTCAAAGTTATGGCTGAACCTAATTTTGACAAAGTGCCCATAAAGCGATGAAAATTTAGTATAAGGAAAATTAAAATTCTTCTTTTGGCTTATTTTGTGATTGATTCGGGTACAGATCATGATTCTTAGTAAGAATCAAAAATTTCAGTCGATTTGGTGCCATAGTGCGAAAGTTATGGCTGAACCTAATTTTGACAAAGTGCCCATAAAACGATGAAAATTTTTGTATGAGGAAAATTAAAATTCTTCTTTTGGCTAATTTTGTGATTGATTCGGGTACAGATCATGATTCTTAGTAAGAATCAAAAATTTCAGTCGATTTGGTGCCATAGTGCGAAAGTTATGGCTGAACCTAATTTTGACAAAGTGCCCATAAAACGATGAAAATTTTTGTATGAGGAAAATTAAAATTCTTCTTTTGGCTAATTTTGTGATTGATTCGGGAACAGTCCATTTATTCTTTGTAAGAATCCAAAATTTCAGTCAATTTAGTGCCATAGGGCCGAAGTTATGACCGAACCCAAGTGTTAACAACACCGACCCCAAGTACTAAAACTAGTGAACCCAAGTGTGAAAACGATGATATTTTTTTAAAATCTTCATTTGCGCTGATATTGTGATTGATTCGGGTACAGACCATGATTCTTAGTAAGAATCCAAATTTTCAGTCAATTTGGGGCCTAAGGGCTGAAGTTATGACCGAACCCAAGTGTTAACAACACCGACCCCAAGTACTAAAACGAGTGAACCCAAGTGTGAAAACGATGATATTTTTTTAAAATCTTCATTTGCGCTGATATTGTGATTGATTCGGGTACAGACCATGATTCTTAGTAAGAATCCAAAATTTCAGTCGATTTTGTGCCATAGTGCGAAAGTGATGGCTGAACCTAATTTTGACAAAGTGCCCACAAAACGATGAAAATTTTTGTATGAGGAAAATTAAAATTCTTCTTTTGGCTAATTTTGTGATTGATTCGGGTACAGACCATGATTCTTAGTAAGAATCCAAAATTTCAGTCGATTTGGTGCCATAGTGCGAAAGTTATGGCTGAACCTAATTTTGACAAAGTGCCCATAAAACGATGAAAATTTTTGTATGAGAAAATAAAAATTCTTCTGTTGGCTCATTTTGTGATTGATTCGGGTACAGACCATGATTCTTAGTAAGAATCCAAATTTTCAGTCAATTTGGGGCCATAGGGCCGAAGTTTTGACCGAACCCAAGTGTTAAAAACACCGACCCTAAGTACTAAAACGAGCAAACCCAAGTGTGAAAACGATGATATTTTTTCAAAATCTTCATTTGCGCTGATATTGTGATTGATTCGGGTACAGTCCATGATTTTTAGTAAGAATCCAAAATTTCAGACGATTTTGTCCCATAGTGTCAAAGTTATGGCTTAACCTAATTTTGACAAAAAGCCCATAAAACGATGAAAATTTAGTATGAGGAAAATTTAAATTCTTCTTTTAGCTTATTTTGTGATTGATTCGGGTACAGATCATGATTCTTAGTAAGAATAAAAAATTTCAGTCGATTTGGTGCCATAGTGCGAAAGTTATGGCTGAACCTAATTTTGACAAAGTGCCCATAAAACGATGAAAATTTTTGTATGAGGAAAATTAAAATTCTTCTTTCGGCTAATTTTGTGATTGATTCGGGTACAGACCATGATTCTTAGTAAGAATCCAAAATTTCAGTCGATTTGGTGCCATAGTGCGAAAGTTATGGCTGAACCTAATTTTGACAAAGTGCCCATAAAACGATGAAAATTTTTGTATGAGAAAATAAAAATTCTTCTGTTGGCTCATTTTGTGATTGATTCGGGTACAGACCATGATTCTTAGTAAGAATCCAAATTTTCAGTCAATTTGGGGCCATAGGGCCGAAGTTATGACCGAACCCAAGTGTTAAAAACACCGACCCTAAGTACTAAAACGAGCAAACCCAAGTGTGAAAACGATGATATTTTTTCAAAATCTTCATTTGCGCTGATATTGTGATTGATTCGGGTACAGTCCATGATTTTTAGTAAGAATCCAAAATTTCAGACGATTTAGTCCCATAGTGTCAAAGTTATGGCTGAACCTAATTTTGACAAAGTGCCCATAAAGCGATGAAAATTTAGTATAAGGAAAATTAAAATTCTTCTTTTGGCTTATTTTGTGATTGATTCGGGTACAGATCATGATTCTTAGTAAGAATCAAAAATTTCAGTCGATTTGGTGCCATAGTGCGAAAGTTATGGCTGAACCTAATTTTGACAAAGTGCCCATAAAACGATGAAAATTTTTGTATGAGGAAAATTAAAATTCTTCTTTTGGCTAATTTTGTGATTGATTCGGGTACAGATCATGATTCTTAGTAAGAATCAAAAATTTCAGTCGATTTGGTGCCATAGTGCGAAAGTTATGGCTGAACCTAATTTTGACAAAGTGCCCATAAAACGATGAAAATTTTTGTATGAGGAAAATTAAAATTCTTCTTTTGGCTAATTTTATGATTGATTCGGGAACAGTCCATTATTCTTTGTAAGAATCCAAAATTTCAGTCAATTTAGTGCCATAGGGCCGAAGTTATGACCGAACCCAAGTGTTAACAACACCGACCCCAAGTACTAAAACTAGTGAACCCAAGTGTGAAAACGATGATATTTTTTTAAAATCTTCATTTGCGCTGATATTGTGATTGAGTCGGGTACAGACCATGATTCTTAGTAAGAATCCAAAATTTCAGTCGATTTGGTCCCATAGCGTCAAAGTTATGGCTGAACCTAATTTTGACAAAGTGCCCATAAAACGATGAAAATTTTTGTATGAGGAAAATTAAAATTCTTCTTTTGGCTAATTTTGTGATTGATTCGGGTACAGACCATGATTCTTTGTAAGAATCCAAAATTTCAGTCAATTTAGTGCCATAGGGCCGAAGTTATGACCGAACCCAAGTGTTAACAACACCGACCCCAAGTACTAAAACGAGTGAACCGAAGTGTGAAAACGATGATATTTTTTTAAAATCTTCATTTGCGCTGATATTGTGATTGATTCGGGTACAGACCATGATTCTTAGTAAGAATCCAAATTTTCAGTCAATTTGGGGCCAAAGGGCTGAAGTTATGACCGAACCCAAATGTTAACAACACCGACCCCAAGTACTAAAACGAGTGAACCCAAGTGTGAAATCGATGATATTTTTTTAAAATCTTCATTTGCGCTGATATTGTGATTGATTCGGGTACAGACCATGATTCTTAGTAAGAATCCAAATTTTCAGTCAATTTGGGGCCAAAGGGCTGAAGTAATGACCGAACCCAAGTGTTAACAACACCGACCCCAAGTACTAAAACGAGTGAACCCAAGTGTGAAAACGATGATATTTTTTTTAAATCTTCATTTGCGCTGATATTGTGATTGATTCGGGTACAGACCATGATTCTTAGTGAGAATCCAAAATTTCAGTCGATTTTGTGCCATAGTACGAAAGTTATGGCTGAACCTAATTTTGACAAAGTGCCCACAAAACGATGAAAATTTTTGTATGAGGAAAATTAAAATTCTTCTTTTGGCTCATTTTATGATTGATTCGGGTACAGACCATGATTCTTAGTAAGAATCCAAATTTTCAGTCAATTTGGGGCCATAGGGCCGAAGATATGACCGAACCCAAGTGTTAAAAACACCGACCCCAAGTACTAAAACGAGCGAACCCAAGTGTGAAAACGATGATATTTTTTCAAAATCTTCATTTGCGCTGAAATTGTGATTGATTCGGGTACAGACCATGATTCTTAGTAAGAATCCAAATTTTCAGTCAATTTGGGGCCATAGCGCCGAAGTAATGACCGAAACCAAGTGTTAAAAACAACGACCCTAAGTACTAAAACGAGCGAACCCAAGTGTGAAAACGATGATATTTTTTCAAAATCTTCATTTGCGCTGATATTGTGATTGATTCGGGTACAGTCCATGATTTTTAGTAAGAATCCAAAATTTCAGACGATTTTGTCCCATAGTGTCAAAGTTATGGCTTAACCTAATTTTGACAAAAAGCCCATAAAACGATGAAAATTTAGTATGAGGAAAATTTAAATTCTTCTTGTGGCTGATTTTGTGATTGATTCGGGTACAGACCATGATTCTTAGTAAGAATCCAAAATTTCAGTCGATTTAGTCCCATAGTGTCAAAGTTATGGCTGAACCTAATTTTGACAAAGTGCCCATAAAGCGATGTAAATTTAGTATAAGGAAAATTAAAATTCTTCTTTTGGCTTATTTTGTGATTGATTCGGGTACAGACCATGATTCTTAGTAAAAATCCAAAATTTCAGTCAATTTGGGGCCATAGGGCCGAAGTTATGACCGAACCCAAGTGTTAAAAACACCGACCCCAAGTACTAAAATGAGCGAACCCAAGTGTGAAAACGATGATATTTTTTTTAAATCTTCATTTGCGCTGATATTGTGATTGAGTCGGGTACAGACCATGATTCTTAGTAAGAATCCAAAATTTCAGTCGATTTGGTGCCAAAGGGCCGAAGTTATGGCTGAACCTAATTTTGACAAAGTGCCCATAAAACGATGAAAATTTTTGTATGAGTAAAATTAAAATTCTTCTTTTGGCTAATTTTGTGATTGATTCGGGTACAGACCATGATTCTTTGTAAGAATCCAAAATTTCAGTCAATTTAGTGCCATAGGGCCGAAGTTATGACCGAACCCAAGTGTTAACAACACCGACCCCAAGTACTAAAACGAGTGAACCGAAGTGTGAAAGCGATGATATTTTTTTAAAATCTTCATTTGCGCTGATATTGTGATTGATTCGGGTACAGACCATGATTCTTAGTAAGAATCCAAATTTTCAGTTAATTTGGGGCCATAGGGCCGAAGTTATGACCGAACCCAAGTGTTAAAAACACCGACCCCAAGGACTAAAACGAGCGAACCCAAGTGTGAAAACGATGATATTTTTTTAAAATCTTCATTTGCGCTGATATTGTGATTGATTCGGGTACAGACCATGATTCTTAGTAAGAATCCAAAATTTCAGTCGATTTAGTCCCATAGTGTCAAAGTTATGGCTGAACCTAATTTTGACAAAGTGCCCATAAAGCGATGAAAATTTAGTATAAGGAAAATTAAAATTCTTCTTTTGGCTTATTTTGTGATTGATTCGGGTACAGATCATGATTCTTAGTAAGAATCAAAAATTTCAGTCGATTTGGTGCCATAGTGCGAAAGTTATGGCTGAACCTAATTTTGACAAAGTGCCCATAAAACGATGAAAATTTTTGTATGAGGAAAATTAAAATTCTTCTTTTGGCTAATTTTGTGATTGATTCGGGTACAGTCCATTATTCTTTGTAAGAATCCAAAATTTCAGTCAATTTAGTGCCATAACGCCGAAGTTATGACCGAACCCAAGTGTTAAAAACACCGACCCCAAGGACTAAAACGAGCGAACCCAAGTGTGAAAACGATGATATTTTTTTAAAATCTTCATTTGCGCTGATATTGTGATTGATTCGGGTACAGACCATGATTCTTAGTAAGAATCCAAAATTTCAGTCGATTTTGTGCCATAGTGCGAAAGTTATGGCTGAACCTAATTTTGACAAAGTGCCCACAAAACGATGAAAATTTTTGTATAAGGAAAATTAAAATTCTTCTTTTGGCTAATTTTAAGATTGATTCGGGTACAGACCATGATTCTTAGTAAGAATCCAAAATTTCGGTCGATTTGGTGCCATAGTGCGAAAGTAATGGCTGAACCTAATTTTGACAAAGTGCCCATAAAACGATGAAAATTTTTGTATGAGGAAAATAAAAATTCTTCTTTTGGCTCATTTTGTGATTGATTCGGGTACAGACCATGATTCTTAGTAAGAATCCAAATTTTCAGTCAATTTGGGGCCATAGGGCCGAAGTTATGACCGAACCCAAGTGTTAAAAACACCGACCCCAAGTACTAAAACGAGCGAACCCAAGTGTGAAAACGATGATATTTTTTCAAAATCTTCATTTGCGCTGAAATTGTGATTGATTCGGGTACAGACCATGATTCTTAGTAAGAATCCAAATTTTCAGTCAATTTGAGGCCATAGGGCCGAAGTTATGACCGAACCCAAGTGTTAAAAACACCGACCCCAAGTACTAAAACGAGCGAACCCAAGTGTGAAAACGATGATATTTTTTTAAAATCTTCATTTGCGCTGATATTGTGATTGATTCGGGTACAGTCCATGATTTTTAGTAAGAATCCAAAATTTCAGACGATTTTGTCCCATAGTGTCAAAGTTATGGCTTAACCTAATTTTGACAAAAAGCCCATAAAACGATGAAAATTTAGTATGAGGAAAATTTAAATTCTTCTTGTGGCTGATTTTGTGATTGATTCGGGTACAGACCATGATTCTTTGTAAGAATCCAAAATTTCAGTCAATTTAGTGCCATAGGGCCGAAGTTATGACCGAACCCAAGTGTTAACAACACCGACCCCAAGTACTAAAACGAGTGAACCGAAGTGTGAAAACGATGATATTTTTTTAAAATCTTCATTTGCGATATTGTGATTGATTCGGGTACAGACCATGATTCTTAGTAAGAATCCAAATTTTCAGTCAATTTGGGGCCATAGGGCCGAAGTTATGACCGAACCCAAGTGTTAACAACACTGACCACAAGTACTAAAACGAGTGAACCCAAGTGTGAAAACGTAGATATTTTTTTAAAATCTTCATTTGCGCTGATATTGTGATTGATTCGGGTACAGACAATGATTTTTAATAAGAATCCAAAATTTCAGACGATTTTGTCCCATAGTGTCAAAGTTATGGCTTAACCTAATTTTGACAAAAAGCCAATAAAACGATGAAAATTTAGTATGAGGAAAATTTAAATTCTTCTTGTGGCTGATTTTGTGATTGATTCGGGTACAGACCATGATTCTTAGTAAGAATTTACAATTTCAGTCGATTTAGTCCCATAGTGTCAAAGTTATGGCTGAACCTAATTTTGACAAAGTGCCCATAAAGCGATGTAAATTTAGTATAAGGAAAATTAAAATTCTTCTTTTGGCTTATTTTGTGATTGATTCGGGTACAGACCATGATTCTTAGTAAGAATCCAAAATTTCAGTCAATTTGGGGCCATAGGGCCGAAGTTATGACCGAACCCAAGTGTTAAAAACACCGACCCAAAGTACTAAAACGAGCGAACCCAAGTGTGAAAACGATGATATTTTTTTAAAATCTTCATTTGCGCTGATATTATGATTGAGTCGGGTACAGACTATGATTCTTAGTAAGAATCCAAAATTTCAGTCGATTTGGTGCCATAGGGCCGAAGTTATGGCTGAACCTAATTTTGACAAAGTGCCCTTAAAACGATGAAAATTTTTGTATGAGGAAAATTAAAATTCTTCTTTTGGCTAATTTTGTGATTGATTCGGGTACAGACCATGATTCTTTGTAAGAATCCAAAATTTCAGTCAATTTAGTGCCATAGGGCCGAAGTTATGACCGAACCCAAGTGTTAACAACACCGACCCCAAGTACTAAAACGAGTGAACCGAAGTGTGAAAACGATGATATTTTTTTAAAATCTTCATTTGCGATATTGTGATTGATTCGGGTACAGACCATGATTCTTAGTAAGAATCCAAATTTTCAGTCAATTTGGGGCCATAGGGCCGAAGTTATGACCGAACCCAAGTGTTAACAACACTGACCCCAAGTACTAAAACGAGTGAACCCAAGTGTGAAAACGTAGATATTTTTTTAAAATCTTCATTTGCGCTGATATTGTGATTGATTTGGGTACAGACAATGATTTTTAATAAGAATCCAAAATTTCAGACGATTTTGTCCCATAGTGTCAAAGTTATGGCTTAACCTAATTTTGACAAAAAGCCAATAAAACGATGAAAATTTAGTATGAGGAAAATTTAAATTCTTCTTTTGGCTAATTTTGTGATTGATTCGGGTACAGTCCATTATTCTTTGTAAGAATCCAAAATTTCAGTCAATTTAGTGCCATAACGCCGAAGTTATGACCGAACCCAAGTGTTAAAAACACCGACCCCAAGGACTAAAACGAGCGAACCCAAGTGTGAAAACGATGATATTTTTTTAAAATCTTCATTTGCGCTGATATTGTGATTGATTCGGGTACAGACCATGATTCTTAGTAAGAATCCAAAATTTCAGTCGATTTAGTCCCATAGTGTCAAAGTTATGGCTGAACCTAATTTTGACAAAGTGCCCATAAAGCGATGAAAATTTAGTATAAGGAAAATTAAAATTCTTCTTTTGGCTTATTTTGTGATTGATTCGGGTACAGATCATGATTCTTAGTAAGAATCAAAAATTTCAGTCGATTTGGTGCCATAGTGCGAAAGTTATGGCTGAACCTAATTTTGACAAAGTGCCCACAAAACGATGAAAATTTTTGTATAAGGAAAATTAAAATTCTTCTTTTGGCTAATTTTAAGATTGATTCGGGTACAGACCATGATTCTTAGTAAGAATCCAAAATTTCGGTCGATTTGGTGCCATAGTGCGAAAGTAATGGCTGAACCTAATTTTGACAAAGTGCCCATAAAACGATGAAAATTTTTGTATGAGGAAAATAAAAATTCTTCTTTTGGCTCATTTTGTGATTGATTCGGGTACAGACCATGATTCTTAGTAAGAATCCAAATTTTCAGTCAATTTGGGGCCATAGGGCCGAAGTTATGACCGAACCCAAGTGTTAAAAACACCGACCCCAAGTACTAAAACGAGCGAACCCAAGTGTGAAAACGATGATATTTTTTCAAAATCTTCATTTGCGCTGAAATTGTGATTGATTCGGGTACAGACCATGATTCTTAGTAAGAATCCAAATTTTCAGTCAATTTGGGGCCATAGGGCCGAAGTTATGACCGAACCCAAGTGTTAAAAACACCGACCCCAAGTACTAAAACGAGCGAACCCAAGTGTGAAAACGATGATATTTTTTTAAAATCTTCATTTGCGCTGATATTGTGATTGATTCGGGTACAGTCCATGATTTTTAGTAAGAATCCAAAATTTCAGACGATTTTGTCCCATAGTGTCAAAGTTATGGCTTAACCTAATTTGACAAAAAGCCCATAAAACGATGAAAATTTAGTATGAGGAAAATTTAAATTCTTCTTGTGGCTGATTTTGTGATTGATTCGGGTACAGACCATGATTCTTTGTAAGAATCCAAAATTTCAGTCAATTTAGTGCCATAGGGCCGAAGTTATGACCGAACCCAAGTGTTAACAACACCGACCCCAAGTACTAAAACGAGTGAACCGAAGTGTGAAAACGATGATATTTTTTTAAAATCTTCATTTGCGATATTGTGATTGATTCGGGTACAGACCATGATTCTTAGTAAGAATCCAAATTTTCAGTCAATTTGGGGCCATAGGGCCGAAGTTATGACCGAACCCAAGTGTTAACAACACTGACCACAAGTACTAAAACGAGTGAACCCAAGTGTGAAAACGTAGATATTTTTTTAAAATCTTCATTTGCGCTGATATTGTGATTGATTCGGGTACAGACAATGATTTTTAATAAGAATCCAAAATTTCAGACGATTTTGTCCCATAGTGTCAAAGTTATGGCTTAACCTAATTTTGACAAAAAGCCAATAAAACGGTGAAAATTTAGTATGAGGAAAATTTAAATTCTTCTTGTGGCTGATTTTGTGATTGATTCGGGTACAGACCATGATTCTTAGTAAGAATTTAAAATTTCAGTCGATTTAGTCCCATAGTGTCAAAGTTATGGCTGAACCTAATTTTGACAAAGTGCCCATAAAGCGATGTAAATTTAGTATAAGGAAAATTAAAATTCTTCTTTTGGCTTATTTTGTGATTGATTCGGGTACAGACCATGATTCTTAGTAAGAATCCAAAATTTCAGTCAATTTGGGGCCATAGGGCCGAAGTTATGACCGAACCCAAGTGTTAAAAACACCGACCCAAAGTACTAAAACGAGCGAACCCAAGTGTGAAAACGATGATATTTTTTTAAAATCTTCATTTGCGCTGATATTATGATTGAGTCGGGTACAGACTATGATTCTTAGTAAGAATCCAAAATTTCAGTCGATTTGGTGCCATAGGGCCGAAGTTATGGCTGAACCTAATTTTGACAAAGTGCCCTTAAAACGATGAAAATTTTTGTATGAGGAAAATTAAAATTCTTCTTTTGGCTAATTTTGTGATTGATTCGGGTACAGACCATGATTCTTTGTAAGAATCCAAAATTTCAGTCAATTTAGTGCCATAGGGCCGAAGTTATGACCGAACCCAAGTGTTAACAACACCGACCCCAAGTACTAAAACGAGTGAACCGAAGTGTGAAAACGATGATATTTTTTTAAAATCTTCATTTGCGATATTGTGATTGATTCGGGTACAGACCATGATTCTTAGTAAGAATCCAAATTTTCAGTCAATTTGGGGCCATAGGGCCGAAGTTATGACCGAACCCAAGTGTTAACAACACTGACCCCAAGTACTAAAACGAGTGAACCCAAGTGTGAAAACGAAGATATTTTTTAAAAATCTTCATTTGCGCTGATATTGTGATTGATTTGGGTACAGACAATGATTTTTAATAAGAATCCAAAATTTCAGACGATTTTGTCCCATAGTGTCAAAGTTATGGCTTAACCTAATTTTGACAAAAAGCCAATAAAACGATGAAAATTTAGTATGAGGAAAATTTAAATTCTTCTTGTGGCTGATTTTGTGATTGATTCGGGTACAGACCATGATTCTTAGTAAGAATCCAAAATTTCAGTCGATTTGGTGCCATAGGGCCGAAGTTATGGCTGAACCTAATTTTGACAAAGTGCCCTTAAAACGATGAAAATTTTTGTATGAGGAAAATTAAAATTCTTCTTTTGGCTAATTTTGTGATTGATTCGGGTACAGACCATGATTCTTTGTAAGAATCCAAATTTCAGTCAATTTAGTGCCATAGGGCCGAAGTTATGACCGAACCCAAGTGTTAACAACACCGACCCCAAGTACTAAAACGAGTGAACCCAAGTGTGAAAACAATGATATTTTTTTTAAATCTTCATTTGCGCTGATATTGTGATTGATTTGGGTACAGACCATGATTCTTAGTAAGAATCCAAAATTTCAGTCAATTTAGTGCCATAGGGCCGAAGTTATGACCGAACCCAAGTGTTAACAACACCGACCCCAAGTACTAAAACGAGTGAACCCAAGTGTGAAAACAATGATATTTTTTTTAAATCTTCATTTGCGCTGATATTGTGATTGATTTGGGTACAGACCATGATTCTTAGTAAGAATCCAAAATTTCAGTCAATTTAGTGCTATAGGGCCGAAGTTATGACCGAACCCAAATGTTAACAACACCGACCCAGAGTACTAAAACGAGTGAACCCAAGTGTGAAAACGATGATATTTTTTTAAAATCTTCATTTGCGCTGATATTGTGATTGATTCGGGTACAGACCATGATTCTTAGTAAGAATCCAAATTTTCAGTCAATTTGGGGCCATAGGGCCGAAGTTATGACCGAACCCAAGTGTTAAAAACACCGACCCCAAGTACTAAAACGAGCGAACCCAAGTGTGAAAACGATGATATTTTTTCAAAATCTTCATTTGCGCTGATATTGTGATTGATTCGGGTACAGACCATGATTTTTAGTAAGAATCCAAAATTTCAGACGATTTTGTCCCATAGTGTCAAAGTTATGGCTTAAACTAATTTTGACAAAAAGCCCATAAAACGATGAAAATTTAGTATGAGGAAAATTTAAATTCTTCTTGTGGCTGATTTTGTGATTGATTCGGGTACAGACCATGATTCTTAGTAAGAATCCAAAATTTCAGTCGATTAAGTCCCATAGTGTCAAAGTTATGGCTGAACCTAATTTTGACAAAGTGCCCATAAAGCGATGTAAATTTATTATAAGGAAAATTAAAATTCTTCTTTTGGCTTATTTTGTGATTGATTCGGGTACAGATCATGATTCTTAGTAAGAATCCAAAATTTCAGTCGATTTGGTGCCATAGTGCGAAAGTTATGGCTGAACCTAATTTTGACAAAGTGCCCACAAAACGATGAAAATTTTTGTATGAGGAAAATTAAAATTCTTCTTTTGGCTAATTTTGTGATTGATTCGGGTACAGACCATGATTCTTAGTAAGAATCCAAAATTTCAGTCTATTTGGTCCCATAGTGTCAAAGTTTTGGCTGAACCTAATAATGACAAAGTGCCCATAAAACGATGAAAATTTAGTATAAGGAAAATTAAAATTCTTCTTTTGGCTTATTTTGTGATTGATTCGGGTACAGTCCATGATTCTTTGTAAGAATCCAAAATTTCAGTCAATTTAGTGCCATAGGGCCGAAGTTATGACCGAACCCAAGTGTTAACAACACCGACCCCAAGTACTAAAACGAGTGAACCCAAGTGTGAAAACGATGATATATATTTTTAAAATCTTCATTTGCGCTGATATTGTGATTGATTCGGGTACAGACCATGATTCTTAGTAAGAATCCAAATTTTCAGTCAATTTAGGGCCATAGGGCTGAAGTTATGACCGAACCCAAGTGTTAAAAACACCGACCCCAAGTACTAAAACGAGCGAACCCAAGTGTGAAAACGATGATATATATTTTTAAAATCTTCATTTGCGCTGATATTGTGATTGATTCGGGTACAGACCATGATTCTTAATAAGAATCCTAAATTTCAGTCGATTTGGTGCCATAGTGCGAAAGTTATGGCTGAACCTAATTTTTACAAAGTGCCCATAAAACGATGAAAATTTTTGTATGAGGAAAATTAAAATTCTTCTTTTGGCTCATTTTGTGATTGATTCGGGTACAGACCATGATTCTTAGTAAGAATCCAAATTTTCAGTCAATTTGGGGCCAAAGGGCCGAAGTTATGGCTGAACCTAATTATGACAAAGTGCCCATAAAACGATGAAAATTTAGTATAAGGAAAATTAAAATTCTTCTTTTGGCTTATTTTGTGATTGATTCGGGTAAAGACCATGATTCTTAGTAAGAATCCAAATTTTCAGTCAATTTGGGGCCATAGGGCCGAAGTTATGACCGAACCCAAGTGTTAAAAACACCGACCCCGAGTACTAAAACGAGCGAACCCAAGTGTGAAAACGATGATATTTTTTCAAAATCTTCATTTGCGCTGATATTGTGATTGATTCGGGTACAGACCATGATTCTTAGTAAGAATCCAAATTTTCAGTCAATTTGGGGCCATAGGGCCAAAGTTATGACCGAACCCAAGTGTTAAAAACACCGACCCCAAGTACTAAAACGAGCGAACCCAAGTGTGAAAACGATGATATTTTTTCAAAATCTTCATTTGCGCTGATATTGTGATTGATTCGGGTACAGACCATGATTCTTAGTAAGAATCCAAAATTTCAGTCAATTTGGGGCCATAGGGCCGAAGTTATGACCGAACCCAAGTGTTAAAAACACCGACCCAAAGTACTAAAACGAGCGAACCCAAGTGTGAAAACGATGATATTTTTTTAAAATCTTCATTTGCGCTGATATTATGATTGAGTCGAGTACAGACCATGATTCTTAGTAAGAATCCAAAATTTCAGTCGATTTGGTGCCATAGGGCCGAAGTTATGGCTGAACCTAATTTTGACAAAGTGCCCTTAAAACGATGAAAATTTTTGTATGAGGAAAATTAAAATTCTTCTTTTGGCTAATTTTGTGATTGATTCGGGTACAGACCATGATTCTTTGTAAGAATCCAAAATTTCAGTCAATTTAGTGCCATAGGGCCGAAGTTATGACCGAACCCAAGTGTTAACAACACCGACCCCAAGTACTAAAACGAGTGAACCGAAGTGTGAAAACGATGATATTTTTTTAAAATCTTCATTTGCGATATTGTGATTGATTCGGGTACAGACCATGATTCTTAGTAAGAATCCAAATTTTCAGTCAATTTGGGGCCATAGGGCCGAAGTTATGACCGAACCCAAGTGTTAACAACACTGACCCCAAGTACTAAAACGAGTGAACCCAAGTGTGAAAACGTAGATATTTTTTTAAAATCTTCATTTGCGCTGATATTGTGATTGATTCGGGTACAGACAATGATTTTTAATAAGAATCCAAAATTTCAGACGATTTTGTCCCATAGTGTCAAAGTTATGGCTTAACCTAATTTTGACAAAAAGCCAATAAAACGATGAAAATTTAGTATGAGGAAAATTTAAATTCTTCTTGTGGCTGATTTTGTGATTGATTCGGGTACAGACCATGATTCTTAGTAAGAATCCAAAATTTCAGTCGATTTGGTGCCATAGGGCCGAAGTTATGGCTGAACCTAATTTTGACAAAGTGCCCTTAAAACGATTAAAAATTTTTGTATGAGGAAAATTAAAATTCTTCTTTTGGCTAATTTTGTGATTGATTCGGGTACAGACCATGATTCTTTGTAAGAATCCAAATTTCAGTCAATTTAGTGCCAAAGGGCCGAAGTTATGACCGAACCCAAGTGTTAACAACACCGACCCCAAGTACTAAAACGAGTGAACCCAAGTGTGAAAACAATGATATTTTTTTTAAATCTTCATTTGCGCTGATATTGTGATTGATTTGGGTACAGACCATGATTCTTAGTAAGAATCCAAAATTTCAGTCAATTTAGTGCCATAGGGCCGAAGTTATGACCGAACCCAAGTGTTAACAACACCGACCCCAAGTACTAAAACGAGTGAACCCAAGTGTGAAAACAATGATATTTTTTTTAAATCTTCATTTGCGCTGATATTGTGATTGATTTGGGTACAGACCATGATTCTTAGTAAGAATCCAAAATTTCAGTCAATTTAGTGCCATAGGGCCGAAGTTATGACCGAACCCAAATGTTAACAACACCGACCCAGAGTACTAAAACGAGTGAACCCAAGTGTGAAAACGATGATATTTTTTTAAAATCTTCATTTGCGCTGATATTGTGATTGATTCGGGTACAGACCATGATTCTTAGTAAGAATCCAAATTTTCAGTCAATTTGGGGCCATAGGGCCGAAGTTATGACCGAACCCAAGTGTTAAAAACACCGACCCCAAGTACTAAAACGAGCGAACCCAAGTGTGAAAACGATGATATTTTTTCAAAATCTTCATTTGCGCTGATATTGTGATTGATTCGGGTACAGACCATGATTTTTAGTAAGAATCCAAAATTTCAGACGATTTTGTCCCATAGTGTCAAAGTTATGGCTTAAACTAATTTTGACAAAAAGCCCATAAAACGATGAAAATTTAGTATGAGGAAAATTTAAATTCTTCTTGTGGCTGATTTTGTGATTGATTCGGGTACAGACCATGATTCTTAGTAAGAATCCAAAATTTCAGTCTATTTGGTCCCATAGTGTCAAAGTTTTGGCTGAACCTAATAATGACAAAGTGCCCATAAAACGATGAAAATTTATTATAAGGAAAATTAAAATTCTTCTTTTGGCTTATTTTGTGATTGATTCGGGTACAGTCCATGATTCTTAGTAAGAATCCAAAATTTCAGTCGATTTGGTGCCATAGTGCGAAAGTTATGGCTGAACCTAATTTTGACAAAGTGCCCACAAAACGATGAAAATTTTTGTATGAGGAAAATTAAAATTCTTCTTTTGGCTAATTTTGTGATTGATTCGGGTACAGACCATGATTCTTAGTAAGAATCCAAAATTTCAGTCTATTTGGTCCCATAGTGTCAAAGTTTTGGCTGAACCTAATAATGACAAAGTGCCCATAAAACGATGAAAATTTAGTACAAGGAAAATTAAAATTCTTCTTTTGGCTTATTTTGTGATTGATTCGGGTACAGTCCATGATTCTTTGTAAGAATCCAAAATTTCAGTCAATTTAGTGCCATAGGGCCGAAGTTATGACCGAACCCAAGTGTTAACAACACCGACACCAAGTACTAAAACGAGTGAACCCAAGTGTGAAAACGATGATATATATTTTTAAAATCTTCATTTGCGCTGATATTGTGATTGATTCGGGTACAGACCATGATTCTTAGTAAGAATCCAAATTTTCAGTCAATTTGGGGCCATAGGGCTGAAGTTATGACCGAACCCAAGTGTTAAAAACACCGACCCCAAGTACTAAAACGAGCGAACCCAAGTGTGAAAACGATGATATTTTTTTAAAATCTTCATTTGCGCTGATATTGTGATTGATTCGGGTACAGACCATGATTCTTAATAAGAATCCAAAATTTCAGTCGATTTGGTGCCATAGTGCGAAAGTTATGGCTGAACCTAATTTTGACAAAGTGCCCATAAAACGATGAAAATTTTTGTATGAGGAAAATTAAAATTCTTCTTTTGGCTCATTTTGTGATTGATTCGGGTACAGACCATGATTCTTAGTAAGAATCCAAAATTTCAGTCTATTTGGTCCCATAGTGTCAAAGTTTTGGCTGAACCTAATTATGACAAAGTGCCCATAAAACGATGAAAATTTAGTATAAGGAAAATTAAAATTCTTCTTTTGGCTTATTTTGTGATTGATTCGGGTACAGTCCATGATTCTTTGTAAGAATCCAAAATTTCAGTCAATTTAGTGTCATAGGGCCGAAAATATGACCGAACCCAAGTGTTAACAACACCGACCCCAAGTACTAAAACGAGTGAACCCAAGTGTGAAAACGATGATATTTTTTTAAAATCTTCATTTGCGCTGATATTGTGATTGATTCGGGTACAGACCATGATTCTTAGTAAGAATCCAAATTTTCAGTCAATTTGGGGCCATAGGGCCGAAGTTATGACCGAACCCAAGTGTTAAAAACACCGACCCCAAGTACTAAAACGAGCGAACCCAAGTGTGAAAACGATGATATTTTTTCAAAATCTTCATTTGCGCTGATATTGTGATTGATTCGGGTACAGACCATGATTTTTAGTAAGAATCCCAAATTTCAGACGATTTTGTCCCATAGTGTCAAAGTTATGGCTTAACCTAATTTTGACAAAAAGCCCATAAAACGATGAAAATTTAGTATGAAGAAAATTTAAATTCTTCTTGTGGCTGATTTTGTGATTGATTCGGGTACAGACCATGATTCTTAGTAAGAATCCAAAATTTCAGTCGATTTAGTCCCATAGTGTCAAAGTTATGGCTGAACCTAATTTTGACAAAGTGCCCATAAAGCGATGTAAATTTATTATAAGGAAAATTAAAATTCTTCTTTTGGTTTATTTTGTGATTGATTCGGGTACAGATCATGAATCTTAGTAAGAATCCAAAATTTCAGTCGATTTGGTGCCATAGTGCGAAAGTTATGGCTGAACCTAATTTTGACAAAGTGCCCATAAAACGATGAAAATATTTGTATGAGGAAAATTAAAATTCATCTTTTGGCTAATTTTGTGATTGATTCGGGTACAGTCCATGATTCTTTGTAAGAATCCAAAATTTCAGTCAATTTAGTGCCATAGGGCCGAAGTTATGACCGAACCCAAGTGTTAACAACACCGACCCCAAGTACTAAAACGAGTGAACCCAAGTGTGAAAACAATGATATTTTTTTAAAATCTTCATTTGCGCTGATATTGTGATTGATTCGGGTACAGACCATGATTCTTAGTAAGAATCCAAATTTTCAGTCAATTTGGGGCCATAGGGCCGAAGTTATGACCGAACCCAAGTGTTAACAACACCGACCCCAAGTACTAAAACGAGTGAACCCAAGTGTGAAAACGATGATATATATTTTTAAAATCTTCATTTGCGCTGATATTGTGATTGATTCGGGTACAGACCATGATTCTTAGTAAGAATCCAAAATTTCAGTCGATTTAGTCCCATAGTGTCAAAGTTATGGCTGAACCTAATTATGACAAAGTGCCCATAAAACGATGAAAATTTAGTATAAGGAAAATTAAAATTCTTCTTTTGGCTTATTTTGTGATTGATTCGGGTACAGTCCATGATTCTTTGTAAGAATCCAAAATTTCAGTCAATTTAGTGCCATAGGGCCGAAAATATGACCGAACCCAAGTGTTAACAACACCGACCCCAAGTACTAAAACGAGTGAACCCAAGTGTGAAAACGATGATATTTTTTTAAAATCTTCATTTGCGCTGATATTGTGATTGATTCGGGTACAGACCATGATTCTTAATAAGAATCCAAAATTTCAGTCGATTTGGTGCCATAGTGCTAAAGTTATGGCTGAACCTAATTTTGACAAAGTGCCCATAAAACGATGAAAATTTTTGTATGAGGAAAATTAAAATTCTTCTTTTGGCTCATTTTGTGATTGATTCGGGTACAGACCATGATTCTTAGTAAGAATCCAAAATTTCAGTCTATTTGGTCCCATAGTGTCAAAGTTTTGGCTGAACCTAATTATGACAAAGTGCCCATAAAACGATGAAAATTTAGTATAAGGAAAATTAAAATTCTTCTTTTGGCTTATTTTGTGATTGATTCGGGTACAGTCCATGATTCTTTGTAAGAATCCAAAATTTCAGTCAATTTAGTGCCATAGGGCCGAAAATATGACCGAACCCAAGTGTTAACAACACCGACCCCAAGTACTAAAACGAGTGAACCCAAGTGTGAAAACGATGATATTTTTTTAAAATCTTCATTTGCGCTGATATTGTGATTGATTCGGGTACAGACCATGATTCTTAGTAAGAATCCAAATTTTCAGTCAATTTGGGGCCATAGGGCCGAAGTTATGACCGAACCCAAGTGTTAAAAACACCGACCCCAAGTACTAAAACGAGCGAACCCAAGTGTGAAAACGATGATATTTTTTCAAAATCTTCATTTGCGCTGATATTGTGATTGATTCGGGTACAGACCATGATTTTTAGTAAGAATCCCAAATTTCAGACGATTTTGTCCCATAGTGTCAAAGTTATGGCTTAACCTAATTTTGACAAAAAGCCCATAAAACGATGAAAATTTAGTATGAAGAAAATTTAAATTCTTCTTGTGGCTGATTTTGTGATTGATTCGGGTACAGACCATGATTCTTAGTAAGAATCCAAAATTTCAGTCGATTTAGTCCCATAGTGTCAAAGTTATGGCTGAACCTAATTTTGACAAAGTGCCCATAAAGCGATGTAAATTTATTATAAGGAAAATTAAAATTCTTCTTTTGGTTTATTTTAGGATTGATTCGGGTACAGATCATGAATCTTAGTAAGAATCCAAAATTTCAGTCGATTTGGTGCCATAGTGCGAAAGTTATGGCTGAACCTAATTTTGACAAAGTGCCCATAAAACGATGAAAATATTTGTATGAGGAAAATTAAAATTCATCTTTTGGCTAATTTTGTGATTGATTCGGGTACAGTCCATGATTCTTTGTAAGAATCCAAAATTTCAGTCAATTTAGTGCCATAGGGCCGAAGTTATGACCGAACCCAAGTGTTAACAACACCGACCCCAAGTACTAAAACGAGTGAACCCAAGTGTGAAAACGATGATATATATTTTTAAAATCTTCATTTGCGCTGATATTGTGATTGATTCGGGTACAGACCATGATTCTTAGTAAGAATCCAAAATTTCAGTCAATTTAGTGCCATAGGGCCGAAGTTATGACCGAACCCAAGTGTTAACAACACCGACCCCAAGTACTAAAACGAGTGAACCCAAGTGTGAAAACAATGATATATATTTTTAAAATCTTCATTTGCGCTGATATTGTGATTGATTCGGGTACAGACCATGATTCTTAGTAAGAATCCAAATTTTCAGTCAATTTAGGGCCATAGGGCTGAAGTTATGACCGAACCCAAGTGTTAAAAACACCGACCCCAAGTACTAAAACGAGCGAACCCAAGTGTGAAAACGATGATATATATTTTTAAAATCTTCATTTGCGCTGATATTGTGATTGATTCGGGTAAAGACCATGATTCTTAATAAGAATCCTAAATTTCAGTCGATTTGGTGCCATAGTGCGAAAGTTATGGCTGAACCTAATTTTTACAAAGTGCCCATAAAACGATGAAAATTTTTGTATGAGGAAAATTAAAATTCTTCTTTTGGCTCATTTTGTGATTGATTCGGGTACAGACCATGATTCTTAGTAAGAATCCAAAATTTCAGTCTATTTGGTCCCATAGTGTCAAAGTTATGGCTGAACCTAATTATGACAAAGTGCCCATAAAACGATGAAAATTTAGTATAAGGAAAATTAAAATTCTTCTTTTGGCTTATTTTGTGATTGATTCGGGTAAAGACCATGATTCTTAGTAAGAATCCAAATTTTCAGTCAATTTGGGGCCATAGGGCCGAAGTTATGACCGAACCCAAGTGTTAAAAACACCGACCCCGAGTACTAAAACGAGCGAACCCAAGTGTGAAAACGATGATATTTTTTCAAAATCTTCATTTGCGCTGATATTGTGATTGGTTCGGGTACAGACCATGATTCTTAGTAAGAATCCAAATTTTCAGTCAATTTGGGGCCATAGGGCCAAAGTTATGACCGAACCCAAGTGTTAAAAACACCGACCCCAAGTACTAAAACGAGCGAACCCAAGTGTGAAAACGATGATATTTTTTCAAAATCTTCATTTGCGCTGATATTGTGATTGATTCGGGTACAGACCATGATTCTTAGTAAGAATCCAAATTTTCAGTCAATTTGGGGCCAAAGGGCCGAAGTTATGACCGAACCCAAGTGTTAAAAACACCGACCCCAAGTACTTAAACGAGTGAACCCAAGTGTGAAAACGATGATATTTTTTTAAAATCTTCATTTGCGCTGATATTGTGATTGATTCGGGTACAGACCATGATTCTTAGTAAGAATCCAAATTTTCAGTCAATTTGGGGCCAAAAGGCTGAAGTTATGACCGAACCCAAATGTTAACAACACCGACCCCAAGTACTAAAACGAGTGAACCCAAGTGTAAAAACGATGATATTTTTTTAAAATCTTCATTTGCGCTGATATTGTGATTGATTCGGGTACAGACCATGATTCTTAGTAAGAATCCAAATTTTCAGTCAATTTGGGGCCATAGGGCCGAAGTTATGACCGAACCCAAGTGTTAAAAACACCGATCCCAAGTACTAAAACAAGCGAAACCAAGTGTGAAAACGATGATATTTTTAGAAAATCTTAATTTGCGCTGATATTGTGATTGATTCGGGTACAGACCATGATTCTTAGTAAGAATCCAAAATTTCAGTCAATTTGGGGCCATAGGGCCGAAGTTATGACCGAACACAAGTGTTAAAAACACCGACCCCAAGTACTAAAACGAGCGAACCCAAGTGTGAAAACGATGATATTTTTTTAAAATCTTCATTTGCGCTGATATTGTGATTGAGTCGGGTACAGACCATGATTCTTAGTAAGAATCCAAAATTTCAGTCGATTTGGTCCCATAGTGTCAAAGTTATGGCTGAACCTAATTTTGACAAAGTGCCCATAAAGCGATGTAAATTTAGTATAAGGAAAATTAAAATTCTTCTTTTGGCTTATTTTGTGATTGATTCGGGTACAGACCATGATTCTTAGTAAGAATCCTAAATTTCAGTCAATTTGGGGCCATAGGGCCGAAGTTATGACCGAACCCAAGTGTTAAAAACACCGACCCCAAGTTCTAAAACGAGCGAACCCAAGTGTGAAAACGATGATATTTTTTTTAAATCTTCATTTGCGCTGATATTGTGAATGATTCGGGTACAGACCATGATTCTTAGTAAGAATCCAAATTTTCAGTCAATTTGGGGCCAAAGGGCTGAAGTTATGACCGAACCCAAGTGTTAAAAACACCGACCCCAAGTACTAAAACGAGTGAACCCAAGTGTGAAAACGATGATATTTTTTTAAAATCTTCATTTGCGCTGATATTGTGATTGATTCGGGTACAGACCATGATTCTTAGTAAGAATCCAAATTTTCAGTCAATTTGGGGCCAAAAGGCTGAAGTTATGACCGAACCCAAATGTTAACAACACCGACCCCAAGTACTTAAACGAGTGAACCCAAGTGTTAAAACGATGATATTTTTTTAAAATCTTCATTTGCGCTGATATTGTGATTGATTCGGGTACAGACCATGATTCTTAGTAAGAATCCAAAATTTCAGTCAATTTGGGGCCAAAGGGCCGAAGTTATGACCGAACCCAAGTGTTAAAAACACCGATCCCAAGTACTAAAACGAGCGAACCCAAGTGTGAAAACGATGATATTTTTTGAAAATCTTAATTTGCGCTGATATTGTGATTGATTCGGGTACAGACCATGATTCTTAGTAAGAATCCAAAATTTCAGTCAATTTGGGGCCATAGGACCGAAGTTATGACCGAACCCAAGTGTTAAAAATACCGACCCCAAGTACTAAAACGAGCGAACCCAAGTGTGAAAACGATGATATTTTTTTAAAATCTTCATTTGCGCTGATATTGTGATTGAGTCGGGTACAGACCATGATTCTTAGTAAGAAACCAAAATTTCAGTCAATTTGGGGCCATAGGGCCGAAGTTATGACCGAACCCAAGTGTTAAAAACACCGACCCCAAGTACTAAAACGAGCGAACCCAAGTGTGAAAACGATGATATTTTTTTAAAATCTTCATTTGCGCTGATATTGTGATTGAGTCGGGTACAGACCACGATTCTTAGTAAGAATCCAAAATTTCAGTCGATTTGGTCCCATAGTGTCAAAGTTATGGCTGAACCTAATTTTGACAAAGTGCCCATAAAGCGATGTAAATTTAGTATAAGGAAAATTAAAATTCTTCTTTTGGCTTATTTTGTGATTGATTCGGGTACAGACCATGATTCTTAGTAAGAATCCTAAATTTCAGTCAATTTGGGGCCATAGGGCCGAAGTTATGACCGAACCCAAGTGTTAAAAACACCGACCCCAAGTTCTAAAACGAGCGAACCCAAGTGTGAAAACGATGATATTTTTTTTAAATCTTCATTTGCGCTGATATTGTGATTGATTTGGGTACAGACCATGATTCTTAGTAAGAATCCAAAATTTCAGTCAATTTAGTGCCATAGGGCCGAAGTTATGACCGAACCCAAATGTTAACAACACCGACCCAGAGTACTAAAACGAGTGAACCCAAGTGTGAAAACGATGATATTTTTTTAAAATCTTCATTTGCGCTGATATTGTGATTGATTCGGGTACAGACCATGATTCTTAGTAAGAATCCAAATTTTCAGTCAATTTGGGGCCAAAAGGCTGAAGTTATGACCGAACCCAAATGTTAACAACACCGACCCCAAGTACTAAAACGAGTGAACCCAAGTGTGAAAACGATGATATTTTTTTAAAATCTTCATTTGCGCTGATATTGTGATTGATTCGGGTACAGACCATGATTCTTAGTAAGAATCCAAAATTTCAGTGTATTTGGTCCCATAGTGTCAAAGTTATGGCTGAACCTAATTATGACAAAGTGCCCATAAAACGATGAAAATTTAGTATAAGGAAAATTAAAATTCTTCTTTTGGCTTATTTTGTGATTGATTCGGGTAAAGACCATGATTCTTAGTAAGAATCCAAATTTTCAGTCAATTTGGGGCCATAGGGCCGAAGTTATGACCGAACCCAAGTGTTAAAAACACCGACCCCGAGTACTAAAACGAGCGAACCCAAGTGTGAAAACGATGATATTTTTTCAAAATCTTCATTTGCGCTGATATTGTGATTGGTTCGGGTACAGACCATGATTCTTAGTAAGAATCCAAAATTTCAGTCAATTTGGGGCAATAGGGCATAAGTTATGACCGAACCCAAGTGTTAAAAACACCGATCCCAAGTACTAAAACGAGCGAACCCAAGTGTGAAAAGGATGATATTTTTTGAAAATCTTAATTTGCGCTGATATTGTGATTGATTCGGGTACAGACCATGATTCTTAGTAAGAATCCAAATTTTCAGTCAATTTGGGGCCAAAGGGCTGAAGTTATGACCGAACCCAAGTGTTAAAAACACCGACCCCAAGTACTAAAACGAGCGAACCCAAGTGTGAAAACGATGATATTTTTTCAAAATCTTCATTTGCGCTGATATTGTGATTGATTCGGGTACAGACCATGATTCTTAGTAAGAATCCAAATTTTCAGTCAATTTGGGGCCAAAGGGCTGATGTTATGACCGAACCCAAGTGTTAAAAACACCGACCCCAAGTACTAAAACGAGTGAACCCAAGTGTGAAAACGATGATATTTTTTTAAAATCTTCATTTGCGCTGATATTGTGATTGATTCGGGTACAGACCATGATTCTTAGTAAGAATCCAAATTGTCAGTCAATTTCGGGCGAAAGGGCTGAAGTTATGACCGAACCCAAATGTTAACAACACCGACCCCAAGTACTAAAACGAGCGAACCCAAGTGTGAAAACGATGATATTTTTTTAAAATCTTCATTTGCGCTGATATTGTGATTGATTCGGGTACAGACCATGATTCTTAGTAAGAATCCAAATTTTCAGTCAATTTGGGGCCAAAGGGCTGAAGTTATGACCGAACCCAAGTGTTAAAAACACCGACCCCAAGTACTAAAACGAGCGAACCCAAGTGTGAAAACGATGATATTTTTTCAAAATCTTCATTTGCGCTGATATTGTGATTGATTCGGGTACAGACCATGATTCTTAGTAAGAATCCAAATTTTCAGTCAATTTGGGGCCAAAAGGCTGAAGTTAAAACCGAACCCAAGTGTTAAAAACACCGACACCAAGTACTAAAACGAGTGAACCCAAGTGTGAAAACGATGATATTTTTTTAAAATCTTCATTTGCGCTGATATTGTGATTGATTCGGGTACAGACCATGATTCTTAGTAAGAATCCAAAATTTCAGTCAATTTGGGGCCATAGGGCCGAAGTTATGACCGAACCCAAGTGTTAAAAACACCGACCCCAAGTACTAAAACGAGCAAACCCAAGTGTGAAAACGATGATATTTTTTTAAAATCTTCATTTGCGCTGATATTGTGATTGAGTCGGGTACAGACCATGATTCTTAGTAAGAATCCAAAATTTCAGTCAATTTGGGGCCATAGGGCCGAAATTATGACCGAACCCAAGTGTAAAAAACACCGACCCCAAGTACTAAAACGAGCGAACCCAAGTGTGAAAACGATGATATTTTTTTTAAATCTTCATTTGCGCTGATATTGTGAATGATTCGGGTACAGACCATGATTCTTAGTAAGAATCCAAATTTTCAGTCAATTTGGGGCCAAAGGGCTGAAGTTATGACCGAACCCAAGTGTTAAAAACACCGACCCCAAGTACTAAAACGAGCGAACCCAAGTGTGAAAACGATGATATTTTTTCAAAATCTTCATTTGCGCTGATATTGTGATTGATTCGGGTACAGACCATGATTCTTAGTAAGAATCCAAAATTTCAGTCGATTTGGTCCCATAGTGTCAAAATTATGGCTGAACCTAATTTTGACAAAGTGCCCATAAAGCGATGTAAATTTAGTATAAGGAAAATTAAAATTCTTCTTTTGGCTTATTTTGTGATTGATTCGGGTACAGACCATGATTCTTAGTAAGAATCCTAAATTTCAGTCAATTTGGGGCCATAGGGCCGAAGTTATGACCGAACCCAAGTGTTAAAAACACCGACCCCAAGTTCTAAAACGAGCGAACCCAAGTGTGAAAACGATGATATTTTTTTAAAATCTTCATTTGCGCTGATATTGTGAATGATTCGGGTACAGACCATGATTCTTAGTAAGAATCCAAATTTTCAGTCAATTTGGGGCCAAAGGGCTGAAGTTATGACCGAACCCAAGTGTTAAAAACACCGACCCCAAGTACTAAAACGAGCGAACCCAAGTGTGAAAACGATGATATTTTTTCAAAATCTTCATTTGCGCTGATATTGTGATTGATTCGGGTACAGACCATGATTCTTAGTAAGAATCCAAATTTTCAGTCAATTTGGGGCCATAGGGCCGAAGTTATGACCGAACCCAAGTGTTAAAAACACCGACTCCAAGTACTAAAACGAGCGAACCCAAGTGTGAAAACGATGATATTTTTTTAAAATCTTCATTTGCGCTGATATTGTGATTGATTCGGTAACAGACCATGATTCTTAGTAAGAATCCAAAATTTCAGTCGATTTAGTCCCATAGTGTCAAAGTTATGGCTGAACCTAATTTTGACAAAGTGCCCATAAAGCGATGAAAATTTAGTATCAGGAAAATTAAAATTCTTCTTTTGGCTTATTTTGTGATTGATTCGGGTACAGACCATGATTCTTAGTAAGAATCCAAATTTTCAGTCAATTTGGGGCCAAAGGGCTGAAGTTATGACCGAACCCAAGTGTTAAAAACACCGACCCCAAGTACTAAAACGAGCGAACCCAAGTGTGAAAACGATGATATTTTTTCAAAATCTTCATTTGCGCTGATATTGTGATTGATTCGGGTACAGACCATGATTCTTAGTAAGAATCCAAATTTTCAGTCAATTTGGGGCCATAGGGCCGAAGTTATGACCGAACCCAAGTGTTAAAAACACCGACCCCAAGTACTAAAACGAGCGAACCCAAGTGTGAAAACGATGATATTTTTTCAAAATCTTCATTTGCGCTGATATTGTGATTGATTCGGGTACAGACCATGATTCTTAGTAAGAATCCAAATTTTCAGTCAATTTGGGGCCAAAGGGCTGATGTTATGACCGAACCCAAGTGTTAAAAACACCGACCCCAAGTACTAAAACGAGTGAACCCAAGTGTGAAAACGATGATATTTTTTTAAAATCTTCATTTGCGCTGATATTGTGATTGATTCGGGTACAGACCATGATTCTTAGTAAGAATCCAAATTTTCAGTCAATTTCGGGCGAAAGGGCTGAAGTTATGACCGAACCCAAATGTTAACAACACCGACCCCAAGTACTAAAACGAGTGAACCCAAGTGTGAAAACGATGATATTTTTTTAAAATCTTCATTTGCGCTGATATTGTGATTGATTCGGGTACAGACCATGATTCTTAGTAAGAAACCAAAATTTCAGTCGATTTTGTGCCATAGTGCGAAAGTTATGGCTGAACCTAATTTTGACAAAGTGCCCACAAAACGATGAAAATTTTTGTATGAGGAAAATTAAAATTCTTCTTTTGGCTAATTTTGTGATTGATTCGGGTACAGACCATGATTCTTAGTAAGAATCCAAAATTTCAGTCGATTTGGTGCAATAGTGCGAAAGTTATGGCTGAACCTAATTTTGACAAAGTGCCCATAAAACGATGAAAATTTTTGTATGAGGAAAATAAAAATTCTTCTTTTGGCTCATTTTGTGATTGATTCGGGTACAGACCATGATTCTTAGTAAGAATCCAAAATTTCAGTCAATTGGGGCCATAGGGCCGAAGTTATGACCGAACCCAATGTTATGAGTTGCCCATAAATCCTACGAACGAACTATACAAGCGGCAGGCAGCTGTGTGTCACGTGCTCAGTACATGTACATTCTCGCGTGATTATTGCTGTCCCTCTCAGGCTGGCAGAAGACATTACCATATATGGCCACACGGCGCGAAATCCAGCCAATGGCAGAAGACATTACCTTATAGGGCACACGTTCGAGTCTTCCGTCTCGCTCATCACGGACAGAGAACTCCGGCCACCGTTCACCGAAGCAGGAGACCTATTCTAGAGAACGGCGCGAGCGGTCGTACGCACTACTACGTACTGTCGGGCAGTATGCCACCCTTTGACGCGGCTAATTAAGTCTTCACTTACGATCCCAGTATGGCGCTATCACTACAGACGCCTGTATAATCCTACTGCCGCCTACTTTATACCATGGCAGCCCTGGCCGCCCGGCTTTTAATCCGCCTACATTGCCGATAGCCGCTTATTTCACCGTTATCACCCACCGGTTCGGTAAGCTGACCGAATCCGCCCACCATGATGCCGAGAAGCCGCCCACGCACCCCGAGCCGCCCCGTTCCTGCACACGATCTATGAGCTTTGCTCTAGATCTCTCCACTTCGTAGGAAGCTGCCTGCATCCGTACGACGCCACGTGAGATTTTAAACCCTCTTATAGTATTTCCGAGCCTAAATTCAGTAGTATTTCTAGTGCCTCTCTCTCTCTTATGCTAGGCCTTAAACAGCTTACCTGGTTGCCTGTACTGTTCACCCTTGCATTATTGAATACATTTGAATTGTGCCCAAACCTTGTTTCATTGGAGTCAACCATCGACAGCCTCGGAGGAGCCCTACGACCCTGAGCTGAGCCTTCCAAGCCGAGGCATATTGCCCCCGGGGGGCCTGCTTAACACTTGTTCCCCCCCCGGGAGGGACATATTTCTGGAGACCAGAAGTATAACACTGGACCCTACGTGGCTTCAGTATCACCCTGGCCCCAGGAAGTATGACACTGGCGCGCCAACTGGGCCGAAGTCTTGTCGATTGTTGTCTCCCTAGAAACATAATTATGTAATCTTAGCTATAAATATTTTATATTTGTGCTCCCATCAACAACGGTAGTTCTGTGTGAATTATTCTAAACGTCGCGAGTCCGTCGGCTAGTGCTATTCGAGTGTTAGGTATTTTAAACATCGCTTACTACCGTAGCATTCATTCCCACGCTATTACGTTTCTATCGTGGCATCTTAGCTATAAATATTTTATATTTGTGCTCCCATCAACAACGGTAGTTCTGTGTGAATTATTCTAAACGTCGCGAGTCCGTCGGCTAGTGCTATTCGAGTGTTAGGTATTTTAAACATCGCTTATTACCGTAACGTCTTACGCTATTACGTTCTATCGCGGCAGTCAGAGTTGTTCGTCATTCGCGCGGAATTTTTTTTAATTGAGTAATGAATCGCGTTATTTTAAAATCTCCGAGTGGCTGCTGTGTAAGTTGCGTTATTTCTTCCTTGAAGAGCAGTGGTTGTTTCCAATAAAAGGTAGTAACTACTGTCGGATTGTGCTCGTTCACATCCGTTCCCCTGTAATAGGAAGTTGTAAATACGACTGCCAGCAACTGCTCTCGTCTTATATTATTCGTCCGAAATTTTTTTTGCTTTGTTCATTATAATAACGCAAAATCATGGAGGCCACCATACCAATAATGGATAGAATATTAAATTTCGAGAAAGCAAACGCGTCGGTAATAAAAAAAATGTTGGATAGAGGCGTAGTTCCCAAAAGAGCTTTTTTAACTTTACGGAAACAATGTGTTGAGTTTAACGAATCCCGGAAGTTGAATTATAAAATAAACGTTAAACGAAAAGTTCAATAAATAATGAGTACAAGTTATAAAGTTAGTTTTCGTTCTCTCAATAGGTAGTTTTAAAACGCAAAATGGAAAACGACGTTACATAATGTTATAAAAGAGAAATTTTAAAAGCAACAAATTATTAATTTTCAAAACAGAATAAGTTAATATGGAGAGCTTCCCTTGTAATAATAGTTAAAGCCACAATTGTTATTTTTCTTCATAGAAGTTTTGATTTATTGTTAATACATTAGAATAAATTAGAATTGTAATTTTGATTGTTGATTGATCTAGGAACAGAGTAGCTAACTGCGTATTGGATTAATGAACAGTTCAGGACAAATGTAGATTAATAACATAAATTTTAGAAGAAAAAAGGAATAAACAAATTCAGTCAAAAGTTTTTTTTAAGAAACAAAAGTTTAGGTACAGATCGGTTAAAATAGTAAAGTTCTTAGAAGTTTAATGATGTTTCGTTGTAAATCATGAGTGTCATGAACCCACGATTATGGATCGTACATCATTGAATTAATACTCCATATTACACAAATTAGAAAACACAATGTTGTTAAAGTAATAAACGTTCGGGAAAGGAAACAAACGTGTATATAAAATGTATATAAACAAGGCAACGTGTATATCAATGTATATAATTGGCTAAGTGTTTTTTTTGTTAGTTTAAGTTCTTAAAATCTATTTGAATTGCTTTCGTACTAAAGTGGTAGAAAATTAAATAAATTAGTGAAAAACAGTAGAACATCATTTAAAAGAATAAATTCCAAACTACAAGGTATATGTTACTAGATACTTGTTTTTTTTCGAATGATTATCTAAGGAAGGTTTAATAATAAAATTTTGTATATGCTATAGGTATTTACCATAGAGACAGTATTGGAACATGTTTTGTTTTTAATCGGGACTATCCCACTCTAAATAGTAGTATGCGGATAATAAAATAAACTATCGTTGGTAAAGACACTTCAGAGGAAACAAGTGAATAGCATCATATGTTAAAAATTATCGTTTTAAATAAAAAAAAAATAACGAAGAATTTTTTAAAGGAAAATCTTGTCAAATTTATCAGAATAATCTCTCGAACAAAGAACATTTAAATGTTTAGCTTCAATTAAGTTTTTTTTTCATAAGAATGTAGGAATGATTTCGGCAACAAATTTACATGAATGTAATAACAGTATAATGGAATGCAGGTTAGAAAAGATAAAATAGGTTTTTTTTGAAAACATCTGTGGAAAATTATTAAAACATAGAATTAAAAAGCAAACTACGACAGTTAAATCGAGATTGTCATTTAATAACAAAAGCAAATAGTGAATAGAATCCAATTAATAATGTCTTACTTGTAATGAAGGAAAGGGTTATAAAATTATAAGAAATTGTCTTCTTCATTTTTTCTCGTATTCATAAATATGTCAACGTGATCGTTGTAAGGAAATTATATCATATTAGATATTGAGTAATAGACTCAAGAAATGTACTACGGATACATAAGTACCCGCGTATACAATTCTGGTTTCAAACCGTTATAGGAATGCCTTCCTCAGAATTAGGGCAAGAAATAGTGGGATTGTTAAGATGTGAAATCTTGAACAAAAAAAAAAAGGAATTTGTGATATAGGAAAGAATTGGAAATAGAGAATTAACCCCTCAAGTAAGCTTTAGGTAATTGTAAATTCGTATAGTTTTGACATAGCTAATTTAGAAAAATGTCATGGCGCCCTTATATAGTTAAATACAATGGAATTTTTTTTTAAACAACATAATAGTAAAGTAAACAAAAGTTAAAAAAGTTATGAACAGGAAAGTTGAGATTAATCTGAGACTTATAGTGAAAAGTTATTAGTAAAAAAAGTTATCACCGGATAATATTGTTAAATTAAGAAGTAAATAAATAATAAACATGGAATTTTTTTAAAAAAGGAATTTTCAAATAATCAGTCAACAAGTAAAAGTTTTAAATTTTGAAAGTTGTAGTAAGAAGCAACGTCGTTAGCAATTCAGTTATGATTCAATTTTTTTAAATATGTATATAAATTGTTAGCTTATAACATGTAATGTTAAAATATAAACACACGAATTGAATACTTAGGTATTTGAGCGACTTAGTCAATGTGTATTACGCATCGTATTGCGGTGTTATAAAATCTGTGTTATTAAAATTTGGAAACGATTCCTGTTAAATATAGAGTAACCTTTAAAGAGAAATTTTATAGAAATTGTAGTATCATAAATTTTTAAATAATTAATGAAGTTCTGTTTTTTTGGATATTGTGTTATTTTTATGTGTTTATTTTGCCGAAGCACAGGCATTTGAGGAAGGTGATTTCTCATTTGTGTTGGTGAACTAAGGCAAGGTTACTGTTCTCTGAACGTAACGGTGTGGCCACACGGAGATAGACGTTTGCAAACGTATCTCTTGAAAACACGAGAGGATTATAGTATAGCCTGATAATTATACGACGCTATAGGAGAGATCCTTATAATATGCCAAACGCTATAGGAGGTATCCTTATAATATGACCGACGCTATAGGAGGCGTATCCTGAGAATTACACGGAGAGGAAAACAGAAAAACAGAACAGAGTATGGAAATTAGTCCATCAGTAGGGAAAGAAATTGGTTACAAATTATAATAACACAGTAAAGTTAAACACGAGGTGCATGTATTGTATTGTCCTCTACATAAGGTTGTAAAATGCGAATATGG
This sequence comes from Limnephilus lunatus, assembly GCA_917563855.2. Classification (NCBI taxonomy): domain Eukaryota; kingdom Metazoa; phylum Arthropoda; class Insecta; order Trichoptera; family Limnephilidae; genus Limnephilus; species Limnephilus lunatus. Next base: position 37,118,652 of record OU830601.1, read on the forward strand.
ATCAGTTTCATTGATTACATGACTTAGTCAGCATTATTGTCCATCATTGGATGACCTTAATAAAAAATTGTAAATTTATTCACGAGGTACATGTATTGTATTGTCTTTTATATATAACCCAAGGACGTCATGAACCCTAGTGGTTAGTACGAGGTTATAACGCATATAACTTAACCTTTGTTATTAGAGAAGTATACAATTCCTTTCTTAATGGATCGTCATCACAAGTGTTGACAATCCGGGACGCCGGTATGTCTGCACGTGAAGACTTGTGTTATTATTGTTATTATTATAAAAAAAAGAGGTAACTCACCTTACACTAGTGAAATTACTGATGCGATATTTAGTTCATTTATTGTAATGACTATTATTGGTAGTAATAATTTATTACCTTTCCATCCTAGTGCGTAGCCACTTAGGTTGTTTTTTTTTTTAAAAAAAATTTTTTTAAATTTATATATGAATATGGTTACATAAGTATATAAATTCGTCTAAGAAACACGACACGATACACTGATTGAGGGCGTAGTTCAAGGAACCCTAAATTAGGCTAGGTTTTTCATTAGAAAAAACTGCGTTAGGTATTCAGTATCCTGCCCGGGACCGAAGTAGAGACCTAATTTCTATTTTCGTGGAACAATTTGCATTCTAAAAAGTACTTAATTTTAGATGCAATGAAAGAATATGCAAGCATATTCTTTTCTTTTCGTTGGCAAGAGACGGCATAAGAAAATTCTTGTACAAGTGGTAGGTATAAAGGCACCTAGCTCTCATCATACTGGGGTAGGTCATTGGGTAGTAAGAAACTTAGGAACCTTATGGTTGTAAATAACCTTGTGTATATATTAATATAAGGTCATGTATAAATGGAAATATCATTTCAATTATAATTTTTTTTTATTTTTTGTCCTTTTTTTTTTTTTTCGGGTTTTTCAATCTCTTTCATTGTCGAATTATTCTCACAGGTAGGTTAAATCGTTATGGTATTGGACATCTCACACGTTGCGATATAGGAGAAATTGGGGCGGTAAAACGTTCACAATCGGGTAGTTACTCACTCCTTAACGGGGTATGTCTCAATTCTAGCGTATGTTGGAGTGAATTCACGATGAAAAGACAATGTAATAATTATATTACCACATTTTTGTTATCAGAATAGGCCCAATAGACAACACTATTCGGTTCACATAGGTTGTGGTGGTATCGAATTTTAACCTTCTTCCGCGATCATATAACAACGGTTACTCGTTGTGTGGTATTATAGAGCTGTTACAAGTCCGATAGGATGGAACTTGGGTATCGACCTAACGTGTCATTCGGCTGTTAGCTATAATCCAAAGCGTGATAGGATGGCTAAACTCCTTAGAATTAGAGCAGGAAGATTGTTGGAAACGCGAATTTCCGAACAATGGAAGTATATATGATTCCGGTGTTAGGAAGAAATTCGTTACTCAATTAAAAAAAAAATTTTTTCCTCTTCTAATAACATTGTCGGTAGTATTAAATTTTCGTATTTTTTGGTAAAAATACGTGGCGTTGTTGTTATTTATTTTAATTTTTTTTTTCTTCTCTCCTTACGTAGTCAAACCCTGAGAGTTTAAGTTGAGTTGAGACAAACTCGAATTGAAAGTTATTTAACAAAATTGTACTCACACACATAGAGTTTTTGGTGGGTAAACAAATGTATATTCAAGTGTTTTAATTATGATAAATGTAATTAATTAAATTACTATATAAATATTTTGTAAACACGTAATTGATTACTTCGGTATCAATATGGTAAGCCAGCGTGTAAAGTCCTTGCCATATCAGGACGCAATTGTACGGTAATTTGTAACTTGCTATATCACTGTATTCAAATAAGGAGTAGTACTTCTCGTAGTAAGAAGATTTAAGAGTATGCACCCAGTTGAGTAAATTAGCTCGGTAATGTCATAAAGTTATGTCATTCGGGTCTTATTGTTCTTATTAGAGAATAATGTAATTGCACTTATGGTCATTACGGTTCGTCTGGTTATTTTGGTGGGAACACCTAGAGGGTGTCCTATGTGGTTTCGTCGAACGCAAGTTCACCGTGAGGATTCCAAGGGATCTATCCGGTTGTCTATGTCGTTGCGGCAAGGGTATATTTCTAGTATACCAAGTACAGCGCTGTACGGGTCACCGAGGGTGAGTCGAGAAAACATGAGAGGATTCATATTATGCCTGAAAATTAATATTCATGATAGGTTTTGTAGCATTACCTTACAATTATATGCGAACATGAGAGGATGGTCGTTTATGCCTGATAATTAAATGCAAACCAGACAAACCATGACAAGCTGAGAGTGCGGGAAACTAACATTTGGGTTAGAATTGAATTGTGAAAATAGCATAAAGTGTATAAAAACAAAGTTGTATAATTTAAAAAAAAAGAATTCCATAGTAAGACGCGAATATGAGTGGTTTCGATCATTTCATGACATTGGTCAGCGTACAATATTCCATAACAGGAATAAAGTGTATAAAAACAAAGTTGTATAATTTTAAGAATTCTATTGTAAGACGCGAATATGAGTTGGTTTCGATCATTTCATGACATTGGTCAGCGTACAATATTCCATAACAGGAATAAAGTGTATAAAAACAAAGTTGTATAATTTTAAGAATTCCATAGTAAGACGCGAATATGAGTTGGTTTCGATCATTTCATGACATTGGTCAGCGTACAATATTCCATAACAGGAATAGTGTTGGAAATTTTTTGTCTAATTTTAAGATTTTTACATGGTAGTAATCCTTCTCGGAAGGGTCATGTTTTCTTTATTTCTTCATGCACCTTCGTTAGCGTGTCTTGTATCGCACTAGGTACGTCACATTTTTTTTAATTTCTTGAGAGAGTTGGCAACCTTTGTTCAGTTTTTTGCTAGTTTTTTTTAGCTTGGCTCACAGGTAGTTAAAATTTTGTTGGCTCTTAGGTAGGGAGTGTTTAAATCCTGGTGAAGAGGTAGCTCTGTACCTCACATTGTGGCAATCATCGCATCACATGCTGTATGGAAGGTCGTGGTCCCCTGCATCAGCCTCGCTGCCTTTTCCCTTCATTTTTCAGGGGGAGGAGGGTAGTGTTATGAGTTGCCCATAAATCCTACGAACGAACTATACAAGCGGCAGGCAGCTGTGTGTCACGTGCTCAGTACATGTACATTCTCGCGTGATTATTGCTGTCCCTCTCAGGCTGGCAGAAGACATTACCATATATGGCCACACGGCGCGAAATCCAGCCAATGGCAGAAGACATTACCTTATAGGGCACACGTTCGAGTCTTCCGTCTCGCTCATCACGGACAGAGAACTCCGGCCACCGTTCATCGAAGCAGGAGACCTATTCTAGAGAACGGCGCGAGCGGTCGTACGCACTACTACGTACTGTCGGGCAGTATGCCACCCTTTGACGCGGCTAATTAAGTCTTCACTTACGATCCCAGTATGGCGCTATCACTACAGACGCCTGTATAATCCTACTGCCGCCTACTTTATACCATGGCAGCCCTGGCCGCCCGGCTTTTAATCCGCCTACATTGCCGATAGCCGCTTATTTCACCGTTATCACCCACCGGTTCGGTAAGCTGACCGAATCCGCCCACCATGATGCCGAGAAGCCGCCCACGCACCCCGAGCCGCCCCGTTCCTGCACACGATCTATGAGCTTTGCTCTAGATCTCTCCACTTCGTAGGAAGCTGCCTGCATCCGTACGACGCCACGTGAGATTTTAAACCCTCTTATAGTATTTCCGAGCCTAAATTCAGTAGTATTTCTAGTGCCTCTCTCTCTCTTATGCTAGGCCTTAAACAGCTTACCTGGTTGCCTGTACTGTTCACCCTTGCATTATTGAATACATTTGAATTGTGCCCAAACCTTGTTTCATTGGAGTCAACCATCGACAGCCTCGGAGGAGCCCTACGACCCTGAGCTGAGCCTTCCAAGCCGAGGCATATTGCCCCCGGGGGGCCTGCTTAACACTTGTTCCCCCCCCGGGAGGGACATATTTCTGGAGACCAGAAGTATAACACTGGACCCTACGTGGCTTCAGTATCACCCTGGCCCCAGGAAGTATGACACCAAGTGTTAAAAACACCGACCCCAAGTACTAAAACGAGCGAACCCAAGTGTGAAAACGATGATATTTTTTTTAAATCTTCATTTGCGCTGATATTGTGATTGAGTCGGGTACAGACCATGATTCTTAGTAAGAATCCAAAATTTCAGTCAATTTGGGGCCATAGGGCCGAAGTCATGACCGAACCCAAGTGTTAAAAACACCGACCCCAAGTACTAAAACGAGCGAACCCAAGTGTGAAAACGATGATATTTTTTTAAAATCTTCATTTGCGCTGATATTGTGATTGAGTCGGGTACAAACCATGATTCTTAGTAAGAATCCAAAATTTCAGTCGATTTATTCCTATAGTGTCAAAGTTATGGCTGAACCTAATTTTGACAAAGTGCCCATAAAGCGATGAAAATTTAGTATAAGGAAAATTAAAATTCTTCTTTTGGCTTATTTTGTGATTGATTCGGGTACAGACCATGATTCTTAGTAAGAATCCAAAATTTCAGTCAATTTGGGGCAATAGGGCCGAAGTTATGACCGAACCCAAGTGTTAAAAACACCGACCCCAAGTTCTAAAACGAGCGAACCCAAGTGTGAAAACGATGATATTTTTTCAAAATCTTCATTTGCGCTGATATTGTGATTGATTCGGGTACAGACCATGATTCTTAGTAAGAATCCAAATTTTCAGTCAATTTGGGGCCAAAGGGCTGATGTTATGACCGAACCCAAGTGTTAAAAACACCGACCCCAAGTACTAAAACGAGTGAACCCAAGTGTGAAAACGATGATATTTTTTTAAAATCTTCATTTGCGCTGATATTGTGATTGATTCGGGTACAGACCATGATTCTTAGTAAGAATCCAAATTTTCAGTCAATTTCGGGCGAAAGGGCTGAAGTTATGACCGAACCCAAATGTTAACAATACCGACCCCAAGTACTTAAACGAGTGAACCCAAGTGTGAAAACGATGATATTTTTTTAAAATCTTCATTTGCGCTGATATTGTGATTGATTCGGGTACAGACCATGATTCTTAGTAAGAATCCAAAATTTCAGTCGATTTTGTGCCATAGTGCGAAAGTTATGGCTGAACCTAATTTTGACAAAGTGCCCACAAAACGATGAAAATTTTTGTATGAGGAAAATTAAAATTCTTCTTTTGGCTAATTTTGTGATTGATTCGGGTACAGACCATGATTCTTAGTAAGAATCCAAAATTTCAGTCGATTTGGTGCAATAGTGCGAAAGTTATGGCTGAACCTAATTTTGACAAAGTGCCCATAAAACGATGAAAATTTTTGTATGAGGAAAATAAAAATTCTTCTTTTGGCTCATTTTGTGATTGATTCGGGTACAGACCATGATTCTTAGTAAGAATCCAAAATTTCAGTCAATTGGGGCCAAAGGGCCGAAGTTATGACCGAACCCAAGTGTTAAAAACACCGACCCCAAGTACTAAAACGAGCGAACCCAAGTGTGAAAACGATGATATTTTTTTAAAATCTTCATTTGCGCTGATATTGTGATTGAGTCGGGTACAGACCATGATTCTTAGTAAGAATCCAAAATTTCAGTCAATTTGGGGCCATAGGGCCGAAGTCATGACCGAACCCAAGTGTTAAAAACACCGACCCCAAGTACTAAAACGAGCGAACCCAAGTGTGAAAACAATGATATTTTTTTAAAATCTTCATTTGCGCTGATATTGTGATTGAGTCGGGTACAGACCATGATTCTTAGTAAGAATCCAAAATTTCAGTCGATTTGGTCCCATAGTTTCAAAGTTATGGCTGAACCTAATTTTGACAAAGTGCCCATAAAGCGATGTAAATTTAGTATAAGGAAAATTAAAATTCTTCTTTTGGCTTATTTTGTGATTGATTCGGGTACAGACCGTGATTCTTAGTAAGAATCCAAAATTTCAGTCAATTTGGGGCCATAGGGCCGAAGTTATGACCGAACCCAAGTGTTAAAAACACCGACCCCAAGTTCTAAAACGAGCGAACCCAAGTGTGAAAACGATGATATTTTTTTTAAATCTTCATTTGCGCTGATATTGTGAATGATTCGGGTACAGACCATGATTCTTAGTAAGAATCCAAATTTTCAGTCAATTTGGGGCCATAGGGCCGAAGTTATGACCGAACCCAAGTGTTAAAAACACCGACCCCAAGTACTAAAACGAGCGAACCCAAGTGTGAAAACGATGATATTTTTTTTAAATCTTCATTTGCGCTGATATTGTGATTGATTCGGTAACAGACCATGATTCTTAGTAAGAATCCAAAATTTCAGTCGATTTATTCCTATAGTGTCAAAGTTATGGCTGAACCTAATTTTGACAAAGTGCCCATAAAGCGATGAAAATTTAGTATAAGGAAAATTAAAATTCTTCTTTTGGCTTATTTTGTGATTGATTCGGGTACAGACCATGATTCTTAGTAAGAATCCAAAATTTCAGTCAATTTGGGGCAATAGGGCCGAAGTTATGACCGAACCCAAGTGTTAAAAACACCGACCCCAAGTTCTAAAACGAGCGAACCCAAGTGTGAAAACGATGATATTTTTTTAAAATCTTCATTTGCGCTGATATTGTGATTGATTCGGGTACAGACCATGATTCTTAGTAAGAATCCAAATTTTCAGTCAATTTGGGGCCAAAGGGCTGAAGTTATGACCGAACCCAAGTGTTAAAAACACCGACCCCAAGTACTAAAACGAGCGAACCCAAGTGTGAAAACGATGATATTTTTTCAAAATCTTCATTTGCGCTGATATTGTGATTGATTCGGGTACAGACCATGATTCTTAGTAAGAATCCAAAATTTCAGTCGATTAAGTCCCAAAGTGTCAAAGTTATGGCTGAACCTAATTTTGACAAAGTGCCCATAAAGCGATGTAAATTTAGTAAAAGGAAAATTAAAATTCTTCTTTTGGCTTATTTTGTGATTGATTCGGGTACAGACCATGATTCTTAGTAAGAATCCAAAATTTCAGTCAATTTGAGGCCATAGGGCCGAAGTTATGACCGAACCCAAGTGTTAAAAACACCGACCCCAAGTACTAAAATGAGCGAACCCAAGTGTGAAAACGATGATATTTTTTCAAAATCTTCATTTGCGCTGATATTGTGATTGAGTCGGGTACAGACCATGATTCTTAGTAAGAATCCAAAATTTCAGTCGATTTGGTGCCATAGGGCCGAAGTTATGGCTGAACCTAATTTTGACAAAGTGCCCATAAAACGATGAAAATTTTTGTAAGAGGAAAATTAAAATTCTTCTTTTGGCTAATTTTGTGATTGATTCGGGTACAGACCATGATTCTTTGTAAGAATCCAAAATTTCAGTCAATTTAGTGCCATAGGGCCGAAGTTATGAACGAACCCAAGTGTTAACAACACCGACCCCAAGTACTAAAACGAGTGAACCGAAGTGTGAAAACGATGAAATTTTTTTTAAATCTTCATTTGCGCTGATATTGTGATTGATTCGGGTACAGACCATGATTCTTAGTAAGAATCCAAATTTTCAGTCAATTTGGGGCCATAGGGCCGAAGTTATGACCGAACCCAAGTGTTAAAAACACCGACCCCAAGTACTAAAACGAGCGAACCCAAGTGTGAAAACGATGATATTTTTTTAAAATCTTCATTTGCGCTGATATTGTGATTGAGTCGGGTACAGACCATGATTCTTAGTAAGAATCCAAAATTTCAGTCGATTTGGTGCCATAGTGCGAAAGTTATGGCTGAACCTAATTTTGACAAAGTGCCCATAAAACGATGAAAATTTTTGTATGAGGAAAATTAAAATTCTTCTTTTGGCTAATTTTGTGATTGATTCGGGTACAGTCCATTATTCTTTGTAAGAATCCAAAATTTCAGTCAATTTAGTGCCATAAGGCCGAAGTTATGACCGAACCCAAGTGTTAACAACACCGACCCCAAGTACTTAAACGAGTGAACCCAAGTGTGAAAACGATGATATTTTTTTAAAATCTTCATTTGCGCTGATATTGTGATTGAGTCGGGTACAGACCATGATTCTTAGTAAGAATCCAAAATTTCAGTCGATTTGGTGCCATAGGGCCGAAGTTATGGCTGAACCTAATTTTGACAAAGTGCCCATAAAACGATGAAAATTTTTGTATGAGGAAAATTAAAATTCTTCTTTTGGCTAATTTTGTGATTGATTCGGGTACAGACCATGATTCTTTGTAAGAATCCAAAATTTCAGTCAATTTAGTGCCATAGGGCCGAAGTTATGACCGAACCCAAGTGTTAACAACACCGACCCCAAGTACTAAAACGAGTGAACCGAAGTGTGAAAACGATGATATTTTTTAAAAAATCTTCATTTGCGCTGATATTGTGATTGATTCGGGTACAGACCATGATTCTTAGTAAGAATCCAAATTTTCAGTCAATTTGGGGCCAAAGGGCTGAAGTTATGACCGAACCCAAATGTTAACAACACCGACCCCAAGTACTAAAACGAGTGAACCCAAGTGTGAAATCGATGATATTTTTTTAAAATCTTCATTTGCGCTGATATTGTGATTGATTCGGGTACAAACCATGATTCTTAGTAAGAATCCAAATTTTCAGTCAATTTGGGGCCAAAGGGCTGAAGTTATGACCGAACCCAAGTGTTAAAAACACCGACCCCAAGTACTAAAACGAGCGAACCCAAGTGTGAAAACGATGATATTTTTTCAAAATCTTCATTTGCGCTGATATTGTGATTGATTCGGGTACAGACCATGATTCTTAGTAAGAATCCAAATTTTCAGTCAATTTGGGGCCAAAGGGCTGAAGTTATGACCGAACCCAAGTGTTAAAAACACCGACCCCAAGTACTAAAACGAGTGAACCCAAGTGTGAAAACGATGATATTTTTTTAAAATCTTCATTTGCGCTGATATTGTGATTGATTCGGGTACAGACCATGATTCTTAGTAAGAATCCAAATTTTCAGTCAATTTGGGGCGTAAGGGTTGAAGTTATGACCGAACCCAAATGTTAACAACACCGACCCCAAGTACTAAAACGAGTGAACCCAAGTGTGAAAACGATGATATTTTTTTAAAATCTTCATTTGCGCTGATATTGTGATTGATTCGGGTACAGACCATGATTCTTAGTAAGAATCCAAAATTTCAGTCGATTTTGTGCCATAGTGCGAAAGTTATGGCTGAACCTAATTTTGACAAAGTGCCCACAAAACGATGAAAATTTTTGTATGAGGAAAATTAAAATTCTTCTTTTGGCTAATTTTGTGATTGATTCGGGTACAGACCATGATTCTTAGTAAGAATCCAAAATTTCAGTCGATTTGGTGCAATAGTGCGAAAGTTATGGCTGAACCTAATTTTGACAAAGTGCCCATAAAACGATGAAAATTTTTGTATGAGGAAAATAAATATTCTTCTTTTGGCTCATTTTGTGATTGAATCGGGTACAGACCATGATTCTTAGTAAGAATCCAAATTTTCAGTCAATTTGGGGCCATAGGGCCGAAGTAATGACCGAACCCAAGTGTTAAAAACACCGACCCCAAGTACTAAAACGAGCGAACCCAAGTGTGAAAACGATGATATTTTTTCAAAATCTTCATTTGCGCTGAAATTGTGATTGATTCGGGTACAGACCATGATTCTTAGTAAGAATCCAAATTTTCAGTCAATTTGGGGCCAAAGGGCTGAAGTTATGACCGAACCCAAATGTTAACAACACCGACCCCAAGTTCTAAAACGAGTGAACCCAAGTGTGAAAACGATGATATTTTTTTTAAATCTTCATTTGCGCTGATATTGTGATTGATTCGGGTACAGACCATGATTCTTAGTAAGAATCCAAAATTTCAGTCGATTTATTCCTATAGTGTCAAAGTTATGGCTGAACCTAATTTTGACAAAGTGCCCATAAAGCGATGAAAATTTAGTATAAGGAAAATTAAAATTCTTCTTTTGGCTTATTTTGTGATTGATTCGGGTACAGACCATGATTCTTAGTAAGAATCCAAAATTTCAGTCAATTTGGGGCAATAGGGCCGAAGTTATGACCGAACCCAAGTGTTAAAAACACCGACCCCAAGTTCTAAAACGAGCGAACCCAAGTGTGAAAACGATGATATTTTTTTAAAATCTTCATTTGCGCTGATATTGTGATTGATTCGGGTACAGACCATGATTCTTAGTAAGAATCCAAATTTTCAGTCAATTTGGGGCCAAAGGGCTGAAGTTATGACCGAACCCAAGTGTTAAAAACACCGACCCCAAGTACTAAAACGAGCGAACCCAAGTGTGAAAACGATGATATTTTTTCAAAATCTTCATTTGCGCTGATATTGTGATTGATTCGGGTACAGACCATGATTCTTAGTAAGAATCCAAAATTTCAGTCGATTAAGTCCCAAAGTGTCAAAGTTATGGCTGAACCTAATTTTGACAAAGTGCCCATAAAGCGATGTAAATTTAGTAAAAGGAAAATTAAAATTCTTCTTTTGGCTTATTTTGTGATTGATTCGGGTACAGACCATGATTCTTAGTAAGAATCCAAAATTTCAGTCAATTTGAGGCCATAGGGCCGAAGTTATGACCGAACCCAAGTGTTAAAAACACCGACCCCAAGTACTAAAATGAGCGAACCCAAGTGTGAAAACGATGATATTTTTTCAAAATCTTCATTTGCGCTGATATTGTGTTTGAGTCGGGTACAGACCATGATTCTTAGTAAGAATCCAAAATTTCAGTCGATTTGGTGCCATAGGGCCGAAGTTATGGCTGAACCTAATTTTGACAAAGTGCCCATAAAACGATGAAAATTTTTGTAAGAGGAAAATTAAAATTCTTCTTTTGGCTAATTTTGTGATTGATTCGGGTACAGACCATGATTCTTTGTAAGAATCCAAAATTTCAGTCAATTTAGTGCCATAGGGCCGAAGTTATGAACGAACCCAAGTGTTAACAACACCGACCCCAAGTACTAAAACGAGTGAACCGAAGTGTGAAAACGATGAAATTTTTTTTAAATCTTCATTTGCGCTGATATTGTGATTGATTCGGGTACAGACCATGATTCTTAGTAAGAATCCAAATTTTCAGTCAATTTGGGGCCATAGGGCCGAAGTTATGACCGAACCCAAGTGTTAAAAACACCGACCCCAAGTACTAAAACGAGCGAACCCAAGTGTGAAAACGATGATATTTTTTTAAAATCTTCATTTGCGCTGATATTGTGATTGAGTCGGGTACAGACCATGATTCTTAGTAAGAATCCAAAATTTCAGTCGATTTGGTGCCATAGTGCGAAAGTTATGGCTGAACCTAATTTTGACAAAGTGCCCATAAAACGATGAAAATTTTTGTATGAGGAAAATAAAAATTCTTCTTTTGGCTAATTTTGTGATTGATTCGGGTACAGACCATGATTCTTAGTAAGAATCCAAAATTTCAGTCGATTTGGTGCCCATAGTGCGAAAGTTATGGGCTGAACCTAATTTTGACAAAGTGCCCATAAAACGATGAAAATTTTTGTATGAGGAAAATAAAAATTCTTCTTTTGGCTCATTTAGTGATTGATTCGGGTACAGACCATGATTCTTAGTAAGAATCCAAATTTTCAGTCAATTTGGGGCCATAGGGCCGAAGTTATGACCGAACCCAAGTGTTAAAAACACCGACCCCAAGTACTAAAACGAGCGAACCCAGGTGTGAAAACGATGATATTTTTTCAAAATCTTCATTTGCGCTGAAATTGTGATTGATTCGGGTACAGACCACGATTCTTAGTAAGAATCCAAATTTTCAGTCAATTTGGGGCCATAGGGCCAAAGTTATGACCGAACCCAAGTGTTAAAAACACCGACCCTAAGTACTAAAACGAGCGAACCCAAGTGTGAAAACGATGATATTTTTTCAAAATCTTCATTTGCGCTGATATTGTGATTGATTCGGG